>VXBU01016251.1:254650-377362 GCA_013400315.1 Bombycilla garrulus
TTTTTATTTTTTTTTTTTTTATTACTTGCTTTCCTCTGTTTCTGGTGAGATCAGCCAATGGCAGCCAAACCATCACAGGACAAAAGATGCGAGATCCATCTACTCCTTGTATGACTGTGCATCTCAGTTCTGTTATTTCCTAGCTCTTTCATTTCACTTTTCATATTTGCCTATGTATGGCAATCTTACTTGTCACTGCATGTTCCTAAAACAATGCACCACTTAAATTGCCCTCTGTCATGTTCTAATTCTCAAATACTAAAAATAATAATTCTTGAGCCTGTTTTTAGGTACAATGTTGTTATATACATAGTGCTGCTAACAAAGTGGGTAGAGATTGATTTAAATATTTTCCTTACCATACATTGCTCCTACTTCTGAAACATTGGGTCATTTTCGCTCTAGGTGACTGCTTTGAATTCCATCTGAATACCAGGCTAATCGCTGAGCAACATAAATGAAAGTACTCCTTGCTATCACGATGCAAAATTCCACAAGTAAGAGTCAACTTTTGAAGATAAACCTGTGCCCCAGTACTGTCAGAACTGTGAAATATGAATTATCTGTGTGTGGTTGCAGGTCACATATCTGTGCATGCCCATCTGCTATTTGCATGCCTAAGTTAGGCTAGCCCAATTGCCCATGCCTGACTTGAAAAATCTGCCCTGTAGGTATTCGAAGATGTCATGCATTTTTCTGGCATGTTATGCAATGCAGGGGGATGAACTCTCCTCCCCCACCCAAGACACAAGCACAGACACATACTCTCCAGAGGTTTGTGTCCTCCGAGGAGGAGTGCTTTTTTTTTTTCCTTTTTAGGTGTTTTCCATGTGGAGCAGGTGTGAGAAATCAGGTATGTTTTGGCTCCCTTTACCACAGACACAGGAAGCAGATGGCTTAGGATGGTGCTTGCTGAACATATGGAGTGAACACACTGCTTACCATGCTAGAACCTCAGCTGCTGTAGCCAGTGCTTTCTGCTTGCCATTTAGCTGTGAATGCTTCTTACGAATAAAGAATATTCCATCCTTTCTCCATGCTGTGTTGTTCAATGCCCTTTTCTCTTTGGCTCTTTCCTCCTCTGTCTTGTCTTTGCTGCAGTCTCCTTTATTTTGGATGCATTTTAAATGGATGCTAATTTTTTGACTGTAGGGATTGCGTGGTGCCATGTTCCTAATAAAAAGGAGCATGACTCAAGTTTTTGTTAATGTCTGTTTCTAAGGCTAAAGAATGAAAAAAATCCCAAGATATAAAAAAGATAACAAGCATACCTGCTAATATTTAGAACTTGGATGCAGGTGTCCCAGAGTACAGTGGACAGCATCAAAATCTTCCTCTTTTAAACTTATCAACTTTTGGGGGAAAAGAAAAGTAAAATAAGTGAAAACATTCATAAAGCAAATAAATTGGAGGAGTGTGTTTAAGCTGTGAACTCAAACTCATTGACTAAATTATTTTGTAAGTCCACAACTAAAAATCTAAAGATGTGATGGGATTTTGAGGCAATCCATTTGCTTTGGTGGGAGTTCCTTGGCCCTCAGCATCACTTAGTGAAAATCAGGCTGAATGACTGGAATCTGAACCATAAGTATTAGTGTTTGAGGTACCCATTCATGAAAAACCTAGACTCTGTTATTACTCGATATTTTTCTGATGAAGTAATGCTGTGATTGGTATGTTGGGCAAATTGTTCTCCTGAGGTTCCTGCCTTTCTTCAATCCTTAAATATTTCAAAGAGTTGAGAGAGAATAGGAGAGAGTGGCCTCAAGCCATAGTGTAGAACTTCATGGGATGCATTTGGTCCTTGGGCCATATTTGCCTGTTTTTCTTTTTTTTTTTTTTTTTTTTACTTAAAATCTCCCATAAATCTGGCTGCTAATGAATGTTTTAAAATGAAATGAGAAAAACTTGGCAAGAAAATGGTAAGGCAGTGAAGGTTTGGAGCCCTGTTCTCTAGCAGCACTAAATATGGGAGCATTTCCTGTGGGAAGGATTCATGAAGGTGCAGGAGCTGAACTCACTGAGGGCTGGCTTTGTGGGTTCAGAGTTGCACCCCTTCAACTTGTATGCCAGTGTTTGCTCCTGGGAGGGCTGGCTTGCCTGTACATATCCCTGAGTGTTAGAGTGGCCCCATGTACTGTGCACATATGCTACAGACCTGATTTATAATTAAGAGCAGCTGACCATGCTGCTGTCCAAAATAATTTCCCCTAGTGAAGGATCAGTGAGGAAAAATGCAGTCAGGTTTTTAGCCTTTTGTTGAAAGAAAGAAGAGGAGCCTTCATGCTGTGCATGGCCAGGGGAAGTTTATTGCTTGCCTGAAGGACCAAGAGCTGAGGATCTTCCATTTTATGAGTCCCCCCTGTGATGTACCCTTAGTGGAGAAAAAATAGAAGTTAAAGTTGCCTAAGGACAGCTTATGGGGATTCCCCATATAATTATTTAATGTGTTCTGAGGACTGCTTCTGCCCTGGTAGACTTCAGAAATGCGAAGAGTAGAAATGTGGTAAAGAAACACAAACAAAGAAAGGCTCCCTCACCTTCCACTTTTACCCCCATTTTCCCAGATGTGTTTGGCACTTCTCTGGGAAGCCAAGTAACTTAACCTGAGCATTATTTTTATAAAGCTGATGGAAAAGGCATCAAGTCTGTTATGGCTAACTGGATTCAAAGGGAGTCCATGCATAATGTTTATTTTTAATAAGTATGAGGAAAGTAATTCTCATAGTGCAAGTTTTTTACCCCTCAAATATGTTTAAACTAAGTAAAGCACATAAAATATTGAGATATTTAGCAACATTTTTGGGTAGTCCACTTACGGCTCCTGCTGCAACCTCAGCTCACTGAGAGATGGAAGTGCAAAGCCTGTCCAGTCAATGCTCTGCCACTTTCCTGGCTCTATTTAGACCAACTTTTCTTTGCAAAAGCTGTAGGAAGAGGATAGGGCTGTCACAGTCCAACTCTTCTTGGGGAAGAGTCCTCTGGGGTGATGAATTAGAAAAGAGTGGTGCTGGTGGCTGTTGCACTTCTTTGCGCCCTGGTCCTTGCCTCCATTGCGTGATTGCTGTGATCCTGGAGACCAGGGTCTTTGGCCTCCTGTTTCTTTTCTTAGCTAAAAAAAAACAAACCTGCTGCAGGGTATGTGAGCACAGGAGCAGCAGCGGGGAGCTTCTACTGACATAGGGACTGCCTACTGTGGAGCTTCAAGGAGGCAGCAGCACAGGCCTGCTAATCCTGTGTGGCCTTTAGGGGCTGATGGAGGATGTGAGGGAAGGGATGGGAGGATCATAGGAGGGCAAGTGCTTTACAAGCCTTTGACCTCCTAAAGGAAGAGTACAATAAGCTAGTTTCTAAGAGAAACCTTAGGAACATATTCATAGGAAGTAGAATGTAGCATGTCTCTAATCATACTTTTGTGAAGTATGTCTTTCTGATAAGAAACTGCAGGTTTTTGGAGAAAAGTGAAGAGGAATTATATAATTGTCACTCTGTGACTTGTCTTTGACAGCAGTCTTTCATCTTTTGAGAGTTATTACTCAGAGTAAATACTATTGCAAGAGAGGTGTGATTGTTCAACTCAACCAGGCATATCCTGTGCCCTCCAACACAGTGACGCCATCAGGGGTAGCAAGAGTTGACCAGTTTTTGTCTTTGTGTCCTGGATTTCCAAATAGGTGGATTTCACCTACTCTATGACTGAGTGCACCTAAGCACACAGAAACAAATTGTGTGAATAAGGTAACATTTTCATAGTAGCCTCAGTACAGTTTTTCACCTAGAGTGAATTGTGTATCTAAATGAAGGAATTGAACTACTCAAGAGGATTAAATCAGCATCTATATAGTTTCTTTTATATTTATTTGTTTATTCTTTTTTTTTACTTGTTCTTATGGTGTGTGTGCTACTGATGCCCCGTGGCAATCACCAGAGCATGATGGGCAGTGACTGTCTATGTTCTGATAAATGCCAGGTGGAGACTGAAAGCCTGGACTGCAGCACAGCTCAAGTTAAGCAACAAGGTTATGCATTTGCTGTAATACGATTTATGCAGGCCTTCATATTGGGTATTAAGTTGACTAAGAATGGATGCTGTCCCTTTTCTGGGTGTTCAGCTCTGCTATATAAATATGCTATTCAGGTCTACTAAGTTTTTATAAATGGCTGTTTCTGCCAGAATAGCTAACAGGACTTATCCAGCAATGACACTTTGATAGCAAAATGTTTTGTGAATGATTTTACCCTATTTGTTTTCTCTCCTGCTGTGTTCCTAAATATTTTTATAAAACTGTATTTGAGAGAGGTATTCACTTGGAGGGTCTTAGAAAATGCAAATTAAGAGGTAAATTTTATATTCACTGACACAGTCTATTTTCATTAAGTTGAAAGCTATAATGCATGTATGATTTCATTTATAATAAAATGGTCTGTTTAGAAATACTGCTAAAAAGCTTAATTCTTCAATTCAGTTAAAAAAAGGAGCTGTTAAAGGTGGCTGATGAGGAGGCAGTAGTTTGTCCACCAGTTACATGCTGCTGTACTGTGGAACTAATAGCATTAATGCAAGAAGCATCTTCAGCTTGCACATCTAATGTAAAATACCAGATTTGGTAATAATTGAATTCTGAAACAATCAGCCCAATTACTAAGGCACTGTTGCTTTTGTTCATATGATGGGCAGGCAACAGTTCTTGCTTGTACCTGTCCCTACTGATTATTATTATGCGTACTTAAAGTTCCTCTTTATTTTTTCCATTTTCATAAAAACTGCATTATGATGTGACATATCTTTTCCAGATATTTTGCTTGAATAAATAAGTAGGATATTAAATTCGACTAGGGTATTAGATTATAAATTAGTTCTGTAACAGCCATCATAATGTTATTTAGATTTTCAGTTTACACAGGCCTTGTAGCAACTCCCAAGAGCTATGCTACAAAATTAGGGGAAGATGCGAGTTGATGTAAGAAAATTGGTTTTGGTAATATGCTGATGTCAGTAGAGTTTTTCTGTGTGGAAAGATATTTAAATTAACGTTTTTACTTACTTCATTGTACAAACTAAAGGTTGGTAATGATTTCAAATTACTGATGAATTGGTGTTTGGACTATGCTAACATGACCATAAATGCATTTTCCCTAGTAGGGCAATATTTATATTTTGAATTTGTGTATGGGGTTTATTTTTTACAAACGCAGTAACGTATTTTAATCTTCTCTGTAACATAACCATTTCACTTATGTCAGGAGAATGAAAAAATTTAAGAGCATTTTTCAGGGAAAAATCCCATGTTGGCTAACAGGTACAGAACTCTCTGTATCAAGGAAGAAAGCATAGACTTAAATTGCTGGTCTTGAATAATGGCATCATGATTAGCAAACACAGTGACACCATATTGGTGAGAGAGGTGTGAAAACATTCACATTTATGAATACATTTATTAGGCAGATGAATTGTAATGGTAACCTGGAGACAGAACTTCTAAGCTAAAAGATTTATAGTTCTTTACACTGGTGTTCTTTAAGTATGGGAATCTGCACCCACTGTGATGTTTTATATATTCAGTGAAAGAATAAAGGTGAAAAATAACTGTAAAATGAAGTAGATGTCGTCCTGAACGATTTTCTGAGATAGCATTTTTGGTAGGGGTCTTAATTAAAACCAAACTAAACCCAACCTGTTTACTTCTGATAATGAGGAGTACTGGGGTAAGGGAACAGACTATTTCCTTCTCCAGAGAAAATTGGCAGATGGAGAAAATGTATGTGCAGTTATCTGCAAGACTACCTTGAAACTTCTGGTGCCTGTCACTGAGGTGCTGTTTCAGCAGGGTTTTAGTAATATGCTGATGGCAAATCATACTGAGGGCTGAAGGTAGTGTTTGTGCCGATTCTCTCTTCTCTTTTGCCTCCTCCCAACCCTTGCTAAACAGCCCACAAAGAAGTTCATGTCAAGTGGGATGTTATTCAGAAAATCTCTTCCCTACATGTGTTTGAAAGCAGATTATAATAGCTAGATCTTTGTTTCCTGCAAAATATTGTGGTCTTCCCCAGGAAGAGGAATTGGTCATGGAGCTGCATGTCTTTTGTCCCCAACTGTAGCTGTATGTGCATGTCCCATAGCCTTGGAGTTACCAGCCCCAGCTCACTGCATTCCCAAACTGGGTATGTGGTGCCAAACAATGAAACCAGTCTAAACTGGAAGTAATTCTGATGTGAAAGGTCTTAAGGATTTTTGAAGAAGGAATGAAAGCATGCTCAGGCTTGACATTTTACTATACAAGTCCTTCACATTTCATCTGCCCACTGCCCAGAAATGTGGATGTCTTCTTGTTGGCTCCTACAGGTATCTCAGTCTGTGAAGGCCTTTTCCTGCGGCTCTCATATTTCCTTTAGGGGTCAGTCTTCCTTCACCAGGAAGCAATTCCCCTCCCATTGGCTCATCACCATGATTTTATAGATAGTTGTAAAAGCTTAGGTCCTGCTTGCATATGGTGTATGTGGTCTGTCTTTGCTTTGGTACCTGCTGAAATTCACTCAATACATATAAACAAAAAGTGTGGTTAATAAGTGCTTACAGCTGTGTGACCCTTAATGACTGGGCTGCTTATTTAAGTGTCTTAAATCTGGATTCAGGAGCCACAAATAAGTGTTTTGGGTTTGTTTTGTTGTTGTTGTTTTGGGTTTTTTTGTTTGTTTGATTTTTTAAATGTCAGAAGCATTATATTTTAATGCTGCACATCAGTTGGTAGTGCCTACTGTTTCTGTGCAAGTTCATGTGTCTGGGTGTTCTTTTATATGCAAAACATGTTTGGAGCCCATATTCCTTCCTACGTGATGGACATGTGATGTACATCTACTGTTTGGAATGTGATTTGTTATCTAAATGTAACTGGCATTAGAGTCTGAATGTTTCATTGCTGTGAAACATTTTGCTGCTTTTAAAACAACTTGAACAAAGAGAGCCTTTCATACTGCACTGTGATGTGTGTCTTTATTGAAAAAGCTCCTCTCCATGGCCAAAGCACTGAAGCATTTGCATTAAGTGATAGAGGAGATGCCATAGCAATTTAATGAGAATTACCCTTTGCAATGAATGTTAGATTAAACATCTAAGTATAAAATTCCTTGCAAGTGACCAGAAGATAAATTAGAGCAGAGCTGTACCTGGGTACAATTAAATAATGTACCTTCTTTTAAAGATTATTTTTAATTGATTTGGTGCATACTCTTTACTTAGTTAGTAATGGACATTGTACCTGTGGGTATATGATCACTCATGTGAGTTAGATTTACAGCACCAAGAAACTCCCTTTATCAAAGAAAACAATTTCATAAAGGTACTGTGTCCTTTCACTGCTCGATTGCTGATAAGGCATCTGGACTGTTTCTGATTGGTTCTCCAGTCTTACAGTAATATTGAAGATGTTCTTTAGCAGATAAATGTAGAGTTATCACATAATTTTAGCAACCTATTTGTTCCCTGCTTGCACACTACAGCAACTTTCATGTCTTAAACCCCTCCTCTCCATTAGGACCTCTACAGCACTGCAAAAATGAAGCTAGGAAGGAGATGAGCATTAGAGAAGAGGAGGAGAAAGATGCAGGATACAAAAATATGAAGGCAGGAGTTGAAAGGAGCTGGAAATTTTTGCCAGGACAGAAGTTCATTCCTCCTGTCTTCCTTCTGACAAAGCTTGAATTTAAACATTCCTTAAAACTCCCAGTGTGGTATTGCAGATCTTCAGTACCGATCAGTACTGGACATTACCATTATTATTTGAAGGTTGTTCTAGGTATTAATTTAACTTTGGCCTGACTTCTATATGTTCCTCCAGTTTGCAGCTGCTACCATTTTACCAAACATACACCTAAAATGAAATCTGAGGTACGAGTTTCCAAAGCCCTGTCTCTGAAGTTAACTTTGTATTTGTATTTACGTTGTAAAAGTTGTGATGATCAATAGAGAGAAAGAGGCCTTTTCTTAGCAAGGGACACATATACCACAGAAGAGACGAAAAAGAGGTACAGAACCGCTGTAGTAAAGAGAGAGGGTATGAGGTGGATATGCATCAGTGCTCACCTAAGTACTTCCTACAGGAAAAGGATAAGACAGGTCCACAAGAAGCCAGCTACAGCCTGGGGTGGATATTCCACAGCTGCTTTCAAGTAGTTTTCTGCACAAGAGTCCTAAGAGGTCACAGTGTCAAGAAGATGTCTTTGAGGATGCTGTTGCTACTAATCACACTGATGACTGATTCTGGTTACAAATTTCTGAGCTGTAAGGGTTATGACACATTCTGCAGATTGGACAAGAAAAGGATTCCTGTTTTTTTGGGAAGATATTCTTGAAGGTTCTCTCTTCATAGCCCTGCATGGATAGCTGTATGCATGAGTATTGCCTCAAATCCCCATTTGGACTCAATCAGGACATGTTTCATTTCTTGTTTCCCCCTTGGATTTAAAAAAAAAGCATTTGAGTAATACATTTACAAATTTTTTGGATAATGATATCAACTTCTAAAAGGAGAATGTAAATGAAAAAAATCGACCTAACAATTAGATAGCTAATGTTTGCATAATTGTAATTATCACATACTGCAATTATATCTAATTCATTTCAATATACAAATCACTATTTTATATACGGTGTGTTGTTAATGTTTACTACTATAATTACTAATTTGCAAAATAAGGCAGCAATTTTATAGTTATTCAGTTATGTATAATTATGATGTCAAATAGGAGATGACAATTAACACTGAAATATATTAGAAATGAATGTATGAAAATCAGTCGAAGAATATTTGACATGTACTTGTCATGTAGTGCATGGACTGCATTTTTGTAACCATGCTTTTAGACAATTTGAGATATTTCACCATCCCACTGACCAATAGGTAAGAGCTCGAACTAATGAGCAAAACCCAGTCTTCTGTAGCTAATTCTTGTGTGAGGTTTCAGAGTTTAGATGCCTTGTTCTGCTTTAGCCTTTCAGAAAGTCCCTTCTTTAGTGACTGCTTAAAAATGAATGTTCGAGTTCTTCTGCTGCCCATAGCTCAAATTCTTTTAAACAAGATATTCAGAGAGCATTTTGAGCTATAAGGCTGGCAGTGCCTTAGCAGAAAGGTGCCAAAGGAGCCATGGGCCTGCAGCTGACATCACCCATTGCTGTGCAGAGCTGAGCTGCCAGGAAGTTGCCCCTGTGTGATAGCAGAAAGTATCAGGGTGAAGAGGGTACCAAAGCTGTGTACAGCAATCCCCAATATCACTTCTACATTCCTCTGAGGCCACCCAAAGCACAAAGTACTATACATTGCATCTTTAAGACTATATTGATACTGTTGTGTGAAGACCTGACTAGAAGGTAGAGTTCAGTTCCTCATCTGTAAGGAGAAAATCAGAGTGGTATCTCCTGTCCTCTGGAGGTGAACCCAAGTGCAGGATCTAGTTATAAATTACTTAACCTCTTCCTTTGTGAAGCTGGGCTGCCCTGCTGTCAAGTGTGAGAGTTGGGGGCCAGGAGGAATTAGGCATCTCAGGAGAAAGTAGTTGTGGCACTTCTGGGATGGGAGAGACTTGACCTGGGGTACATTTGGGAGGCCCTCGCTCCTCTGATAGGCTCGGTGCAATGCAAAAGGTGGGAACAAATAAACATTGACTGATAAAAAATTACATCCCTAAATTATCCATTGAATCCTTGAAGAGGGGGAAAACCCCTTATTCGTAGAGAATTTAAATTAGCACTATCTCTTAAACAAACTTTCTTTGTGGCAAAATAGTTCTCTATGACAATTCCTTTTTTTGCCAGGGATTTAAAATCTGAGCAGCTCTAAGCCCTGCTAAACAAAATTCATGGCTGTACATCTTAATAAAGCAAAGGAAAGTGCACAGCGTGTCAAACAAATTCACCTCCTTGGTGTAAGTGTAAGGCTGCTGTAATGGAACACGGCAGTGGGAGATCCAGATAGGACCCTTGCTGTGTTAGCAGAGCGTATTGACTTATATCAGTCCGTTCGCCTGGTTTAAAATTGATCCCCTTAGAAAAGTTAAATATCACCTATGTTTGTAGATTGCTAGACAGCTATTAAGATAATGCTTTTATAAATACAGATGGTGCCCTTATCAAAATTACATGGCAGTAAATAGATGCCAGTAGAAATAATATGACACTTTGATTAGCTAATAAAATGAAGCACAAATAGAATGGGGATGCTAAGTTGCTCTGACAGTTTTCATACTGTCTTATTTATTGCTCATTCAGCTTTGATAAGTTTCTATTACAGTTTTGGCTTCTTAAGCAATTCCTTTGAACTTCTAATTTTTAAACAGTAATCTGTATTTTATTGACTTGGGTGAAAAATCCTCATTGTCAATAAGCTCCTCATCATGATAGTAAATGTTATAATTTTTTTTTAAGTAAATTGATAGGCCAAACTGCATAATGTAAGTTGCGGAGATAAAAGTAGCAAAGAGAGTGCCAGTTAATGTAACATGAAAATTATGGATTAGAGCAAATTATTGCTGGAATTTTGGCAAGTAATTTTGGTTTAGTGATTGGTGGCTTTTTATGCCATAGTGGAAGACTTGTATCAGGACACTGGATGATAACAGGAAAATGTTATGCTTTGGAAACAGGCTTACACTGTAGTCTAAGTACTTAAGGCAAGATACTGCATTGTTCAAAACTGGGGTAACTCCATCAGCTTCAGTGGGATTGAGACATGGCCTGTTCACTTTTAAATCTGCTGATCTTAGATATGAGGAAAATACTGCCTGTCACTTGAGTCATTCTGGAAAACGTGTTCACTGATGCAGTTCTTGGGATGGTTAATGGCAGTGATAATCAAGAAGCAGACAGCAGTTGAGAAGAATGCAAATGGTATGTGAATCATTAACATGATCTTACTAGCATAACGCTGACCAATATTTCTGCCTTTTTGGCACTTAACAAAACCTGACTTAGTGACTCAGAAGCAGAAAATGATTATAACCTGCCATGGTTTTAAAATCTTTCTAGAAACGTTTCGCTGTCCCCCCTTTCTCAGACAGCACAAAGCTCAGTTTTGTTCTTTTCTTGCAACCTGTTGCTGATATTAACCCTGTGGTGTAGCTGTGCTCCTGGTAAATGTGTTGAGCTAGATATCCTGTTCCACTTCTGCAGAGAAAAAAAAGTGTTGCTATGCACAGTGTGTTCCTCTGCATCTTGTGAAGCAGCAGTGCTGTAGTTGAACATGACACCCAGTTCCCCTTAGTTTTACTCAATAATGACTGCTGTGATGGTGTCACTCTGCCAGTAGCCAGCAGTTTGACATAATGTTCAGGGAACCAACTGGCAGCCAGAGGGAAAGGGCGAGCAAGCTTCACAGCTGTCACATTCTTCTGGAGCCACACTGAGCATCTCAGTTCAGATTTCTGTAGCCCAGCTAGAGCTCCACTTGCCCATAGGCACAGCAGCATTATCTTCCTGTCTTTGTAGGCCCTGCCTACCAGCAGGGCTGGACTTGGGGGACATAAACTTATCTTCCCAAATTTAGACAATTGGTATGAGGAGGCTTCCCAACTTATGTCAAGACTGTTGACTGCTTAGGAAGTTTCCAGATGTTGCACCCTCACTGGAAAATGTTGGTGGAAAAGGCAAAGGCATCTTAGATTATTTCTCTCAGGCTCCCTGCAATCAAGGTTCTTTGGGAAGGAGCTGGTATGGAACAATAAAGGCATTTTAACCCTTGATTAATCCTATAGATTTAGCCTAAATGTTGCAAATAGCTCATTGTTAGAGAGCAGGTGGGACACACACTTAGTTGCCAGATGGAAAAAATCCCTTTAGGTGTCCTAGTCCCAACTGTGTGGGCTTAATGGAATCGTCTTCTTGTTTCTGCTTTCACTTTTTGTTGTAAAAATTTTTAAACCTCTTTTCCAAATAAATAAATTCAATAAATCCCAAACAATAACAACGCCCCCCTTCAGTTTTCACATATTTATGGCTGTGTTGTCAACTTGAGGTTGCATGAGGTTTTAGCTGTGCAAATCCCTTTAATGCAAATGGGAGTTGTACAGCTAAAGATTTATACATCGACTTTAGAATAATATTGCTTCATCTTTTTTACTCTTTTTTTTTTTTTTTTGCCTTGTCCCCTACAGATTCCCTCCCCAGATTTCCCCCCTTGCTCTTTAATGAAAACAACAGGCTAATTCTGTGCCTTTCTTTCTGTAGTGAGAAGCAGGCATGATGATCCCTTCCTACTCACTGGACAGGTATATGTCCAAGTGAGTGATATGTGAAGGTAGTGATAATATGTGAGTATTAAGATTGTAGTGAAAGTCCTATATCTCGTCAGTGATTTCAACCAAGAAAAAAGTGTGAAACGGTCAATACTGCAGAGCCCCATCCCAGTGAAAAATCACCTTTTTTATTTTAAAACAGCTGGGTGGTTTTTTTTTGTTTTTTTTTTTTTTTTTTTAAGATGACTGTGTCTGCCTTTCTGGCTAAGATTTCCTCTACTGCTTATAAGTAATGTAGTTGACACAAACAGATGTACATAAATCTAGCATTTCAAGGAAGATCATGCCATATCCTATCTATATGACAGGGCAGAATTTGAACAGTCTTGTGCTAGCCTGTGGGCATAATGCAAATTTCCTGGGCTGGAGAGACTTAGTTTTGCTCCAGAATTTCAATTGATTGTCACCTCATTTTTAAGAAATTTTTAACACAGCTGTGTTATAGTGGTTTCCTTCCTTATATCAGGAGGGGAAAATTGACCTAAGCATTTAATTCTTTGGGACTGTGAGCAATAAAACCCCCTTTGTCCTCAGTTTATATTAGAAAGTGCATTCACTCAATCTTCCTTTGTCCAGAGAATTTTCATTGCTTCCTAGTATACAACTTGGGAACTGTTTATTGCCCATGTAGGAGGATATTCAGGTGGGTTTCTTTTTTAATCCAAGGGAAAAGGCAGGAATTGTCACCCTTCTGGGTAGGGGTGATAATCCTACAGAGCCCAATCCCTGTCAAAGCGACAGTGTGACCCAGGTGGAATTCTGAATACTGTAAGGAAGGCATTTTGCCAAAATGTTTGTCTACAGAATGGCAGAGATTAAAGGCCTTCTAGCTCTGATTGGATTACCATGGACCAGAAGCACTTTAATCTCTACCACTGTGGCTTTGGGGGAAGCCAGTGATTGAGACGTGTGGCAGGACCATGCTGAAAAATTGGATCACTGCACTTAGCTCTTTAATCTTCTAGTCCTGTGGCTTTTGCAGAAAAATATTTAACTGTTGCAGCAGAGAAATAGGTAGTTATTATATGTGAGTAGTTATTTTATCTTCTACTATGTGAAGAAAATAAAAATTGCATATTCTCCCCTCCAGAGTTGTGGAAGCAGCCTGTGTGCGATAGCCTAACTCAGAGCAGCTTGAGCCCCTGCTCAGAACACCGTATTGGGTAAGCTGGTGGGTGAAATTAATGTAAGCACATAATAGCCAATACTGCAAATCAAAGGTCTCTGAAACCTAGTACCATGTCTCAGACCAGCAGCAGATGCCATTGGAGGGGTATTAAGGCAGAGTATATGTAAAGTGATTTCTTTTTTTCCCCAAGGCTGACAATAGTCAGTATTTTCTGGACACTTCTTGAATAATTTATGTTTAAATGCTCTGTTTTGTGCGTAAGAGAGACTGCAGACAGAGGTATTCAAAACCAATGCCAAGTATAGAAATGCCCTTTTGGAGACAGGAGGAACACAGAAGCATGAAATACTAACTCCCAGTTTTGGATTATATGCAGATCAGTAAAGAGGTAGGAATTAATAAATGGAAATCTGAGCAATTTCTCTTGCTCAAGTCTCAGTCAAGGAAGGCTACATTTAGTAAAGAACATAAGATATGGGTGAGGTGGTGAGAATTGTCATAAGAGGTGGTGTGACCAGTGGGTTACAGGACGCTGTGGGATCTGAAGGGTGTCCTCAAGTATGTAGGTGTCATCAAGTATACAAGTGTCCCCAACACAACTTCAGCTTTATGTGTCTAAATTATTCTGGTGTTTTTACATCAGCCCACCCTCAGTTTCCCAAGAAAGAAGCTGTGAGACTGAGGAAATCTCTAAAATTTGCCTCTAACGTTAGATGTTTATTAAGAGCAAATGGCTCCACATAAAGAACCCTTCTTGCTGGCAGTTTCTTGGGCTTCAGCAAGAACAAAAGCCTTGCCTCGTGTCCAGCTTTTGAGCTAGGGTGGCTGGACTGGAGCAAAAGCAGTAGCATTCACCCATTTTAGGAATGGGAATGCAATCTCTACATTGCTCAAACAGGCAGGAAAGTGATAAGGCTGTTGTCTTCAGTGGAGCTTAGGCCACCATAAAAGCACAACTCCCAAAACCAGTTGTCTTAATTCCCGTTATCGTTCAGCATTAGAAGTCTGGTCTTTCAGAGAAGTGGCTGCACATTCAGCCTTTGAAAAAATATGGACAACTTCAATTGGAAGTGTGTCTAATGCCATGTAGATGTCTTCAAATTTTTAATGATTCTTCAGACTAGGAGAGTAAGGCTGTGTAATCCATATGTTTTATATGCTATTATGCCAGCCTTTCATGGTGAGAAGCTAAATATTTTTGTCATTTTAGTTAATTTATATATGCTGCTCTTGGTTTGCTGGCTGAATGAAATGTCCACATTTGGATGGAGGATAAAGTGAAATGAGCCCTATAAGCCAAACACTGAGTTCCTTTCCGTTCTTTTATTAGCTTTTACTTGGCAAATTCTAGTGGCTTTTGTATAGAGAACATAACATTGCAAAAACAGTGGATGTTTATGGAAGGCAAAGCACAACTTAATAAATACAGCATAGATGTTACGAGAATGGATGCTCTTTCGCTAAGTACAGAAGCTACATATGGTGCTGATAGCAAATGCCATATGTTTGTAGAAGAGGCTACATTTCCACAGTGCCTTTTTTGCAGACCTGCTAATCTGTGAAAAATAACAATTCTGCTTAATATTGCTGGTTTTGGCCACTTGGATTTGTCCTTTAAGTTCTGTGAAATATATGCAGTCAGAATGAATCTGGACACTTCGGTCTGCACTCACTCCTCTTCAAGGCCACTTAATCCTAACAGTACCCATCTGAAATGCCCCTTACTCTAATCATGGTGCTACAAAATTAGACTGTCCTTTACATTGTGGTTCCTGACACTCCAAATCCTGGGTGCCTAGCTCCCTGGTGACACAGCTGCCAAAGGAAAGTACTCATCCATCAGCAGTGTCACCTGTGGCCTGCTGATAATGATGCTCTCACAGCAGACATATGCTTGAATCTAGGCTCTCAGTCTGGGAGAAGATTTGGATCCAGGTATCACACCTTTTTGTTGCCATTACCATGGCATAACACAGGTACTGACAACAACTCCTCTGCTGGATGGTCCTGTGTGGAGCTGCTGTTGCATTCAGGACAGGAGTAGGTGCCTGTGCTCAGGAGAAGGTTCTGGGCTTTCGATGGAGGTAGCCACCTGGTGCCTCATTTCAGGGAATTTTGGAAGGGGATAAGGCTTTGAGTATACTCAGCAGTAAGCTTTACTTTTTTGATTACGTGGCCATGTGCTTGATATGAGTCTTCTGAGGTTTCTCATGCTCCAGTGCTCTCTTGAGGTTAGCTCCTATTTGCCCCTGGGGTCAATGTATCTACCCCTGTGTTTCAGGTACCCCTTTGGGACCAATTTTCTAGAAATGTTTGCCTTGCAAAGGCTAGTTGTAGGTGCCCAAGCCTTTTATGGGATCCAACCTGTATCTTAAACCTGCTTAGTTGGAGAGCTACTTACTTAGCAGTCATACCTCAAATGAATGTTGCTTCCAGGAACATCCCTGGTTTCTTAAGCTAAAGATGCTTGGATTAACTAGATCTCTCTCAGAATGTACCAGTTATAAATGAACCCTGGTAGTTCTTGGCATTTTAAAAATTATTAATTGTATTTGTTCATTGAAGAAAACCATTTGGAAGCCATTGTGTAAGAAATTTAGTTGAGCAAGCTTTTTCACAATAGGCAATAGAGAGTTAATTCTCAGTGTTGTCAGCTGCTTTCAGTTTTAAACATGTTTCAGATTGAGAAGACAGCCATATAGAAAAGAATGTTATGTTAATGTGACAGCAATCACAGATACTGCTATTGAAAACTCACTGTTGCTCTCCCCTCCAAAATTAACATCATAACCTTATGTCTGTGGCTCACTATTGTTCTAATACCTGTTTTTGGATTCTGTCCAGTCCCATTAGATATCCCTGTGTTGATTGCTCTGTTACTGGTGAATGTTAATTGCCTCCAAATCTCAGTGGAGTTCAAAAGCTTAGGGAAAAAAGTACTGACTGGTAGAACTGCTAGTTTTATTAACAGGCAAGTAAATAATAAATCTGTTCAGTGATATGAGTGAAGTACCTGAGACATAAGATAAAACCAGCTGATCTTACATCTTTCTTTGCATGTCTGTCATATACTATTAATTACATTGCAGGGTGAGCCATTCTGACTTTGGAAATTGAAATGATAGCCATAGTGCCTGTCCACAGCCAGTGTACCTTAAGAGGCAGTCAGGCTTTGTGTTGTTCCCGTCAGGATTCTCATCTCCTTGACATTAAATAATGCCCCTTATTACATTTTAAGATGCTTTTTAGCGTTACTGGGACTATTTAATTGAAATTATGATGTCAAAACAGGGTTATAACAAGGCATGTCACATGTTTAGTATTTTTCCTCCTCCTGGTAATGTGTAGTAGTTCTTTTATATATAGAGAAACTGCCTTTCTGCTTTGCTTTGAAGGAGAACTAAGATCTTGATTGCTTCTTTTTTTTTTCTGTTTCTTTTAATTATAGAATTTTAAATAAGATCCTTGCATGCTCCCCCTTTTCAACACCAGAAACCTCTAGATGGAAAATCCCTAGTGTAATCCCATTGTGAGTTTGCTTCTTGTAGCATATTTTCTAGTTTAAGTACCTTTTCTGCTAGTTTTTAGTTTGTAAAAAGGTTGGTAGCACTTACAGAGTGGAAATAAGTGATGTGAGGAATATACTGTATTCACATACTGCAGAATAATTGCATATTTTATATAAATGATTTTCAGTTGTTTGATAATATTTATTCTCTTAGCAGAGACCTGTAATGACTCATTTAGACACTGACCCTCTAACTTCATTTCAGGAATGAAATATTTCCTAATCCGGTAATTTCTGTCTATGCCATCATGTCATGTAGATAAAGAAAAGCAACTCCAGGCACCCATTACTTAACAAAAAAAAAAAAAAAAAGTCAGCAGGTGAATTGCTTGCTGAATGCTAGGCTGAAGTCAAATGGTAGCCGAACGTGTTAGGGCTATATGAAATCTGCATTAGGGCAGGCAAAGTGAAGTTGCTTTTTTGTGATTTTAAGTGATTGTTAGGCTGTTATAATGAAAAGCATACCCACCTGATAGGCAGAGTGTGTCCAGAACAACATGAGTTTTTAAGCAGTGTAAATGTGATTCAGCCAGTGAACAAAAGGTGAGCAGAAGTCAAGAATTCCATTGTGAGGCTCACTCGAGAACAATGGAGGTGAGAGAGAGAGAAGCAGGATAATTAATAGCATTATATTTTTTGGTGGAAATTAACTTGGCAGGAAAGTAGTGTTTATTATTACAATACAGAGCATTTGAATCTTACCCATGATTTGACCAGAAGTACTGAAAAATACATGTAGCAAATGAGCACAGCACCAAACACAGTGTGTTTGGAAGGTCTCTAGGTAAAGATGGTGGGTGACCGAAATAAGTTGGTGTACACTACACTGAAGCCCATAAGTAGCTGCCAGGATTTAATTGCCAGATTAAAGTGTCCATTCATTTCCATGCTGAAAATGTTGGTTGTGATCTTCTCTAGCTGGTCAGTATGTTTTATTCTGAAGATACCCTTTTCCTAGGAAGCCCTATTTCACTGCATCCCTCTACTTCTGGTCATATTCATGAAGAATTTCAGGAAAAGGAAGGACTCTGCATGTTACGTCTTATAAACAATTATGCATTTCATTTTTCATTTTTAGAGTTCATGATAACACAGACTGTGTGCTAAGGTATGAAGAAAGAGATTGAGTAAAAGATTATTTAATGTTTGTTTTACATGTATATAAATGTATTCATGTTTATTATAAGATCATATTTCTATAGCTGTCCTGTTACCCTGAAGCATGTGAGTGTCCCTGATGTCAGAGGAAGTTTTTCTGTAAGTGGAATGAAGTGGGGCTGTGTATATTTACTGTTAGGTTGTGCGTGACAGATCTAATTCCCATTTTCCTTCCTGGATTCAAGCAGCCCTAACATCTGTCTTTCCATGTGCCCTGCTACTAAAAAGTTCCTGCCTGAATTGAATTTCCCATTTCTGCCATGTCAGTGCTGGCCAGAGGAGAAAGCAGCAGGTAGGGTAACTGCTCATCTCTGCCTGCATTTCTTTTCCATCTCACTGCTAGGTGTGAGCTCCAAGTCAGGGGCTATCAGGAAAAGCCTGCCCCAGGCTAGAAGGAAGGATGGTGGCATGTGCTACTTGCAAGCCATTAGGGCTGGAGATGTAATACCATTTTGTTCAGTAGGAGTTTTGTTTGATGCTTAGAAGTTGTATGCTTTCTTCTGAGTGCAGACACTGAATTCAAGCACTCTCCAGTGTAATGGACACTTGACTTGGTGCAAAAAATGAAGCAAAACCCTGGGTGTGGTAGTTGGTGGGGCTCAAATTGGACTTAGGTGTAAACATCGTCACCGTGCATTTCCATCTATTATTAGAGTATATGCCAGGGTTTAATTTGGCCCGGTGACTCTGCTAAGACGAAATTCTTTGTTTGCCTATGAATTTTGGTGTCAAGAGTGGTGATCACTGATGCTGGAGAGTGTTTAAGAGAAATAAGCCAAAAATAGAATCATTTCCATAGCTTAGGAGAAAACCCCATAGAATCATAAAAAATAATCAGCTGTTGGAAAGAATGAATTCTGTGCTTCTAATTTGCAGAAATCCCAGCAGTTGCTATTGTTCCCAACCACTCACTAATACAATAAAGTATAATTACATAATTAAATACAATATAGGATTTCCATAATAGGGAACTTTATTTCCTTGTCACAATACAGGAGTTGCTGTGGTTGAAGCTCACAGTTTGGCACTTTAACTATTATTAGATGTAATAGTATCACATACTACGCAGGATTCTCCTACAGGGCCACTTCCCAATCTGGTTGAAAATGGTTTGCTGCAGAGAATGGAAGCTTTGAAGGAGCTTGCCTAAGATGTACCTTTTGGACAAGGAGGTATCTTACAACTGTGTTTTGCTTTGCTAAAAATAAGTTTATTTCTCCCACTGCTGTTTGTTTGGATTGATGCCATCTGTCTTTTGCTAAGCCCAGAACTTGCTAGAAGCTAAAATTCAAGCTAATGAGTAACTTTCACGGGTGGAAATTTTCTTAGAACTCTATTTCCCATTGCTGATGATAGCAGAAACTTGAATAATTAGAACTACAGAGAAAGACAGATACAACAATCTCTGTTCAGGTGAGTACTGTCTGTGTGAGATAGCAGCAGTAATCCGAGTTTTATTGCCGTATTTCCATTTGGGCACTCATTTGTGTGAAATTTTGCATTATAGAAGACTGTTTTTTTAGCTGCAAACAGTAGCAGCTACAGTAGAAAAACAGCTGGATCCAATGCTGGGCCATGTTGTCATGAAAGATAATCATGGAGGTGAACTCCTTGAAGCCTCTAGAACCTGAATAGTTTTTGAAGTTTAAATGTATGAGGACAGAAGGAATTATCTGGCTTTTAGGTTGTTTGGGGTTGTTTTGCGTAAGATACATACATAGTGAAAAAGAGAGAGACTAGTAATTAGATTTAGAGTGTCTAAGTAATCAAGTATGCACTATCATGATGAAAATCTGTGTCTTTTTGCGTTTAACCATATGAACATAAAGGCAAATGTGAAGTACTGTGTTGAGATAAAGAATTGTTTTGGTTATCTGCAGGGCAGATTGGTGACAAGTAATGGCATTGGTGACAAGTAATGTTTCTGATTTTGCTCTCAATTTATCTTTCAATCCTTTTGTTCCACTCAAACTTGCTCTTGTGTCTTTCCATGCTGATGGGCTTGCCTTCATTTATTGCACTTCATCACTGGTGTAGTCCTCATCTCATTAAAATCAATGGCTTATCTATTACTGACCTTAGTGACGCAGGAAAAATCCCAAGTCTTGCTTATCCTAATCAGTCAGATCATCATCAGTAATTTAATGATCTGAAAATCCATCAAAACACAGCATACTTTTAGTTTACCTGCTGACGCAATGTGCACAATGCGAAGGCTTCAAGCAAAAGTTTGTGTTCTGAGTTTCTCCCCAGCCCAGCAGTTGTCTTGTTTGTATTTTAGCTTTTCTGAAAGTCAGGGTTTGGAGAACTGTAGGCTTTGAGGTTGACATCTTCTGTTTGTAGGCTACAGAATCTACTGACTTTTGAGTAATCTGTGTAGATATGAATGTAGAGTACTTTCACAGTCATAATCTTGAATAGTTCAAATTTCATTATGATGAGAGATCCTGTATTTCATTTGTATGTAAAATTAGAGGAAAATATGCAGAAGCTAATCCTATTCAGAGACTGACTCCAAATATTTCTGAGCTAAAATATTTGTAACATAGGAGTCTTATTAAAATTCCTATTCCTACACATTTTAGTAGTTATTTGGTTTAAAAATTGCAAGACTGTAGTTTCATTTGACTGAGGAAAGAATTATGAGACTATAGACAGACTAACTGCAGTTTTAACAATGCTAAAATCCATTATAAATCAGAAAAGGAGGGAAAAGTACACATGCCATAATAATTTACTTGACAGTGCTATTGAATATACATACAGCTCACAGAATACGTGTTTCTAGTACACTAAAAATAAGAAGTCTAAGCATAGGAACATTATTTTGAATATGAGGATGCAGGGTTAAAGAGGAGAGGTTTTATAATGATAATCAGGCTGCTGAACCACCATGGTATACTGGGTCATGTTTATGCAGATTCTTACACCAACTGAATGAAAAAAAAGGGCAGAAGAGTAAAGAAGACAATGCAATTTACATCTTGNACCTTCCAAACTCCAGTGTCAGAAATGACAAACCTTAGGATGGATTAGAAAACGTGTGGTGGCTTGGCTGTGTCCAGCTGGTATGGTTTGGTGGGGATGTGGAGTGAGAGATTGTCTGATTGCCTCCTGTTGCATCTGAAAAGTGAAAATGTAGCTGTTATCCTGTCCTCTGAATTCCTCAAAGGTCACTTAAATCTGAGTGGTCACTATTGGGATATATTGTGGGAAGCAAATTTTGCAGCAGGGCTTAGAAGTACAGCTGTGTGACACTCTGTAGAGGTAAAGCTAAATTGATTTCATGTATGGGAACATGAGCTGGGCGTTTTTGATGTCTTTGTGAATTCACAAAATTTATTTGAGCTTTCCTTTTGGCTGTCAGTGATAGGATATGCTTTAGCAATAATATGCTTCTTGTCATAGTTATTTTTCAGGCAAAACGCTGGTTTTGTAGTGTTAATCTTTGCAATACTGGAGTTATGGATAAGGCTATGATGCCTTTTTCTCTGAATGAGTCACGAAGTCTGATCTATGTACAGGTATAGCTGACTTCTTTATTTTTATTTAAAACCTCTCTTTAGTAGGAGCAATAATAAGTATCAAGCAAAAGATAATTGCGCTCTCAGTACAGTTACAGTTGTCAGTTAGTGTTGTCCTGAAGGACTGCACCTTGTAGTACTGGTCTGTGCTCTAACCGCTCAGAAATGCGCTGTTGTGTGTTACTGCCTAATTGGCGAACTGTAATTGCCTATATTGAGAACTGATCTTAAAAGTTAATCTGTGCTAGAGTCAGGAAGATTAATTGGGGCAATCACCATCCCATAGATTTCTAGTAAAGTGACACCTCCTTAAAATGGTTTGCTGCGAGTGCAGTGCAGTCTGAAATGGAAGACAGACAACGCATGCCTTCCACATGTGTTCTCGCTTGTCCAAAAGCTTGTCGAACTCAGCATACCTTCATCTTGTACCTTCTGGCCACAACATTTTAGAGGGATTTTGACTGAGAAAAGACAAGACTTGAATTACACTTTTCTAGGCAAAATCTGATCACATTGGTGAGAGCTAAAGCTTCTGTCCTTTTCAGATTTGCTGTGACTATATGTTTTGATTTGGCTGGTTCACAGCATGTGGGGCTGAGACCCAGTCACACTTCTACCTAGCTGTATGCCTGGAGTATCCTCGTGGTGAACAGCTGACCACTTGTGGCCTGCTGGCCAGGCAATGCCTGCCATAGTTTGAGTTGACAAACATTGCCCCTAAAACACCTCTTCCTGTGTTTGTTCAAGTACCTTTTGATTCCCTGTGGTTTGCTGTATAGGTTTCTCCAGATGCCTCATGGCTGGGCTGCATGAGCTGAGTAGTGCACGTGGTGTGGGCAGCAGTGCACACTCATCTCACACTGTGCTGTATCCAGTGCTGTCCACACCACTGGAATAGATGGTCACAGTTTAAACTTGGATGCAAAACAGAGTTTCTGAAGATGCCCTGAAGGTTTTACATAAGGACCACCTTCACATAACTTAAAATCCAGCTCTACTGTGTTTTTCCACTGTGGCAGCTGACCCATGGAGATGTAAAGCTAAAGGATGTTGCATCATGTGGCACTGGGAGGATATGGACTCAGTGTACTGTAGAGAAATGTCATATTGGAAAAGGTCCTGAAGTTAGCAGTGTTTGTGTCACTCAAAACCGGTCTCTGTTCACATGATGGAAGTCCTTTTTATGTGATCTGTCCTGAAGTAAGAGAGCCACTTCCTTATTTATGAGGATTGTGCCACCATTGCAGCATAGAGGGGCACATCATTTGATCACTTGGGTGTGCATTCACTACCTGCTCCTGAGTAGAGTAAACCTTTACCTGAGTGAGCTGACCATGGGAAGCTGAAGAAGCAGCCTCTTGTGCTGGCTTGGGGACTGTTTAACATGTAATGTCATGCAGCTGCTGAACTTAATAAATTTTCTATTTCTAACTTTCAGTTGCTCTTTATTCTTTAGGAGAACCTTGGCCTCAAACTGGAGCTGACAGGATGTAACTGAATATCAGGAAGTGAGGTCCAGCAGTCTGGGCCTGGCTGTGGAAAACTGGAGATGTGGAGAGGGTTGGCTCAGCGTTACTGGAGCAGTAGTGTTCCCAGTGCTAGGTTTCAGTGCACAAGACCCATTGTCAGACCTGTTCTCAGGGAGTCATTTCACCTCCACTGCTTATCCACAGGAATTTCTGCTTGTTAAAGGAATTCAGCAATGGTTAAGGGCAAAATTTGTGTAGATAGAATGCTATCTGACATTTTTACTGTCATCTCTTCATTGGAGGTTTGATTCTTGTTCTCCTTGAAGTGTGTGAGCACATGGGAGATAGGTTGGGAGGAAAATTTGCGTGTAGGTGTGTGATGGTAGTGCCTGGAAGGACCACTGTTGGCCATCTGGTTTGATCATAACATAAACATACTACATGAGCTCACTAGAATCAACTCTCTCTTAAGGAAAATACTGGTTACTTGAACTGCCCGTGACAGGCAGAGGATACCCAGAGCCTAGGGTAATCACTCCAGCAGCTAACTATCCATTAAATTATGCCATGTGCATCCTCAGGCTCTCCATCAGCCAACAGGGCCAAGAGAAGGGGCAGCCCAGAGGGAGGGAGAAGAAACCACTGACTTCTGCAAATAAGCCAGTAACTGAGCAAAACTAAAGAAGAATAGTGAAGTCCTTGCAGCACATTGCAGGCGTGAAAAAGTAATGGGAGATTATCCTGCCACAGTCGTTTTATGGTTTACTAAGCAGCCACCACTGCTCCAAGTGTTGGTGCACTTCATTCACCTCTTTAAAAAAATAAGGACCAGTGAGCCGACTGCAACCTCCCTGCCACTTAACAGACATCAGTCTGTTAAATATTTCACTCCATGGTAGAAAGGGAGATGAAATAATTAAGTTATTGTGGAAAAGCTGAGCCATAGGTTACAGTAAAAAAGCATCAGTAAAAAAATTCTGTGGTCAGGTTCTATGCTGGAGAAATCTTCCCGGGGTCCAATTCATTTTGCTCACCCAAGAGGAAACAAGGGCATTGTGACTGCTCGCAATTGCTGTTTGGAATATAGGGTAAAGGACAATCTTGAGAGTGGCTTGCTGCTGCTTTATTAAAGATGTTGTATCTAATGAGACCTTGTACTTGCAAGACCTTGAAATGCACCAGTGCCTTGTGTGCTGACTGCCAATGCAAGGTGGGGAGGTCTGCATGGTCCACATTTTAATTTTTCATGTTGATTCTTGTTATAAAGGCACCAAAAAGAAAGCTTTTTGTATCCGTAGCTCATTTTTCAGGCCAGGTAAGCTCAATCAGTTCATGGGCTTCCATAAACTCATAAGGCCGTGATACAAGTTGTGTAATCAACCATGACAAGGTTATCAATTGTTATGAGGTGTATTTAGATTGACTTTTTAGGTGACTCAGATGTTAAGTACTGAGGTTTTTCTGAGCTGTATTGTCAGGAGAAAAATTTATCTTGAACAGCTGATTAAATTGAAACTGTATCATCTATTAAAATGTAAATGATCATTTCTGAACAAAAGTGACTTTTAAGTGACTTGCTCGTGGCACCATGGTAAGTGCTCAGTGTATTTCTCTCGTGAACAACACTTTTCAATTAGGAGTCCATGTAATAAAATGTTCATTTAACCCTTTATAGGCCCTTCTAGATGTCTCATAACTTATAATTCCGATTTTATGGCTGGCATAAAATGTTCTGGTCCAGATACATAAAGGACTGCATATGTCTTACTCCTAGTTTCCTATGCTGGCAGATTTGTTTTTTAGAATGGAAGTGTAGTGCTACTGGCTTTCTATAAAAGCAAGAGAGCTTGCTGGTGTCCTAAAAGAAGGACTAGTATGTGTTTGAGTCTTTAACTGATCAGCACAAAATTGTGGGTCTTACCTGGTTTTGATGACACTAGCAAATATATGTAAATAGGATATAAAATCAATCAGCTGCTGTTCAATAAAAAAGCATCATGTTTATCTCAGCCTTGTAGCAACTTTGCCCTCCTACAGGGACTATTTTAATTAGCAGCATGAATTTTGGGTGGTTTAATTTATTTTGTGAATGTGTAAAACAGGCTTTTGGAAGAGTTTATTTATAAACTGCCCAGGTATTTAGCAATAGCATTTCAGCAGCATCTGTAAAAGCAGAGTGTCATAAGACACAACTTTTTATCTTTTTTTTGCTGCTCTTTAGCCTTGCCAACGGGGTTATTTCTGGGGTGTATTATTTTCAAGCTGCTCTTCACTGGTGACAGGAGAGTGAATCAAATGAGGATCAGATAATTCAATGAAAAAAGAAACATTTACTCAGTTGTCTCCTGAGGAATTTTTCTGTGTAAAACGCTAATGATCATGCCATATGTTGGTGATGACTTCCATTCCAGCAGACCAAAGTAGACTTTACAGACTTTAGGATCTGATCACTGGGTTCAGTGATCAGCTGATTCAAATTACAGCAGAGTTTCTGTAGAATTCAGAATTTGTAGCACTGAGAGACAAGTGCCACGTGGCTGAAGTTCCGCACCATTTTACATTACGCTGTTGTTATGGAGCTGATAAAGTGTAATGTTCTGGGGAGGTAAGCCTAGGTACACTTAGTCCTGACATGCTTGCATAACCTGCTTACGTCCAGTGAGGTTCTGGCATGAGAAATGTGAGCAAGGGTTTGAGTATTTAAATAGACCCAGACATTATTTTGTCTATAATTGAAGGAAGTCCCTTCCCATATTTCAAATACAAGTGCATTGTATTAGTAACTGGGTTTAAACTTTGTATTTAAATTTAAAAAATTATAAAAAAATTCCCTGTGATCTAGTTACCTAATGCCAAATACAGGTAACTCATAAAGTTTATTTAGCTTTGTTTGTACAGTGAGTAAAAAGAACATCGTATATTGATGGTACCATCTTTAAAGTGTGTGCAGAGAGTCATGAATGTGAGAAGCAGATGGATTAGGTACATGTAAGGCTGTATCCCAGACATCTTTCATATTCTTGCTGATTTGTATGAAATTGTCCGAAGAAAGCCTAGAGCCACCTACTAAGTTCAGAGCTCTGTATAGTGAGTGCTAGCATTCCCAGTGCAGAGGGACACTTCCAACAAGGAGCATTTGGTAGATGTCCTGAAAGAAGGATTTTGGGGTTGAGAACATTCTCTGGAAGCCTCCACATGGAAAGTTCAGCATACTGGTACAGCTATTAAGCAATTAGACTAATCAAATGTTCCATCACCATAATTTCTTGACAGAGCATACCATACATATGGTGACCATTTCAAGAGGACAAACCAAAAAGTTACAAAGAATAAGAAATTATCTTTGAATTTCCGAGTTTTCAAAATCTCATTAAAAAATGTGTCCTACAAGACACAATCCCCAAATGAATGTGGTGTCAGTACATAAATAAGCTTTTCTGGATGACGTCTGATAATCAATATGCTGTAATGAATGAGTTACGTCACTTACCTTCAGTGTTTGTCTGCCTTGCTCTTCCCACAAATTAGGACTGTGTTTATTAATAAATGAGATATTTTGGTGTTTTTATAAGCATTGAAGTCTCTTTTAAAAAACTGGCTATTTTTCCCATAAAAATGACATAGCATGGACAATATTGTATTTCCTGCTCTTAGAAAAGAGTAATTACTTACAGCCACTCTTATAATATGCTTGCTTGCTAAATGCATAAATCTAATAATGCAGCAATACAATGCTACAGTGGACTTCATGAATTGGAAAAAGATAGAATTTAAATGATTTGGCACCTGACATACATTTCTTACAGGAGGTCTATAATTTCCTGTATTAGAGCTAGCTGTATACTTTAATGAATGCAGATGGAAAGAGTAAAGGATATTTGGAGAGTCATGTATTTAATTTAGTCTACAAAGTACTATTTTGCTTGTTAATTTTGATTTTAAAGCTATCAACCTTATTTGGACAGTTTATTCTTTTTGTAGGGAAGAGATGGAAGCAGAAGATGGCAAATCTCATGTTTGGAAATCAGAACTCAGTAATGCAAGGTTAAAAGTACTGTCTCTGTCTGTCATTGGAAGTGTGTTTCAAATGGCCCAGTATCACTTACATGCATTTTGAGTCTGTGTTTGTAAGTGTTGATGAGCTTGCCTGGCTCCCTGTGCATTTATGAAAAAGCTGCAGATTGTATTGTAGCTTGCTGTGGTTTCTTTGACCTAAGCACCAGCCATGAAAGTTTAATGTAATGTTCTCTTGTGTACCCAATAGTCATACAGGCGTAAGCACGAGTCATCATTCCCACAAGGATCAGGTCAGCATGATACTGGACTTGCTTACTCCAGACATAGGCTTGGTTACAGTAGCAACATCAATGGTAAAACAAGTACTCTATCCTCAATGCCACCACTTAAAAAGTTTCAGAGAGCACCAGAAAAATGCAGTATTTTAAAGCCACAGCTGATGCTAAAGCTGACCACAGAATTTAAGTCAGAGTATGTAGTTCTTGGGATGGGTTAAAGATACTTGGAGAACAAATCCAGCCATTTTGTAAATCCATTTTGCTGCACTGATCTTCCTTAAGGCTGTGTCTGTGAACAGAGGAAGCTGTCTAGTTCTCTCCTAGACACCACTGTGATCTGCACAAGTTTCCTGCTCCCCACAGGATTTCCAGCATGTGGGCTCCTCCCCTATGACCCGAGCCAAACGTGCTGCTGTCCAATATGGTATTCTTCCTTATTGCATGCTTGTTGTTGCTGAAGGGGAAAGCTAGTGGAGAGCAAGTAAGAGAAGCTGGCTGCTGACAAAGCTGAGGCTTGACGGGGTGGAAATGTTTAGTGCAGACATATCAAAGCAGTGCGCATAATTTTTTTGGAGAAAACTGCTGTGTTTCACATATGTATTTCACAGCCTTCTCCAATTTGAATCTTCCCTAAAAAATTGTGAACATGAGTTCCTGAAGTGTTGAAAACCCAAGTTCTGTGGATAAGCTTTTCAAGAAAATCATAATATTCTTGAGACTTAAGCACTCCCCTCTCCTTGTGTCATTCACTGTCTGTCCTTCAGGACGGATGTTGTGTAAATCCTCTGGCTCGATCAAAGAAATTACTTAAATATTTCAGGAGCTGAGTACTCTTTTGTGTTGACCAATTCCATGAAGGCTATCAAATGATTTTTGCCTCCCTTTTGTCCTTAGTCTCATTTAATTAGATCCAAGTCTACATACAATTCTATCCAACTAGTCTCTCAATGCAAGTTGTGGTTTCTCTTTTTGGCTTACTCTCTACTTCTTCTGTGATTGAAGCTGTGGAATCTTGTAATTCATTTTGTTCCGCCATTATTGATTTGGTGGCAACAGTCCAAATGTTGAAAAAAATATTTTCTAGGTTGTTGTTGCCCTTGATTTCCAAAGACATTGCATACAGCAAAGCATGTGGATCAGGAATTGACGTATCCATAGTGTCACCCGGCTTTGAGGGTGGATTTTCAATTGTAAAAGCAGTTTATTGTTAATTAGAGAGACTCCCAGGGGCATATCATGATCTCCTGATAGTCTGTGAAGAGTACCTTCAGTACACTGTACTCTGTGAGGGTTTGCCGAAACCATTGCTTGCGTAAATCCTGAATTGATTCCCTGCTGAAGAAGAGTTCTTTAGAACCTCCAAGTTATAGTTGTGAATAAGATTCATATTAAATTCTAAATTTTACTTTTTTGTTAGTGAATTTTGGCTTGTGATTCTTGTAAAATAAAAGACAAACCCAAGTGCTTCACCGAATTTTAACCTGATGCATATGCTATGCATATGGCATAAAAGTGCTACCCTTCTAGCTACTGTCTGTGCAATGAAAGTAGCTGTGTTTCAGTGACAACACACAACTTAAGCATATTTCCTTAACTAATTGGACTCTTGGAGTGTTAACCTTCCTCTGGGAAGATTCTGGATGGCATGCAATATGACTAACTAGTGAAAGGTTATGGAATTGGCTCCGATTGCGCATTTTCTCCTACTTTAATTCTTACTGTCTTATTAACATGTTAAAAGGTTGTGGATAGAAAATCCAGTGTCTTACCTTTATAGGGAAATCCTTTACCTCTTATTGTGCTGTTAGATGTCTGCAGGTATCCCAGGGGATATCATGGGGACTGTCTGTTGTGTTGGGTGCAGTTGTCACGGCACGGAGTCAATTTTCTTCAGTGTCTAGACTGTATTTCTACAGTGCACACTTTGATGTCCAGTTTGAATTAGTGTAAAATTATATAATTCTCCATTTCATGTCCCATCTTTCTTTAATTTGTAGTACCTCCTTCCTTTATTAAAAAAATGTTTGTATTTGCCTGTCTGTGCTTGTATGTAAAAGTGATCTTTATGAAGATGAACTCTTTTTCTTGTGTCTCTGCCAGTGCTGCTTTGCTATAATGGAATGACAAACTGTAAATAGAATTGACTTGGAGGCTGAATCGGTTGTTGGCATTTTGTTAATAATAATAATAACACAAACTGCGCCTGCATCAGGTAGTGCAAATATAAATTCTAGAGTTGTTATGAATGCCAAATTAACTTTGTGACGATTGCTAACTCAGTTTGTCAAATCTGTTTTGTCATACATCAGTCATTTTGACCTGCTGTATGATGAGATATACTTTTATTAACTAACCTTGCTGTCTGTGGTACAGACATGAATGTCTTTTTAAAATCAAGGTGAGACCTGGACAGCTTGTCCTGCATTGTGCCTGCAGATTCTTGTTCTGCTTATGTCATAAACTAGTGAACACCCTCTCTATTTCTCACGTGCTTTATTTTTGATGAATCTCTCAGAGTATGAATTGCTTAGAGGATAATTACACAGCTGAGGTGCTAAGCTGTACTAGCTTTGTGGAGAACATACTCCTCTGCTGCTTCTGACGTTACACTGTCTTTTAGTTATGTGCTGGACTGAGTTTTAAATCCTGATGCTGACATTCATTGGATTATATGGATCAGATCTTTTCTGTCTTTCTGATTTACCAAACTATTAAATACTGAACCTACATCATTCATATGTCAGGCCAGATTTTGGTCTGTCATGAGCACATGAGCATCTAGGTTAGATCTTTTTGAATTCATTTCCTAAGTGTGTCTCCTCCATTTTTGAAAGGCTCTCCCTGTTGAGCTGTTTGATAAAAACAAAAAACAAGGGCAAAAAAAAGTTTAAAAATGGGATTATAACTCTTTCTTTTGGGGGGAATTAGGAGTTTGTTTTATTTTGTTTTGCCTGGAGGGAATTGAGAGGATAAGTGTATAGATATTAGCAGGGGCTAAAACATGTATTCTCTGAGGACATTTTGTCTCTTTGTCAGAACAAGGCTTTCTCTCCGAAGCTGATAGTGGTGGAATAAGGTGTTGTATTGTCTTTTGCAGGCTGGCCCACTTTGCTCCCCACAATCCTACACATGGTCCTGGCAAGCTTGGGCAGAGTTGATGGGACATGCATGGGCATCTTGTAATTCTTCATGCTGGGAGGAAGATAGGAACTGCCTCTGCAGAGGTGTGCGCCCTCTCTGGACAAGCTTGGTGCCAAATGTCCCAAGCCACTGCTAGTCCCCGTTCAGGGGAACAGCACTACAAGGATGTGGTAGATGCTAGGAGAGGGCTGAGTAAGTCACTGGATGTTTGTTTAGGCTCTTCACTGCAGCTTGGTGAAGATGCATTGAAGTGGTAGTTCCTTATGGTTCTGTGAAAAACATGTGCTTCGGGAAAGAGATAATGAGTAGAATGATAGCATCAGGAGGAGGGTCTCATCTCTTACACTTCTGTAGTTATACATATATTCATTATTCCTTTTTGTAGTGGTTTCAATGTTAACTGTCCGGTCTTAGTGGATAACAACTAAGTACAGCTGATAATTAACCTTCTGGACATCTCGGTTTCTCTTTGCAGTTGGCATATCCTGGTCACTTACAAGACCCTGTATCACAGCTTCAAAAGGTTGATATGTTGTCTCGCTTCTGGGTGTAAATGGAAAGCCCAAGCACTTGTTAGGCCGCAGCCCCGCTGTGTGCATTAAGCAATAATGTGCATAAGCTTTGTAATTGTCCACACTGAAACGAACAGCAGGGCTTTAAAGCAAAAGCCAGTCTTGAGACCAGTGATGGACTGACTTTGGTTGGCCTTGTTGGCTGTGAAAGCACATTATTCATTAAAATTAAAACGCTGTCAGACCACCTACTGATCATAAGTGGGGTCTTTGTTTGTTTAAAAGAGATGAGACGTACTATTTTTACACAGCTTGAATCAAGATGTCAACAGGAAGTAAGGACATGACTGTTACTTTGCATTTGTCTTAAGAAATAACATTTCCTTCTCTTAATTAATGAGAGTGGTTTTGCTGAATGACCTGCTTATTGATTATAGCAGTTACTGAATTTTTGTGTGCCATATCTGCATGTTCTTACTTGGGTTATCAAATATTCAATGACCACTTGATTAAAATATATATATATTTTTTTTTCAAAAGACAAAGTATTTCTGCTTCTTCTTTGAATGACTGGCACTGTTTTAAGATAAGTCACTGTGGGCCTCAGGGGAAAGCTGGGTATGTATTTTCAAGGGAGTAAAGGAATTAAAAGTGTACTAGGTTATGGGAATAGGAGTAGTTTCTGCATGGTTCATCATGAGCCCTACTGAGAGAATTCTGTGAGGAACACAGGTATTGTAATTCAAACTGGTCAATAAAACTGTGAGCATTTAGGACTACTATAAGCTTTTTCTCTAGCTTTTTAGAGCAATTTAAAGTAATAGCAACCATGTCAGAACCAGGGGTCCTGGAAATGATCAGTCAGTGTTTTGTGGCATACATTTTAGGAATTTTATTGTAAAAGGAGGAATGAGAATGGTGTAGACAGCAAGAGTTGAAGCAAAGGTGGGAGCAGGCTTAGCTGACACATCACAAATATAGAAAAATTCGTTTTGTTGTATTTTAGGTATTGGATGGAACCTCTGACTCAGGGTAAGGATTGTCTATGCTCCCCTGTGTTGTACATGAAATACCTGATGGGGTGATGGAGTCTGATTGATGTCATGATACATATTGTTGTCTTTGCAGAGTCCACAGAAGTTCTAGACATTTTTTCCAGACTGTAAGTTCATGATTTCTTAGTTAATGGCGGAAATAACTATTTTTTTGTTTTAACTGTGTTTATTTTACTCTGTCACTGCTAAATACTGGCTATCACAAGTCTTCATAGTACTTTACAGATACATCTTCTCAGAACGTTTTCTTTGCCTTTTTGCATTGTACTGTAGAGCAGAATATGAACCTTGAAAATAACTTCCCTGTTTTCAAGGTTGATTACATTGTTTTATGGCTATAATGTCTTAAAGTAACCAATAACAGCATTTCCTGAAAGAGTAATCCAAATAACTGAGTGCTGATATATCCAAGTAAAGGAGGGCATTATTTTCAGCATGTTGGTATCATTCTTTTGTGTTTTAATTCTGACATGCTTCCTTTCTAATGTTATATGCTAATTTAAATAATAGAACTCATACATAAATACACAGTCATGCAAGAATGAGTAAGGATGATAAAATTGGAACAGTGATGCTAAGTGCAGCATTGCAATCAATAGGACTGCAATGGTAATAACACCAATATGTCTAGTTAAAGAGATGTAAATTGCACTTAATCTGAAAGAAGGTTAAAACCACAGTGGAGCAAGGAAATGAGTGAGATGCAGTGTGAGAGCTAGCAAAGATGTGTGTGCCCACTCAGAATATGTCCTGTTTCACAAAGAGCAACCTCAGGGAGCCTTCAAGGGATTGCTGTAAAGTGAGCAGAAGCTCAAGAGAACAGAAGAGAGATCCCATGCAGCAGAAAAATCCCTGCTACTAGCAAAGAAGTATTAGGGAAAACTAGTAGGAGGATTTTTCAGAACTGATTCAAGTTAAGCTTAGAAATAATGTGCCTTTTTCTGCCACCTGAACTCCTGTGAGCTCAGTGTGGCAAATCCCAATTCACAACAGTGCTGCTTGCAAGCAAAAGGTGTGGAAATGGGCCCAAGGGGGATCGGCCAAGGCAGACCAGACAATCTGCCATCCTCCCGGCTCCTTCTACCGACTGTGCCCTGTGATGTTCCCACAGCACACCATTCATTGCATTCCCCTGCAAAATTAACCCTGCACAGGAAAGATCTTGAAGACAAATGGTCAGAGGACAAAACCCCGAGCACTCTTGAGCTTATGCTGCCCTTGCAACTTTAATTTGCCTTATTACATCCACTCAAGGTATTTCTGTTCACTTGTTATGCAGAAGCACTCATTGTTCAAAGATCTCTGCAGATGACTAGGCACTGTGATGGTGTGTTAAGGTTAGAGCATTTATCTTAGCTCTGAATTGTTCTGCTGGGCCAGTGTCAGATTCCCAATGTTCTCACATTTCTTCCAAGTTCTTTTGCTTGTTTATTTTTATTGATGCTTTGGAAATAACAAGAAAATGGGGGCACCCTTTCCTTTCTTTCCAATGCCCTAAATAGGTTGAAAATTTTAATTAGAATTTTTGAAGTTTGGTTTCTTGAGAACCACCTTTAGATTATTAAATGACCTGTTTCCTATGAATAAATACATCAGAAAAAGAATTGCTAAGTTTGTATGAAATTTTGACTCCCTAGGGAGGTGTTTTCCTAACTGTTGTGCTACTTCAGGTAAGACAAAGAAGGTCAAGAATTGCTTGCTGGCGTGCAGTGCTGTTTAATGTCTCAGCACAGCACTAAATAGAGGATGTGAGGATATAATAAGTAGTAAGATTCATTTAGGATGAGAGAAAAGAAGGTTGTGATGCACAGTAGTTGGGAAGTGCAAGCAATAGAGATGTCACTGAGGTTACTAATTCACATGTAATGAGCTGAAGATTTCATATGTAAGTGGGACATAAGATGTGATTTAGGCTTCTGCACAGAGGTCTTTAACTTAAAAATGTTACTCTCCAGCAGTCTGTGCTCAAAACCTAGAGCTTCAATCTCAGCAATATGTGAAAAACAATTCATGGGCCAGATATTAATTGATGTTTACTGACACAGGCCCTTGAAAACAGTAAAGATCTAACTTTATTCTGTTCTATTCTATAGAGAGCAGTGAGTTTCCCCAAAAATGTAAAATTTTATCTACTATAATGAACACATATTCTAAATACCCTTTTTTGCTAAAGAAAAAAGATTATTCTGGTGCACTCTTTGCAGATGGTAACTTTTGAGCCGTTTATTCATGAATCTGGCAAAAATTTTGCTTTAGCTGACATTCACAGAAACCTGCTTATCTACAAGAGAGGCTGCATGATTTGTTAAAAAACAATTAGGTTTTCTCAAGGTGTTTATCATGCTATTAAAGAATGCAGTCTTCTGTGAATAAAATCAAATGCATACATTTTATAAGTATGTCTGTAAAACAATGTAAAAATTTGAAAGGTTTTGATGGAGTTTCACACCAATTTCCCAGACTATTTTATGAAGTTAAATGAAAGAGTAGAAGTGATGAATCATACACAAAGTTCCAGTTCATTATGAATGGACTGCCACAGGTAGAATACCATTTTATTGCAGTTACTATAAAATGCCTACTGATGGAGTCAAGTATCTGTAACCCTTAAGAAGAGGTTCATCATGCACAAAAGTAGCAGTTAGTAGTAGCTGTTCAGCCTTGATGACCAGTGACAACTCTCTTGCTCGCTTGAACAGCAATGAGAAGGAAGAGGAACCCTTTTAGCTGCAGAGGTTTACCAGCTGAGTTGTTTGCTGCTTTAATTCTTGAGTGGGTTTCTGTTCAAGGACTTCAATTTTTTAAAGAACATAAACACTTGTTACTTTGAACTGTTATTTAATAAAGTTGCATTTGCGTCCTTGAATAGTGTACAGCTGAAGAAACATAAAATAGATCCATATTTCTAAAGTCAAAACCCAGGATTTTTGTTTGGGTAGCTGGTTCTACGCATACTGAAGCAATACACAGAAGTTATCACTCTCAAGAAATTAATTTAATTTTTCTCCCCAAACAAAGTACTTTCTTTTTGCTTTTAGCCTTGATCATTGCATTAATAGATGATAGAGGCACTGATGGGAAAAGCATAAGAAAAGTGCTGAGATGCTGGAATACAGTGATCTGAGGATACTTATATCACAGAGCAGATAACCTGTTTGCTTTTGTGAGCTTTCAACCATGAGTGTAGAAATGGCATTCCACAATTATCGATCAGCTTACCCCACTGTCTGCTATTTGACAGTGCTTCACTTAGACCTACTGTCAAACAAAGGACACTACAAACAGGTGCCACAGAAAACATGCCTTACGTATTGCTTGTTCATTGAGCTAGAATATTGCATTAACTTTGCAAGGCTTCTAATATTTCAAGAATTACAAGTTAAGTGATTTTAAAAATCTTTCACTCAACAGCATTATCATAAAAGGGCTATTTATCGTATCTGCATGAGTAAACTGATAGCAGCATGGTTGCTTATTGTGCTCCTCTAAATTCATTTTCCTAATAGCTTATTGGAAACTTTGGTGGGGAGAGTGCTTTTGTGTGGTTCTCATAATTCCTCATACAAATATCTTAAAAATAATTAAGGTTACTTCATTCTATGGGAAGATGCAGCTCAGCCTGGTATTTACTGGCATTTGGCAGCCTTCAGTTTTGCAACATGGTGAACATGTAATTGGGATTTGGAGGAACAAATCCCATGATGACTTTGTATCACAGATCTATGACTGGATGTTATCTTAGGATGATGGGGTACTCAGAGCTAAAAATTCCTTGCTGAAGAAAGCAAGTAATGATACAGAAGGCAGCATTAAGATGTATGAGCTTTGCAAAAGTGGCAGAAGGGAAGAGATCAAGGGCAAAGAGGCTGGAGTAGCCTGAATCAAGGAAAGATGCCAAGGCAGAGAAAGAAAAGTCCTGGAAGAACTTGGATTGTTTGGAGCAATGAGAAAGAGACTCAGAAGTGGGGTGCTCCTGACAACCAGTCATCTGTTCATATACCCACAAACTCATGGTGAGTGTGGCTAGAATGAGTGTTTTAGGCTGAACATAGACCTCTCCTTGCCCTGTTTCCAGCTTTGTCTAGGGCTAGTATTTCCCAACCCTTAGGAAAATAATTTGAAATAATACTGTTGTTTTCAGACAAGCATGTCATTTGTTTTACCGGTCTGTAGTTGATTAATTTGCAAATGATATTCCAAATAAAGTGCTTAGAAGTAGATAATTACAACTATATTAACAGTTACCGGGGAAGCAGATGGTATTCTGAGGAGCTGCCATGTAGAATTAGTGCTGATGCTCTACTGTAATGTACCATATACCCCAGCAACCCACAAACAACAAACTAAAATCCTGCTGATATTCCAGATTGTAAGTAAATTGTCCTATTGCTTCTCATTTGGTTCTTCTCTGAATTTTTATGTGTGTTTTCTAGATAGCTACAGTGCTCAGTGAGCTGCTCCTTTTTATGTTCAGCCACATAGCTCCACAGGTCTGTATTTTGTATTTTCTTGGTATCAAACCCACTAAAAGGAAGTTTCTAGGCTGTATGTCAGTGTTTTCTCCACCCTGTTACGCGACAGTTTGAAGCATAGACTAACTCTGAAGAAAGACAAATTTCTAACTTACTAAATTGTTCAAATGGAAATTTGCTGTGAGGTGCTAAGTTAAGGCAGCTCTGAAGCAACCAGCACCATCTACACGCCCACCTGTGCCTGCACTCTCCCCTGCTTCTCGTTAACCTCCCAACTTCATACCGCAGCCTGACAAAATGCGACCCTTTTTGTGCTCTTGGCAATCAAGAAAAAGGCCACGATGTCACGGCAGTTTCTCCTGCGCCTCTGATCCTTGGTAGCTTTGGTTTTAAGCAGGCTGGAGTCACGCAAGCTGCACAGCAGCTCACACCAGGCTGGAGGTTGCAGCAAAGTTGAGGTTCCTGCCGGGGCTGGCAGAGTGCTGCTGGCACCCAAAGACAGATCACTGCAGCCAAATGGCTGGGAGTCTGTTCAGAGCATGGCCTTATTTCTTTATTTAACATATTTGTCGTCTACATGTTTAGATAGAACTAAAAGCTTTTAAGCTTTTCTCTATTTTTTTTTTTTTTGAACACTGGAAATAGTTACTAAACAGTATTTTTTTCTTTGAGTGCATGTCTTTGGTGTTGCAGTGTCTAAAAGAAGCACATAGCAGCATATCTGTGATATAAATGTCTGTAAGTACAACATGGGTATCTTTGGGGTAGAGGATCAGATTAGAAACTTGGGCCGTTTTGGGTAAGTCACATTACCTGTTGCCTGTTTGGAATTACCTGTGTTCTGTATGGCTAAAGAGGGCCCAGTCTGATGGATTTTTTTTTTTTTGCCAGGTTTGTGATAAAACCTGGAGGGAGGGAACTGGTGGATGTGGTGACCATTTTTCAGCCAATGGAAAGCCAAGGAGAAGTTTTCAGAAGGTTCTTATCATAGTCTAAGTGAGAATCTTCATAAAAATACTTAGTGTTTGTAGCCAGGTGCAATGAAATTGGCTCTGTGTTGTTTTGCTGGTCTGGTGTGGCAGAAGCGTGCATGTGTGCTCACAAGTGCATGAGCTGACATGAGCAAAAGCAGCTGAGGCATAACAAGGCAGGGCAGAAGGAGTAGCATTTAGAAAGTAATTAGGATGGAAAGCTTTAAAAAACTTCAGCCCACAGAAATAAAAACTTGTTAGCATTCTCTAAGGCCCAAAGGAAGGTGGTGGGCTACAGAAGTAGGAAAATGTTTAATTCTTGTTTGTTGTTACTAAGGAGTATCTTGTACAGTACCCTTGATGAAACAGAATTGCCTTCAAGCCAAACGCAATTCCCTAAGCAATATATTTTTGAATGGATGCTGCAGCCGAATAATGACTATTAGTTAATTGCTTTACTCAAAACAACAAATGCTGATGCCTTTCATCTTGCATCAGTAGGTAGAATGAGAGGAATTAGCATTGGTGATTTTCAGGTCATCTTCAGGAAAATGGAAGAAAGAGGATTTTGTCCAATAAGTTCTCCTGACCCTATTTTCATCAAAGTATGTCTCTGGCTTCTTTCCCGGCTTTACTTCTCTTGGTTGAAATGAGAACTTGGATTGGATTTATTCTAAGGAGTGCAGGAGTGTGACAGGACAGGTGGTTTTAAAGCTGTGTAGTATGTCCTAAAGGATCCCTTTTTCCACTGCTTAGAACTTCAACCATTTTACCAAAACACTATCTGTCAAAATTTCCTTGCAGATATTATATAAAGTGAAAAACTTTTTGAAGTGCTGAAAACCATGCTATTCTACTCTTTTTAAGAAACACTTTGGACTTTCTGAACAGCTTGTGCTTCAGAGTAGTGGTTTGATAACAGGCAGGGAAGTAGTCTCCTTTATCAAGGATATTCCTTTAGTGCTCATGAAATCAAGTCCATTTTTAATCAGTTTTTGAATCCTAAAGGGGAAAAAGACTGGAATACATCCTTTGAAGATTCTGTTAGGGCTTTCTTTAGGTTGCAGTTGAATCTCTCTGCCCATGCTTGAGCTTGGTAAAAGCCATTGTGTCTGCATGAGGTGGTGTGAATGTGGAACTGGTGGAGGACAAGTGGGTCTCAGGTGGACCTTACCTGTTAGGGCTGCACCAGTCCTGGCTGACCCCCAGGTTTCAAAGCTGAAAAACAAAAAGTTGGCTATGTGAGATAATGCAGAAAATAAAACTGGAAGTGCAAAAGAGGGTAAAGCTAGACCTTAATAAAAGGAGGAAGAGATGGGAAGGTAGGCCAGGGAATTGGACAGAATGGGACTGGAAGAAAAAAGAGAGAGACTTAATACAAAGTTGGAGTAGGGTGCTGGGAGCTGACTTGATGAAGAGCCTGAAAAACAACTGGAGGAGTGAGACTAATAGTTGGGGGTGTTGGGAAAAATTGTGAAATCCTGTATCTAAAGAAAAAGTTACACCTGAAACTCGAATTGCTAGTCCAGTAGAGCTGTGTGAATAAATGGGGAACTACCTTTTCTCTAGAAGGATTGTGCAGGACTGTAACTGGCTGGAAAAGGAAACTAGAGAAGGTGAAGAGATAATTTGGACTAGGTCCAAATTAATGAGGAAAGAGGTTCTGTTAATTTGTTAAAAAGCATGGGAGAGGAATATGGGAGAGGAGGCTGGAACAGGGATAAGTGTTTAAAGAGAGACAGGAGAGAGTGGCTTGGGAGGACACAACAGGGTCTGGTGAGGTAAAAAGGATGAGTAAGGGGGGAAGGTAAGAGACAGTTAACTGGGTGTAAAAGAGATAATGGTTTGAAAAGCGAGGACAAATAGGGTGGTGAGTCGAGGAGACTGGGATCCCTTTAAGAATCATAAGGAATGGAAAATGGGAAGGTCATACTCATCTGTCTTTTGCTGTTCCCAAATATCTCTAAATTCTGCTTGTAAGAGTATTTGTCATCTATTTTCAAGTGTTTGTCCACATCAGTGAGGATAATATGTTATTGCTGTCAGTTACTCTAGAAGCTGCACAAATCTAAGTGGTAGAACTTAACACTTAAAACCCAAACTAAGTGGGAGAATAGCTATGTGATGATACAGTTATGGTGTTTTCTGCTTTTTGGGGGAAAAATAAAGAAAAACACATCTGCAACCTGCAATAAAAAACAAGCTTTAGAATTATTAAGAAATATGGCAAAGTTGTTAATGCCATATTCATTATCCCCTTTCACACTGTAATAGTCTTGTGCCCATAAGGGCACATTGTTTCCCCACAGTTTAAGTATCATTAATTGTTCAGGGCAGATAAAGGTACGTGGACAAGCCAGGATTGCTGTGAACAGGACTTCTGTCCCTTGAAATAGGTGCAAGAGGTTGGTGGTGAATGGCAGTGATAGGAAGGAAGCGGTTAGTCTACTGTTTAGCTATTGGGCCTCTGGAACTGGGTTGTGTTGGAACTGGGTTCTGTCTCTCCTTCTGTCACAGCTTTCTCAGAGATGCTAAGTCCCTTAAATCAGACTTTTAAAGTTGATCACTAATTGCATGTTTCACATTTTTCTGGAAGCCCAACCTCAGCGCTAGGGCCTGTATTGCAGAAGAGTATAGCTGTGACTGAAAGCAGTGAGACTCCCACTTTGAAGATACAAAGCACTGCATGTTAAAGATTCTGAAAAATCATGGCCTGGACATCTTAAGGCAGACTTTCCTAAATTAGTAGGTACATCTGGTTTTAATTTTTCTGTGCCTAAGCTCCCAATGTATAAAGCAGGATAATAGCTCCCTCAACTCTCAGGGATTTGGTGAAGATTAGTGAAGTGGCTGTGAAACCCTCACTTATTTTAGTGATGAGTACTATAGAAAAGCCCATAAGGAAATTAATAATTTTGTCTTCAGAGCACTATTTGAATAGTTAGCTGTAAGGCCGTACCCTGAACAATGATAAGACAAAATATTGAATACTTGCTTTATTAATTCAACACCATCCATCCTGTGCTGTGAAGAAGTGCACTTAAAAAATGTTAACAAAATTCGAGTGTATGATAATGTATACGCAAAGGATACTAAATTAAGTTTGCATCAGCAACCATAATTCTTTCATTGCTTAATGTTGGAGCCTTGATTTTATTGCCTGAAGAGCATTCTTTCTAACAGAGTGATTTTTTTTTTTGTCTGTGTGTGTGTGTTGCAGTATTTTAATGGGAATGTGACTTCTATATATTTTTAAGAATCGTGTACTCAGTGCATAATTCCATTTTTTAATATTCCTGGATTCTTTAATATGTGGGAAGTGTCTAGCAGTGACATTTAGTATCATTTCTTCCCTCTGCTAAAGGTCCTACCTTGTAGCATTTTATTCATGGCCAGTAGCATTTACTAACACAGCTGAAAGAACTGGGGATGCTTGAATGAGGAGGGATGGCAGAATTGTACCCTCCGTTTTTCATCCAGTGATAATGAGATATCTTACAACCCATGTTGACTTTTCCAAAGATCAGAAGGCTCTTTGGGGAAGAGGGAGGGAGAAGTACAGCAGCCACAACAAGGTTAATATTCTTACACAAAATTATACATGAAGCCATGAGAGTGCCAAGAATAATAGCAGCCACAAATCTTGCTGAGGAGGTTGATCTTGTGAAGTGATACCTTTCTCACAACATGCCGATCCTTTGGAAGTTGTTAAGTTTAGAGGGCACTTTAGCCCCCAGCAGGATCAGTCACTTGTTTCCTGCTCTTTATCTACAAGTCTTGATCTTACTCGATTCTACACTTACAGAGTTGTCTTATTGCTCTTTTATGAGCCAGCCTCAAAATTTCCTGAAGATTTTGCCTGCCCCTGATGAGTCTTTTTTAACACTCACCAGTTCTAGACAGCAAACGTGTGGGAGCTGTCTGGGAGGACAGCAGAAGCCCCTGCACTACAGCTGGTCTGGGGCAATGCCAGTCTGAGCCTGAGAGGGAACAGCTCAGTCTGCTCAGTGCTACTTGCGCAGTGTTTTGCAATGGTTCAGCCAATGCCCTTTCTTACCTGCAAAATACTACCAGGTGAAAAAAATGTTATATTTTTAATACCAGAAGTATTGGAAGCTTGGAACTTTTAAGTGTGGTTTTGGCATTTTCATGATCTGTAAAACCTCAAAGAGAGGTGTTAACCTGCTTTTCTTTTCATTTCTATCTCAAAATACTCCTTCTTCTGTAGATGAAGGTGTCTCAACTTGTTGAGGAAATTTCTTCATGAAGACCACAGAAGGTAAAGGACATGGAATAATGTATTTATTTCCTTTTCTTCATGGGTGCAAGAAGCGAAGTTTGCAACTTCTCTGTTAAGAAATACTTTTAAAATATCCAGATCAGAAGGTTTTGATCTAGTCTGCATTGGAAAATCCTGATATAAGCAAAGCTGTGGGCACTTGGTGAAGTGCTTAGCCTCAAATTGTTCCAGCTGCTCTGTGATGATAGCAGACTTCTGATGGATCATACAATACAGAGATCATGGCTAATTTTATCTCCATATTGTTTGTTGCAGTTGGATTGTAGGGCTGTATTAGGCAGATGTCTGGGCAAGTCTGCATGAGAAAAGGTGTTGGACATACTGTACTTCCACGTGTTGAATGCAGCTTTTTAGATATATGGAGTTGCTGTTTGTAAAGCTTGCAGTGTAACACATATCTAGAATGCATTTTTAAAAAAACATCAAAATACACAAACTGAAACAGAGGAGTAATCACTTGCCTTCTCTGCAATGGTGGTTTTTAACCAGCAATGGTCAAGGCCAGCAGCTTTGTAATTCTCAGGTCTTTCTTCTTTTGTAGCTGTAAAACAACCCTTCAGTTTTGATGTGCCCTCTGTGATTCTCCTCAAATCAATCCGTATTGAAAGACATCAGCTTTCCATCTTTTTTTTTCCCAAGTGATGTCCTGCACCATGCAGTTCCATGGATGTATTAAATGTTGTACTGACACTTTCTGCTCTCTCCTTCTGTGTCAGAGAATGCCTGAAATCCTGATCCATATGTCTGCACAGCCATATGCCTAGTATGACCTGTTTCTTCCAGAAACATCAGAAAATGACTGGGAAATTGGTTCCTTTGCATTACAGGGTTGGGACTAGGTGGAGGTGAAGTGGCAAGACGTCTGCCCTGCATTCTACTCTTTTCCATGTGGAAAGCAGCCTTGAAGCTCTGTCTCCATTAGGAGCAGGCTGCTGATACAGCTATACCCACACGCTGTAACTGCAAAGCAGTCCTGGGTGGACTCTGGAAATAGCTTGTCCTGGCAAAACAGTGCTTTTTGACAAAATAGCTTATTACAGCAGTGCCTGCCTGTCCCCGCAGAAGGAGCAGCAGCAGCAGAAGCACAGCTCTGGCAGCACGAGTGCTCTGTGCTGCTGCCCTTACCCACATAGCCATGCTGGTCAGGGATGATTCACCTCATAGAGATCCCGTGTGTCTCGGGAGGGCCTTGTTCCCACTTTATCCTCAGCACTGTGGCAGCTTCACTGGTAGCAAAGGCACAGTCAGAGCACAGTTTGAGCCACCTAACTTTATTACAGACTCTTGTCTACTTTCATATACATTGCCTCTTAATTTCTTGGTTTTCCTGTTTTTCCTTTCCAGTGTACGGTGGTTTTTCCCTTTTTATTTCCAAAGTAATGAGCAGTTGCTGTCAGAGTCGCCCTCTTACTGCAGTGGGGGTAATCCCATGGACCTCACCACAGAGGTGGCAGTGCAGTAGCAGACAAGGGCTTGGCCTTGGTCCTTGCCTGGATGCCTTCCTCTCTTTTCAGCAGTCCTGATGCCTTTACCAAGGTGGAGTTTAACTCCACTTATTCAGTTAATGTTATATTTTTATATGGCTCTACTTTCTCTTTGGCTGCTGTTTTATCTGAATAATTGCAGTATAGGAGCTCTCAGGCAAACAGTTTATACTTTGAAAATCAGGTTGCAGGCTTGAATATGTGACTGCAAGATATTCCTGTGAGTGTAGTGTTTATGTTAGAAGACCCAGTGGGAATTTCTCTGGGGAGGATGGTGTACTACATAAGAGCATGAGAAATGCTCTACAGGTCAGATATGTGGGCTGCCTAGCACAATAGACTGCCTGTGACAGTGGCTAAAGGAGATACTGCAAGGATTTGGATAGGAGCCTGACCAACCATTCTTCTTCTCTCTATCCCCCCTAGCTCCTTTGGATGAGTATTAGGGGGCAAGCAATGTGCCTGGGAAGCACACAGGCTGTGGGATTCAGTGGCAGATAAATTGAGTGTGTACTTGTGGGAAAAATTTTCCAACTGCTGTTTAAAATGTAAACTTTTCTGACCTGCCTTGTCTCCTCTGGGATGTGAGAGGTGAGGAATTGCTTCAGATCAGTGAGTGTGCAAACAGCTGTATGAAACATTGCTGGGACAGGACATGGAGGAACAGGCCAACCTCAAGGACTGTATTTAGAGGATTTTTCCCCTCCCTCCTACAATAACTCCTCATTTTTCTGCAGTACTGGGAAAGAATTTTTAATCTTGTTCTTTTTCCAAGGCATTTTACTTTATATGTTTGCCTGTCACAGAGCAGGTATCCAGCTTTCTCCCCTTTTTCCAGATTTTGAGATTCAAAGATAATGTTCTTCAGTCCAGTAGAATAAAAGTAGCATACCTTTATCACTTTCATTGATGCCAGTTACAGGAATCACAAAGACATCTGTCATCATGGTGGAGAGGTACTACAATACCTCTGTAAAGCATCTGGTCCCTTCAAGAGAAAGAACTAGTTCCAATTCCCTCTGCTTCAGTTATACATCTTTTGCTTATGGGTACTTGAATTTGTGTAGTTTAATTCAGGATTACACTCATGGGGCCATTCTGCTATTCAGCACTTAGTGATGTGGAAGATCCACTGCCAGCTTTGAATTGCAGTCTTGATAGTTTCAGTATTTGTGCTCAATCTCTTCTCCTCCTCACTGAGGGTGAATTCCAGAGGGGAAGACCATTGGAAATGCAAGGTCTTTGGCCCAATGAATTTAGCTGTGGTTTCCATCAGGTTTTTATAGCCCCATTGTGTGTAGTGACTGTCTGTCACAGAGAAAAACGTAGAGCTGTGCAGAGTTTCAGGAGTTTGTCATGTATCCATTCTTGTCTCTTGTCTTTTAGATGCACACATGGCGTGTGCTGCTTGCCTCACTGGATATTGTAAATACTGGAAGTTATAATAAAATTAGGAGCACAGATGTTCCTCTTACAACCAATGCACCCTGTATACAATAATAATGAAATATATCCAGTGCTGTTCTCTCTGGTGCTGAATTTTCTCCAGTGAGGCATCTTGCTTTAATAATAAAACCACATTTTCTTAAGCAAGGGAATATCAGATTTACATTGGCAGTAAGTCACTATTTTCAAATAGCATGGAGAGAGATATCCAAGATAATAGATTTTTTAGGACAACTGACTGTGCATGGAAACTGCAGCCACATGGAGGGGTCTACCAGGTTGACCATTAGTCTTAATTTCTTTCCTTCCTCAAAGCAATTAATAGGAGAAGACTGTCAGCCTAGAGACTCACACTCAGTTGGCAAAGTGGAACAGCCTTTGTTGGAAGGCAGGTCAGGGTTTAAAATAATCTGTTACAAAGTGATGAAGTTTTTCTTTTCCAGCCATGGTTGTAGCCAACACTTCTGGCCAGGGACCTTTTCTCTACTAACCTGTAATGGAAAGTAGATTGCTCTGAAGAGGTTGTAGCCCAAGCCCTGATGCTGTGTGTGAATAAAGATACATGTGGGTTTAGGAGATTGTCCTCAGTGGGCATAAATTTCCATACATTTTGTTTGTGTTTTTTTCCTTGAGAAATACAGAAATAATACAAGTGTGGTGCTATAAAGCTCTACGTAAGTAACTGCTGACTTTAGCCTGGTTTAGCCTCTCTTGAAACATTCAAATCTATTTCCTTTGACTTCTGTGGGTGAGGTTGCAGACTTGGCCCCCTGCTGCCCTGCAGTCTTAATTATCCAGAAGGAGAGGAATGCTTGCAGTGACCAGAACATGGCTGCAGTAAATGTTATCCTTCCTGGTGGAAAAGGGGTCAGACTGTGGTGAAAGAGGAAGCAAAGTACAGGAAAAGGATGACTACAACTGTAGGAGAAAAATGAAATGAAAAGTACAGGGGCAGAAACTTCACCACTAATAATTCTCACCAATCCAGCTTCTCCCTAATAGAGACACATTCATTTACACTGTCTGCAATCTCCAGGCTACCTGGAAAATGGAGGTCAAATTTCATTTTGGCCTGCAACTTGATAAAAATGACCTGCAAAAGGTAGATGACAGACTGTTATTTTATGCACTGGAAAATAGCAAAGATCAGATCCTCTCTCCTCTGTGTCCTCTTTTCTATGCATGTCTGATGGCTAGCTCCTGTCTGTAATGTATCACTGGAGAGTGCCCTAATCTGTTGACTGACTGGTCAAAGTTGAATGGAAGGATCTGTTAGGAGCTGGTAGGCAGTCTCAATCAACATGGGCTCATGAGGCACCTTTTGTCATCTGAAGTCTTCATTGAGTCACTAACAAGTCATAAAAATACCAGGTGCATTGATGTGACAGTCAGACAAACTACTTGTAATAGTTAATTTCATCTCCAGAGACATCTTTTAATAGTAATTAATGATTCTTCAGCAGTTGCATTCACTGTGTCTCAACAACTTTCAGAAGGCAGGAAAAATCCTGTTATAAAGACAGTGTTCCAACAGAGCTTGTAGACAGCACAGAGGGTGTAAAAGTTAAACTCTATACTGGAGAGAAAAAACTACCCAAACAAGTGTTTCTATAGCTTGTATTTTAGGATCTACACCAAATAGAGACTGTAAAGGATTAGTCTGGGATTAAAATCCTTTAAACTTTCGAAATGCTTAACCTTCACTGTGTCTGCTTCTTATGCTGTTTGCAATATTGCGCTGCCACTTTTGCAGGGGAGCACGCAGCAGTGCTGCAATGCAGCCTTCTCCACGTTCTGTTTTATATGATTCAGTACTACTTTTGGTTTGCTTTGTAAAGATCATTGCAAGGGCTTATCTTGTGTAATTGTTTTACTGCCATCTGCATTACAGTATAATTACCTTTCAAAAATGGTAGATCTCTGTTGCTAATGTTTAAAGGCAAATAATAGGCAACTAAATTGCAAGGTCTTGTGGTGTAGCAGCACACAGGCGGTAATAAAATGTATGTTATATTTACAGCGTATACTTCAGTCTCTCATTCCTTCTGCTTTTTTCTTCTTTGGTTTTTTCTTCCTTTTCCCTTCCCATAGGAATGGTAGTTGGTGATTATGGTTTTCTCTTCCTTGTATTTTTTCCCCTTGCCTGTCCTCTTTTTACATAGAGTTAATCATAACTCGTGAGGGTTTTTTTTAGCATTTGTTCTGATCCTTAGCTGATAGCTGTCCTACAGTTCAGGAAGGATGGATATTCTGGTATTTTCCTGTAATGACAAACAGAAATATGACAAATAAATTTAACACAGATTGAACTAAATAAAGTATTTTTAAAGGAGATACAGCTATTCCCTATAAATAACCAGTTACAGTTTTTTTAAGTTTTAAGATGTAGAAATGCAATTGTAAATCTGTCTTATCTGTTTTCTGCTTGCAGCCTATAAATGCCCTTAGGTTCAAATGATAAACTACTTGCCCGATAATATCATTAAGTTTTCTGTTTCCTCCAATTATGTATCAGGAATTACAGGAGGTGCCTTTCCTTACATATGAATGCCTGTACCCTGTCTGCTGCTGTAAATCTTGTATTACCTGAAAGGTTAAAATATGGAGGTGAGGACATTAAAAATGCATCCAGAAAATGTGGATGACAGGAAAAAAAGAAAACACAGCAACAGAGAGGAAATACCATGGATAAAATGATAAGGCAGAGAAATAAAGCATGACAAGACCATGATAGTTTGCATAAGTAATGAGAATTGAATTCTTGGTCTTTAAATTGCTGTTTAAATTCCTATTTGCATGTTTATCAGAAATCTCCTTTGCTTAAGTAAAACTGACCTATATACATTTTAAAAATCCATTTATAGCTCTGATTTTGATGAGAGACAGATGTGTGTGATACTATTTTAGTAGTGGTCATGTGCACAGGTCAGTGGCAGCTATTTAAGATGGGTTTCTTGAAGGGCTGGTCCCTGTTTTCCTCCAAGTCAATGAGGAAATATGTCACCTTCATTAAGAGCAGAACTGAGTCCTGTGTGACTTGTGGAGAACCCCAGTAATAATCCCACATAGCCCTAAGCTGTCTGGAACTCTGTAGTCCTCTGATATTTACTAACTGCAGAACTCTAAGCATCTTTTGTCAGGGTTTGATGGCCTCAGCTCCCAAGTCAGAGGTTGTTAGAGGACTTAGTTCTTTTCTTGGGTCTTTCCTGATCTTGCCTGTTTATCTCTGATTGCACTGGCCACTGTTCCTCAGACAAATGCAACACCATAATTGTGATATTTAAAACCCTGCACTTTGAATGTTGGAATACTGGACTGCTTCATCTTTGCAATTGATACATGCATGAATTTGACTGCCTTTGTGTGCCTGTTCCCTATGTGATTGTGTCTGCAAAGGAACCCATGTCCTTGGGTAGCTGCACCTTCCATGTGTCCCAGCCATCTCTGGCTGACTCCCACCCTACTCCCCTAACGCTTGCCATCTGGGGAGCAAGCCATGGGAGCTTCACTGGGAGGTGATCCAGGCATGGGGGACTTCAGCATTGTCCCAAAAGACACTGAATGCCTCAGAGGGTCCTCATCACGTGGTGGTCATCATCAGCACTTCTGGGAGATTGAGAAATTCCATGGTGAACAAGAGAGAGCAAACATCCTTCTCAATAGGTTCTCCAATATGTAGGCAAGGACAGCCCTTTCCCGCTCTGCTGGAGCAGTCTTGGGAATTGTCTCCTGCTGGTCTGTACAGTTCTTTGAAGGCTACAGCGGTTTGTAGGGAATGGAGCCACTGCAGATCCAAGTCATATACTTACTCCTTATATGCGTTCTTATGGCATCTCTGAAACAGATGCAAATTGAATTTTAAATAAAAGATATTGCCACAGCTGCTACAGTGGTGAGTGACCCATTCTTTGAAAACTGACACTGCCATACACATTTGCAGGTGCATGCCCTGGACTGATAGGCTTTGGGTATGATGTAGCATTGCTGACAAAAAATAGTCATTGAAGAGCTCCTGTTAAAGCATAAAAGCTTACTTTTTCTCAAAATGAATGTATACTTTTTTTTCTCAATATATATATTTTTGTCATACAATCAAATGAAACATACTTGCCTTTTTCACACATGTGACCTCTTCAATTAATCTATCTCTTTTAAAACTCTGCTTTCTAATATACCGCTACTATGGAAAAGTCATATGTCTAATTTACATGTCCAAATTAGTTTCAACTTAGTTATATTGAATGATAATAGATTTCTTTTTCATATAATTAATGTTGTCTGCAAACGTAATGTGGATTAAATTTATCATTGTAAAGATCTTAAGTTTTTAATATTTTAGCAGAGGCATAAATACAGTGTAGCTATAATTATTTCATTATGTATGTATAAAAATAGGATACGGGGGAAAGTGCATGCTTTCCTTCACTGATTACTCTTAATGTCTCCCAAATTTCCTGATTTACAATATTCTCCAAGGATGTAGATTTTTCTAATTGAAGTACAGTAATTTACATATTTTTAGACCTTGTGACACAGTTAATTGATATGTCATTACTTATACGGCACTGAATATATTTTATACATTCACTGCAGAGCAGGCTTAACTTGAGATGTGGTGGCACTTTGCAAGGAACTCGAAACTATTGCATTCGATTTAATCTTTTTACTTTCCTTCCTCTCCCTTTCTTTATAAAGGCTAAGCAAAAATGGATGATGTAGTAATTGGTGTAGTTCCTGTTCAAATGTACTCTTTAAAATAATGTTACTGTGTAAATGACAGGATGAGAAAAGTAAGATCAAGTAAACAAAGAAAGAAGAATAATGAGAGAGACAAGGACAAAGAAGATAAGGTTAAGGCTGGGGGGGGGAGCTATATGTCAATAGTATCAGTGCTGGGTGTTTGAAAACCAAATTGTTCTGTTTTCTTTTACGCTATTCAGTATAAACTTGTTAAATGGTCACTGTGTCTAGGAATATTTTAAATGCACCTTTTAAATTTAGGAGCACTGTATTTTTTATGGATACTAGCAATGAGCCTAATAGTGCTCCAGTTTTCCAAAAGGGTCAGAGTTTCTCTAATGGCAACATATATATTTCTTCTGCTGCGTACCCCTGCAGAGCTGAAAGCTTTTAATCTTTATTTGCTAACCAGGAAGATGGCTCAGTCATGTACAGGAACTGAAGGGATTATAGGTTTATTTTTTGAGGATCTGTTTAGAGGTATGGCTCAATGGTAATGGCAGCTTGATTTCTGGGGGAAGATTTATTATTATTGACCATTTCTTACATGGTGGTAAGGGGGAGTGGGGCTGTTACTGCAGGCCAGGAGAATAGCATCCTGCTCCTTGCGCCAGCTAGATGGGCTGTGTTAATGGCAGGTAAAGGTGAGCAGCAGTGGAGATGTGGGAAGCATTGGGCTGTAATGGGTCAGGCCACAGGTGCGACTCAGAAGTGCTGCTGACCTTTCTCTTGATCATCTCCTGAGAGCAGGGCTTATGTGCTGTGTCTTCAGACAGTGCCTGGAGGTGCAGCAAGCGGCAGGGTGTGCAAATTCATATAGTGAATGTGGTGCACTCTTGTGCACTTGACAGTCTCTCAAGTGACTTGCATTTCTTCCTGGCCCTGCAATGTATGACTTATGCCCATGTTTATGCCACCTGGATTTGCCCTATGGGACTTACACAGGTGAGTTGCTTATGATCTTTGTCATTTAAGGACTGTATGTCTTGTGTGCTCTTTTTTGGTGTTCTGGGAGGATGAGGTTGGGAGTGAGAGCAGAAAACATCACTGGAGTGAGTTACTACGAGAAACTATTGCATTTTCTTAAAATTCTACTATCTTGGCAGGAGTTTCTTCTAAGGCAGCAGTAAAAAATACATACACAAAACTACTGAGCACATCTTTTAAAACACTTGTACACTGGAGGCTTCTCACTTTAAGATACTTCCTCTTGAACCAAGCTCCAGAGACAAATATGAATTCTGAACCCTGGCTACAAAAGTAGAACTCATTCTTGTATCAACTTGCTCTTTTCTTTTTTTTTTTTTTGCTTCCCAGCAGAAAGGGTGAGGAAGGGGATAGAATTACAAAAGTGATTCCTGTCTCTCCCTCTGAATTTGGGGTTCCTACTCCCATCTTAGCCCACAACACTCAAACAGCTGCAGAGGATGAAAATAATGATAGAGCAACAGCTCAGAAGTGCATATGGGGGTTCTGCCCAAGTTAGCATTTCATTTGGATCTGATTTTGCTGCAGCCCCAAACCTACCTGAAATATCTCTCCCCAGATAGGCATGGTGTAAGGGCACATTTTACTGCTCCAGGAAAAAAATACCTTTAGGGAAGTGTGGAGACCAAAGTTGTTGAAATTGAGGGAGTCTTCTTTTGCAAGTTATGTGGTTTGTGTGTTGGTTTGTTTTTTTTAATTTAAGCTAACTATGGTGGGCTTCCCTAGGTAATAAACATTAAATAGTAAGAAATGTTTATCCTTTCTGAATCATAGCATGGGAAGAGAGTTTAGTTTTTAGGATAGCATTAACTTCACATGCCTTTAATCATCTATGAGACAGCCATTTATGATAAGCCAACTGTTTAGGCACTATGTCATTGGGGAAGGAGAGAGGGGTGTTTTCAGGACATACTTGTCACTAGTCTTCGATGCCAGACTGAAGCTGATATACATGAAAAAAATCATCAGAAGTTTTCAGGAGATTTTGCTGTGCTGCAAGAACAGTTTTCTCTGCAGATGCAGTTTCAGGATGGTCTGAATGCAGGATAGTTAGGTGATATCTTTTTTTTGTTAAAGATAAATTTAACATCAGGAATAAAATAACAGTATATCCCATTTTTTAAAATGTTCTCATTTTTTGCTTGAACTTTTTAGTGGTGGTCCAGCTAAAAGTGGACTATTCGTAAAAATATTTATGAATATTACAATATCATCTGTTCTGTATTATTAATAATTGAGACATTCCTTAATGATTGCATTAAATTAGGTGATTGATTTTGAACTGAAGAGCATATTTTCTTACAGAATACTTTTAACTACTCTGAGAAAAGATATTTAAAATGAAAATATGCAGCTCTTAAAGAAATTTTTTATCAGTTCAAAACAGCAGTAAGCATCAATAAATTTATACTGTATACACTAATTCTGAAAAAGCAGTGCAAAGCCTTTGGATGTTTTCACATAGCTGTGTCTCTTCATTTTGCTCATTGTGCGACTCTCAGGTTTTACTGCCCTTGAAAAAGAACTGCACTTAGGCATCAATTGTGTACATACAGAGTGCCATAATTTCATAGAGGAGTACATAAGGTGCTGCCATCTTACAGCTGAGCAATGCATGTGTGAGTGGTGCTAATCTCCTGCTCTTTGTGAAGATTTCTGAAGGTTACTGTGCAAATACAACCTGTATTCTGCGTTGTTAATGGGAAGGAAAACCTGCTAACACTTGTCTTTGCAGGGAAAGAACTTTGATTTTGCTTGTCCGTATTTTGTTGTAATGTTCACAAATCTCTTGTTAAGCTTATTGCAATTTCCTTTTTAGGAGCATCACTGCAGTTTGCTCTGTCTCCAAGTTAACATTTCCTCCTTCTGATATCCAAGTGCCTCAAAATCAGACCAGGGAGAAGTTAATGCATCCCTGAGGTGCTGCTGCTTCTGTGATAGCCCCTCATAGTTTCATGTCTTTGCAGATCCAGGAAAGGATATGAAGGTTTAACTTAACCAAGTGAAACTTCAAAGGAATTTAAAGAGGGCAGAACATAATTGCCTGAGCTGAAAATTTGCCAACACACTGGTTGAAATACCCACTCTTGAGAATTTCCTGTTAAAACTACTAGGCTGGATAAATCCTGGCCCTTCAGAAGTCAATGGTAGTTGTCCCCTGGATTTTGCTCTGCAAGTCACCTTAAGTCTCATCTAAGTCACATCTGGACTTGCAGTCCTTGACTGCAAAGCTCTTGATCTCTTCAGGGTGAGCTGTGTATGACTTTGAGGTGTGTGCATGTAATTGATCTTCAAGTAAGGATAAGGAGCAGCTTGCATACAGCTGGAAAAAGAATGAGGAAGCGTGCATTGCAAAGTATTGTTAGCTGGAAATCAGGGGTAGCAACTTTTTGGTCTGCCTGCAAAAAACACAAAGAAATCCAGGGGCTGAAATCTGAAATTTGACTAATTCAGCCTTGAATAATATGCATTTATTGTGAGGGATGAGGGCAATTTGCTGTGAGGTGCAGGGCTTTTCATGGCTTTTGAGACAAAGTTGGAATGTCCTTTTGGAAGAAGTTATTTTCTCCTGTAGTAGAGTACCTATGGTCCTTTGGAGCCACGGTGAGGTATGAGTGTGTTTTCTTTAAGCTCTGTGCTCAGAGCACTTCTTACTCTTTTTCTTTTGGATGCTGTGGGCAGAACTGGGTCACCTTCAGTGCTTTCAGCACATCCATCACTCTTGAAGTCCCACCTCAGGAAAGTGGTTATAATAGTCTTGTGCGTCAGGACTCCAGCCGGTTTCCTGCAAAGAAGCTGGACTTATTTTTCTCCCTCACACAATTAATTGTATTTGTTAATGTTTTAATAACTGTTTATTTCTAAAGCCTGATCTCCAAAGCCACTTGCAGATGGGGCTCTGAGATGGGGGTGGGTAGCAGTGCTCACTCCTGAGCTTCATTAGCTTGCGTTTGACTGACATGGCACAGTCTTGTGTATCATCATGGGAAGATTGGAAGAAGTCTGTCACATCAGACAGATATGAATGTGTGGTAACCTTTCTTGAGTTCTTTTTCTGCTGCCCAGTTCTAACCCTATTTCCTCCTATTTGCAAGGTCTTTGGTATTTGACTGAACTTCAGTTTCTGTTTATCAGATGTTTAACTCTGGTCATCTGAGAGCTGAACTGGTAACTTAACTGAAATTTTGGGTTGAATGTAGAGCATCTATGTGAAATGTCATAGTCTGTGGCTTAACAGAAATTGTGTAGCATAATCTCGTTCTGTCTAGAAACACTGAAAACTATTGTCTTAGAAGTAATTAGAATGAAAGTTAAATCTTTCTGTTCTTCATGTTATTATTAACCGGTCTATAAGCATACATCTCTTGAAGTACTTACAGAGAGGCCATGACCCCCACAAGCTTAATCTTGTGTGTTATAAATAGGTATACATGCATGTGAGCACTGCCTTGGCATGATCCTTGATAGCAGAGTAGGAAGTGGAAATTCCAAGAGAGCTTCTCGAGTGAGTGTAGGAGATTGTAGGAGAAGAAACTATACTGTATTTACAAATATGTATGACTGGTGGAAAGCCTTAACCTGGGAAGGCAAATATTTTTCTTTGTTTAAGCCCTCTGACTGTTTTTTAATATAAATTAGTTATCCTGAAAGTCACCAATCCTGCTGCTTATTTCCATGCTATTAGAATTGCAGAAAATTTGAAAGTAATAAATGTCAATTAATATAAAATGTACAAACAAGTCTTTATTGAAACCCATATTTTTCTAATATCTTGATTGTTTTAAAAGCATTTATTTTTACTAGCTAACAAACTTGCTTTGTTGGGCAGTTCATTAGCTGTAGAAAGATTTTATTATTTGCACCAAAAGTCTGTAATAAAATTCTAGCTGTATCATTTAGACCTGATTTTTTTCATAAAGCATTATGCATCAGGTAAATAGGCTGAATGTAAATGTCTACTTTAGGCAGGGTTCATTAACAGCTAAAAAAGATGCAATTTTGACTAGGAATGAAAAATAAAACAGTGAACTATTTTGTGACATAAAAAGAATCTAAGACTTCAAAATGGCCTTAGGACTGTTAAATTTTAGATGTAGCCACTATTTTTTTTACCCTATAGTGGTCTAGTGTAAGCCAGAGTATAGTTTACAATATTCAGTATTATACAAGCATATAGTGCTGAGCAGTACATCTTACTCAGCCATAAAACTAAAATGCTTGCTGATTTTAAGATCTGCACTGTGAAATGGCAGCAGATCAGGGCTCTTTCTCTAGTGATTATAGGCTGTGACTCAGTTCACAGTGGATATTGGCTCATAAGTTTTCATGGTAAAGATCAGGTGCTGACAAGACCAGGATAAGACCACTGATCCATTTCTCCCCAGAGCTGGAATAATTGTCATTAGTAGTAATTATATTGTACATTTACATGCAGCTATATATTAATAAGTTTCTTATACTACATACCAAGCAAAAGAAATTATCCTGTCCTTGCTACTCTCCCAGTAGATCCTTTGACTCAGAGGGTATCTCAATGTCTGTGACATGGATGCAATAGGCTTTTATAATGGTGGTTTTTTTACAAGGAGCTGATCAGCCTTTATTTTTAACTCAGAAAAATCTTTTTTTTTTTTTTTTCTCAATATGAAATGCCTCTGTACCATCTAATATCATGGCAAATGCAGCCAAAGGCTAGAGATGACATTTATATGAGATTTCTAGCACATGACTGCTGGAGTAGAATAGCTGGGGGAACTATAAACTGACTAAAGGATTTTTTCTTCCATTTTCTGCTACATAGGAGTAGCTTGATATCCCAGAAGGTAGAATAATTAATTCAATGTTCTTAGTTTCCTTTATGTTATTAAAGCTTCATCTCCTGTGTCATATGTGGCAAGTGATTATCCTTGAATCCTTTTGTAAAAGGGGAGTCAGAGGCACCTGAGATGGCATTCTGAAAGAACCACATGAATCCTAGAACAAGCAGAGACAAGAAAGGAATCTAAGTGTTCTGTCCCTTAAGCCTCTACTCATCTCTGGTCCTTCTTTCTCCATGAATGAAGGAGGTTGTAGTGAGGTGAGGGTCTCTCTCACCTTATTGCCAGGTTACAAGTGATAGGATAAGAGAAACAGCCTCAAGTTGTGCCAGAGGAGGTGTAGACTGAATATTAGGAAAAAATGTTCAGTGACAGGGTCGGCAAGCCTTGGAACAGGCTGTCCAGGGAAGCGGTTGAGTCACCATCCCTGGAGGTAATTTAAAAAATGTATAAATGTAGTGTTTAAGGAGATCATTTAGTGGTAGACTTGGCAGTGCTGGGTTAATGGTTGGACCTATTGATCTTAAAGGTCTTCTCCAACTTCATGATTCTTTGATAGCCTAATGATTCTGTGTGTCCCTTTCTCTAAAATATTAAATGCCCCAGTAGAGTATTGAAAACCTTGCTGATACTCACACTCTGATCCTATTGAGATGAAGAACTTCACAAACTAATTGCAGAATTTACTGTGTGCTGCAACCTGAGCATATATTCAGCTTTACTGTTGAGAAAAAACTTTATCCAGAAGCTCAGAAACTTTGATTACTTGTTTTCTGAGTTGAAGAGGTGTCAAAGATAAAGAGAGGTGGAGATTTAGGATCTGTCTTCCATTATGCTGTTTAAGCCTCCTCCTACACCCAGAGGGGTTTAAATCCCCTTTCCCAGCATGACACAGCTTCAGGTGAATTTGGCTTGCTGTCTGTATTATATAACCAAGGGAAACAAGGGGGAAAACAAACTTTCCAGCCTCCACTGTACAAATCTAGCAACTTTTATCACTGAGTGAGCTGCTAACCCTTTCGTTACGGCTGCCGTGCATGGGCCAACATGTCTCTCAAGGAGACAGTCTATTTTCTGGGTGAAAGAATACATTTTTCTTCTTCTCTCCTCTTGTCATTGCCTCAGCGTTAAAACAAATCCATGGGATCTACTCGTCTGTTGGGTAAAGGGTATATTTCCTAATTCACTTGCAACTCCGTAGTGCAGTTTGTGAAATAATACTATATATACTGAAGGCTCTGTGGGGGACTGCAGTGGAGCAGTAGTTACTACTCATGATGTTTTTTAATAGGACGTGAGTTCCAGGATTCAAGGGAGGGAACATTAAAGTCCTTTACAAAACGTCATGGAAAATAAATACTGTGCAGTACCAATCTCTTGGCAGTTTCGAAGGATGTCTAAAGAGGATCATTATGAGACCATTTATGATGGAACATGACTCCATTGCAAGTCTTTGGAGTCTCTGTTGGGATGTTGTTCCTAGTGCTTGAGATTAGGAGAGGAAAGCAATTTCAATAGAAGTCTGTGGAGACCATGTGGCAATTACATTGCTGACAGTATCAGTATGATTTCAGTGTGAGTCTCTGGAGACCTTAACTTCTCAGTGAAGTAAAATGCAGCATGCCCATACAAATTATATTATTGTTTGAAATAAACCAGGATAAGTTAACGGTATACAAGTACTGAAATAATAGGAGTATTCAAATTGATTTGCCTTGTGGCAAGAAATGCTGCCCACAGCCTTGCCACAGCACCTTGTCACAGTCCATCATCCATCATGATTTGTGGGTGATGATTTCTCTGGAAAATCCTAGGCTGAACAACTGGATTATTTAGGTGTCTGTACAGTTGGTGGCCAGTTTAGAGAGGGAATTGTACAACTGGGTTGTTTTACTGAGCTCCTGCTCTGCCAGTAGTGATTTGTGGGGTCTGAAAATTGCAGAAGGTGAAGCTGTCAGAGGCAGTAGTCTGTCAAAAAGACTGAGGAGGGAGCTGGGATTAAGGATGTGGTGATGGATGAGTACAGCTTTTGGCCTCATGGCAGTGGTGAAACAATGACTGGTTTAAACCATCTGACCTGGGCAATGGTTGAAGTCTGCCAAGCTTAGAGAAGCAGTTCCCAGGTTTTACTTTCCTAAAAGTACACCAATGATGTTTGGCAAAACCACTCCCTGGGAGGCTATTGCAGTGCACAGCTGGTTCCTGAAGCAGTAGAGTACCAGCAAAAAAAAACCAGTCTGGGTGCCCACTGACGCTGGCTGGGAGTTGAGCAAGCCTTGGTGCTTTTCTTTGCCCATTGGCTACCTGGGACCTTTCTTTCCTCTTCCCTTACACTGCCTTATGTAGGCTGAAGGGAGAGCCACAGCATTTGAAGGGCTGAAGGAAGGCAGCCTGGAGCAGCCAGGATAAAGTGCAGCATTTGCATTTTATTGATTCTTACCTATTGATTCCAGTGGGATGAAGTGTCTGTGAAAGAGAAGTGAGACTGGCAGACAGATGAGAGCTCTGGTATCACAGACAGGCTGGCCTCGCCTGACAAGAGCAAGATTATTTATATAAACAAACACCCCAGATATTTTCCTAAGTTAGATCTAAGAAGAACCAATGAAAAGGAGTTCCACTCCTAAGAAGGGTAAGATCTACCAAAAAAAGTTTAGTTTGCATTTCATCACTTCTGAAGATAAAAAGGAGCAGGGAAATATCATGATAATTGCATCACATTGCTTTGTGCCAGCTACATTTATGAAGCCATTTTCTATAAGCTGGAGGATGACAAAACTTAAATGTGTATCTCCTCATACAGGAGGTGAATCTTGTTTGGTGACTCAGACGCGAAAATGAAGAAATAAACCGTAGCCTGACCTTTCAGGTATGGGGAGGATGTCTGAAGGGGTGCTGAATATCCAAAATAGTGTATTGAGTGCACAGTTTAACTCAATGTGTTTTATATGAATCATTTTATTGGAAAGGCTAAGCACACACTGAGGTAAATATGTTCAAGAAGAGTATTGATCTTGTTAAGGATTCTTCTGCAGACAGATGTATGTATGTGTATATGCCCACACAAACTCAAACAAAGCTGCTTTTTGACTGTGACCAGCTTATTACTGGCTCATTAAAAAATATTCCTTCTGTCCTCTATCTCTGTACATGGTTTGGAGAGGAAGGTGTCACTGAGTCACCTCTTAGGTCCTCTGGGTCCTGGAAGTCAAAACCACCCTGATGTAACTCGCGGTCCTGAGATACTCACTGGATGCGGGGATCTCCTTAACTCCAGGAGACCCCGCAATATGTAGGAAAGTCCAGGTTTCCGGCCCGTGTTGTTGAAGGAGTAGTCTGGAGTCGTTTGTTCGTGTTCTCAAGGCAGTTTATTAATTCCTTATCAAAAGTAGATTTCTCTGCCCTGCCAGGGTCGACACAGAACGCGTCCAGAGACACACTGCGCCTGCCCCAGGTGAGCTGTAATCTTTTATACTAAAAACTACGTATCCAATGTTTACCATTAATTTCCAATCCGTGACCCTTACATTAACATTGTCCAGCTCTCTGACAAACCAATCCAAAAGTGCCAACATCACCAAGAAGATGGAGGTTAGGAAGAAGAAGAAGAGATAACATGCCACGTGTAAGAATTCTCCATCTTGACTCCCAGACCCCCCTGTCCAGAATCTCAAATCCCCCTGGACACGGGTCCAAATCTTTCCCTTTTCATCCATAATTACTGCTATTCTACTCTTCAAACTCTGGTGACTTGCAATTCTTCTTATAAGTTAGTAATTTGTCTCATGGATAAAAATCAAAGCCACAGGCATTCCCAGTATCAATCCAGGTTCTCCGACACCTCTGGCAAGGCTGAAAAGCCTCCTGAACAGGGTTTGGATCATTCTGAGATGCCACAGGAACCCCCTGGGTTCCAACAACTGCAATCCTGGCAGCCATCCCAATGCAGTGTTCAATGCATCTGCCAGGTTCAGTGGCCAGAGTGATGGGCACCTTCTTCGCTGGGCAGAGGCTGGAGACACAGCCCTTCTGAAGCCTTCTGAAGGAAGGGAAGGACTGAGCTAGCCTTCTGATGGGGAGCCTGATTCCAGCAATATCAGCCTGAAGAAAACCATATGAAAGAAGTAATATTGGGAAGCCTGTTGTGTCCAGTGCCTATGCTGCACCTAGCAAACTGAAACCTTGACAACTTACTTTCTTGCTTAATTTTGTTTCTTATAATTAATTGTTGAGCTCCCATATAAAATCAGTCAAGCACCAGGACAATGGCTCTCTGTACAGCCCTACCGAAAATATGGCTCTAGCCTGTAGGATTCCCTATCAATAGCTGTCAGAGGTTCTCCCACCATCAGTATGTACCAGGCACCAGCTCTGTCCGTTTTGTGTTTCCTGGCCCAGCAGTGCCCTGTGCCTTTGTGTCCCCTTTTTGCTCCTCTTGTCGCAGCACAGATTTCCCTGCAGCTCTTTTTCTGACTGTCAAATACATCCTTTTATGAATGTTTTTCAGAAGCATCAGCAGAGGTGTCCCTCCTCCCTGCTTCTATATCCTTAAAAGACATGCAGTCTCAGACAGAAAGAATTTTTAACAATTAAGTGGATCTGATTGTAAATAAAAGGGTAGCTGACTTTGTTGTGTGAAAAAGAAGTGCAAAATATTATAAAAAGAGAAGAAGAAAAAAGGAAGATGGGATTTTTTTTCTTCAAGTTGAAGTGATGTTAATCAAAGAGCTATGAGTATCAGATGAAATGGATGATTTGAATGGTATGTTCCTTTCATCCTGCAAAGTCTTCTGTGCTTAAATAAAAGTATATATTAAATTTTATAAGATACTAACAGAAACTCTGTGTGGGGAAACATATTTTAACACTTTTTAAATTTCTTGTTTTATTTCATTTCTTTAAACTCCTTAATTCTCATAATGGATTTCCCATGCTTACTGTTATATAGGTTAACTGGAGGAGAAAATAATGTACAATTTTGCAAACCATGACCTTGCTATTCATATCATAGAAAGAAAAAGCAGAGAGAAAAAGTGAAATAATTTTATCCTGCTTCTTCCCTTTCTCCTTTCCATGAGCAGATGTTAGAGGAGACAGACTGGTGAATTGCTGGCCCTGGAGAGGTCTATGCTGCTGCCAGTTGCTGGGTTTGCTTGTGCATCACCTGGTAGGACACAGCGTGTGACTAACAGCAGTGGTGGGCACCACTGGACTTCTACAAGTGCCACCCTTGTTGGTGCATGCTCTGGGGGTCCCTAACAGCCAGGGCAGACTTGGGGGGGTCAGCCAGCCTACTTCCGTTGTCCAAGGGTGCAGAGGGGTGACAGTGGGGCAGCTCTACTTCCTGCCTCTCTGCTCAGGGGTGCCCCATGGGTGTCCGCCCACACTCTAAAAATGCCACTTAGCATCCGGTCCCTCCTTGCTCTCCATATTGAGTGGTAGTGTCACTGAATGATGGCCTCCCTTGTTTCCAGCTATCCCCCAGAAACAGGATAAGTTGTGTCTTTCTTGCTGTACTGAAAGAAGTGTGTTTAACATGCTTGGGTTTCCCACATAGTCACCGATCTGCTCCATTTTCAGCTATAAACCTAAGTGGTCTTGCTCTTTCTAAGACTATCAGTGACCCAGTGTCTCAGGGTGAGATCCTGCCTACATGGTAAGGAGAGTTAAGGATATTCAGTTTGAAAGAGCTGTTGCCTCTAATTTTGTCTTCCTTGTTATCCTGCCTTCACTTTGAATGCTGTTAAGTCATTAAGCCTTTTTCTTAATCTATTGAAAGAAAACAATAGGTCTATTGTTAAATTTAAATGCAAGGTACAATTAAAAGCTCAGATCTCTGATCCAGCCTTTTAAAAATCCCTCTGTAGATGGAAGAAGGTTTCTTTTCCATTGGGAACTCTGCATTATTTAGTAGATTTGCCTTGCAGGACAGATTGTTTCAAGGCTTTACGTTTATATAGAGGATCAAACATTTCTATGGCCTGAATTAAAGCAAAATAATCACCAGCTCCATTAAAGTTTGTGGTTTCCTGAACAGGCTTTTTTCTTCCCTTACCTCCTTGTCCCTGAGTAGATTTTTTCCCCTAAACCCTCTTCTTTGACATGTTTTAATCTTCCTGGAGTGCATCTTCAGTGTGGTTTGCTAGCGATGTCAACACAATGAGTTTCAGATGACTGTTCTGCTGACTACTGTTATGAGCACACAGTTTATGCCCCAAATTCTGGCTCCCAGAAATCAGAGAAGCTCTTTATTTTAGTCAATTAAAAAATCCTGTTAATTTCTCCCTGTGCTGTTTGTAAATCTTCAGCTGCTCATTAATGTCTCTCCTTTAGAGGAAACTCTGTAAATGCAGAACTTTTTCACTTTTGTAGTTTATTCTTCTTTGGTTGGTTTTGTTGCTGGCCTCTGTCTCTCCAGCTAAGCAGCATGTTTCTAATACTTCTTCAGTTGTCTTGAAATGATACTGTACTATTCAGTGCTTGTATTGGTCTCCCGGGGGGAGAGGTAAAGTTCAAACACATTCAAAATATAATTTATTTCTGGGGGAGTGAAGCATTATGCATTTTGCATCTCCTTTAATACCTAGGGCATTTTGGCATATGCTGATTTGTTATGAAATAGAATATTCATACAAACTAAAATGTTTTATTTCTGCAGTGACTGAGACTTCACAAAAGCAGTAGTTCTTTATAACGTACTTCTCCCCACAGTGTTTTTCAGTCAAACTCTGCCTGCCAACAGTCTTGGTGGCAGCCTGACATCCACAAGTTGTAAATGATGTATGAAATGCAAAATCCTCACTTGCCCCGTGCAGGAGAAGGAGGAGGGAAATGATGCTTTGCTGCTGCTGGTTCTCTGTTCTCTTAGCTGAAACTCCTCAGTGAAGAATCATTAAAAAATAAATACAACAATAAAGAAAATGAAAAGACAGCTGGAAGACATTTCAAAACTGCAGAACAAACAACCAAGAGAGCCAGTTAAGGCCACCTACCACTGCTCATAGCTGGCTATATGAAATGCCTGCCTGGCACACTCTGACTATTCTTTTTATTTTCCTGAGGAACTATGCTTCATATCAGTCATAGTACCTGGTTGAATCCATCTACTTTTAATTAAGAAATAATGTCAGTAGGATGAAAATAAAACTTGACAGGATGAAGATTTTCTACTGTATTATAAAAACAATGTGAAGGTGAAACTGAGATACTTATTTTTGAAAGCAAGAAATCATCTTCTAGTGGCAAGATCCTGTTACCGTGAGCTTGTTGTTACATTAATGAATGAGAAACGTGTATAATGAAGTGAACAATGGGAGATTTGACCAGAAAACCAGAAACTAAGCTCCTCATGCAGACAATGGTGCAGCTGAGGCTAGTGGCTGACTACTGTTTTTGGCCACCTCTCCTGGCTGACACAGAGAGTATTTTGTTCTACATTAACTGTCCTGAAGAATTGCCAGAGACCGCTGGTAAAGTGATGGGGGTATCAGGTCCTTGTTACTTGTAGCTCCTATTGACTACAGTGGTGCTGACAATGGTTAAGAAGGCAATGTGGCCAACTCTAAGGCCCTAAATTTGAACCTAGAGATGGCTATCAGGCATATGAACTTCCTTGGTATTGCCTGTTGAAGGCTGTTGTCTTGACAGTGGGAACCAATATGAGATGTAGAGAAGGATAATTCTTCCCTTAACTTTGCATTCCAGACTATTCAGTGAATAATTGTTGGGGCGTGTCTTGATCCACTTGAGAGAGCCCTTTGCACTCTCCTCAAAACTCTTCAATATCCTTGGATAAATTAGCTGAGACTGGCTTTTTTTAACTTCAGAGGACAGCTGAAAAAATCCATCTCCACTTCTACAGTGTAGCTGACTGATCAGAAAATTTGACCATGGAGATGTTTGAGGGTTTGGATTGTCTTTTTTCTTGTGTGGTTTTCCACCAGCATGCCCACCCTCAGAAGTGTGGCTGCAGTGGTGGGCTGAAGGTTGGCTTTGAGGGGCAGGTGAGGAGGGAGCAGGATATCTTCCACACCTTTCTCATCGCTCTAGGCTGAACTGCTGCCCAAAACTTTGCCAGAGCTGGGCAGACATCCAGCAGGGTGCAAAGATGGGCAGTTATTAGAGCAGCTGTGTTCTTGCTCCCAGGAATATGTCTGTATTTCTAATTTAGATCACTCTCAGATACAATGAAGAATAAAGCATTTTGATCAGAGTTAGGGATGACCTATTTAACATTTAAACTGGTTGGCACTTATTTGAGCTCGTTTATGAGTCCCTAATGAGTTCTCTTGAATATCAGCATTTACTGCTAGTGTAGCTTAATGGTCTTGGGTTCAGGAGAGGTGAGTGGCTGGCTTTGTGACCTTGGGCAATACCCTGAATGTAGTGGTGCCTCAGTTTCCCATAATGATGGTGATTGCAGGATACCTTTCATGTCTCTTTGCACTGTGAACTATACGGGACAATCATTTTAGTACATTTTGTTTGTGTAATACCCTTTGCCCCTGGCTTTCTGTAGGGCCTCTAAATTATGCTATTTTTAAAATGAAAGATGATGGTTAAGAAATGCAACATAGCATGACAGGGACACACATATATATGTAAGAATTTGTCTTAAAGAAGGCAGAAAAATAGCAGTGTCTGTTAGTCAAATTGATGGAGTCCCAGGACACCACAGCAATTATTTCGTTTGTATTACTTTCTCCCCATGTGAGAACCCATACCCCCTTTCCAGATTTTCAAACAGATAAGCAATTTTTTAATTGATGCTTAGCTTGAATATATCTAATGTCAGCCAACTGTTGTTAATAGGAGCTATTACAACATAAAAGTGCTGATATTTTAAATGCAGTTGGTCAATCCCAGCAGGACTATACATTCAGGCCTCTTCTATAAGGTTGTATTAGTCATTTGACATTGGTGCTGAATTTATGTTTTCAGATGCATGCCAGCTATTGAAACTTGACAACTAATTCTGGATAAAACTGATTGGAATTGATAAACCTTCTTTTATTTTGGGGCGAAAATTGGAAGTAGCTGCTAGTCCAAATAGAATCTCTTATCTAGTATGACACAATGGCATTTAATGAAAAACATTCAAGAAAATCTACTCTTGGATTGCCCTGAAGATAGAGAGTTGCAGAGTTGGATGCAATTCAAATCAGTAGTTCTTTATTTTGCATAACTTTGGGGCATGCCAAGATGTTTCATCAGTGCCTGATGTCATTAACTCTGGCGGCCAACACCTAAATGTGTTATTTCTCACGTGTATGAAACATTATATTGTTAGAGGAATGCTTCAAAGATAAGAAAATATGTTTGTTTGTTTCATATTCTTTGCATATGCTAATAATGACATCTTAAGTTATGAGAACTAAAATGTGTTTTAAATCTGAATGTTGTTTTCCCGTTTATAAAAAGCATTACCATGGGTTTGCAGTATTACAGAGGCTTTGACATTGGCAATTTGTTTATTTTTAAACACTGACTGTAGCTCAGCTCCTTATTTTTTTTCATGTAATACCCCAAAAGAAGCTGAAATGCTGCTCTGAGGTGGTGTGCATGGTCAAGCAAGCTCCTGCTACTTCAGCTCTTGTTGCCCAGAAACTGCATTACCATCAGGTTGTGGGCACACTGAGAAGCCGTTGTGAAAATTAGTCAGAGCCTAACACTGTCACAACACATCGGGATGGACACAGCATCGGGTTTGACCTGTGCCTTGCTGCTTTGTCATACAGGCGGAGCTGCTGTCAGTGTGTCTGTCCCTCTTGTGTGGATGGTTCCTCGGGAGCATGGGAGGACTGGAGATCAAAAGCAAACTTGAGCTCTGTTGGCAGTTTTTAAAATAGGATGGATATCAGCAAGGCTTGACAGTGTCACTTTAGCCCCTTCATGGCAGTGTGGCACTGTGGTATGTGAGCTGCTGTGGGGCTGTGTTCTGTTTTCCAAGCAGCCTTTCCATTTCAAGGCCAGTCTGCCTAGCTTTGCAGGAGGAACAGGCTTTTACAGGCCTGGCTTTTCTTTTGTTTTCACTTTGCACTATATTTTCCATCCTTCTTCAGTATTGCCACGTATTCTGGTATATTTGAGGCATTATTTCTTATTCCTGTAAATACAGATAATTTAGGCATTGCCCTGGGTGCTTTCATGGGGTGAGTGCTCAGTGGACTGACTTCCCAATAGTTGTGAATCTGTTCTCCCAGCCGTGTCTGTGTTGTTCTGGTAGCAGCAAACTTAAACAAAAGTTATTTTAATTTGCACATAAAAACTAAGCTATGGAGAGAAACTAAGCTTTTATGAGGTGATAAAGCACAGTCAGCCTCATGCCTAGTGCTTCCAAGCAGGGTGTCTCTGAAGGCATCTCAGCAGGGATAGATTGAACCACTGCAAGGTTTAAATGTGGAGGCAAGTAGGAAACAACAGGAGTAGGAATGTAGGTGAGGTTTAGGCAGGCTGAGTTTAAGTTTAGGAGGGTGACTCGGCTTCCGGGGTGGCTTTTGGATAGGGTAATCACCTGGGGCTGAGCAGCTTGTTGGGTATTTCAGCCTGCCTCATCCTTCCCAATTTGAGACCTCCTTCACTCACAGTGACATTTTGGCCACTGTTCTGTTCTCCCAAGCTTTAGCAGGAACTGCTTCTCTCAGGAACTGCAGGCAAGCTGTCGTGTCTCTGCAGTGTCGCCCCCACCCTCTCTTTTGCTTACCAGAGTGTAAGGGAGAAAAGTTTGACAAATTGTTGTCCACCTAAAGGTTCCCAAATTCTTTTACTCACTTCTGTTTTTAGACTGATTCCCTTTGCTTCTTTTTTCCATTGTGCTACATTTTGCCAGATTTCTGCCCAGAGGAAATTTTTATAGCTCAATTTTAAAGCCCTTGCAATTGAGGATTTATCCTGGGAATGACACAATCCAACTGGAGTAGCACAAATGGCACAGCTCTGAAATAAAAGGTTATCAAGACTGTAATTTATTTGTTTAGGCCACTCAGAGTGAAAAAATGCCACTTATTTCTTTAGCTCCCTGAGTAGGTTGCAGTATGGTGGCTGCTTTTAGACGGTCTTACTTCTGTAGAGGAGATGACTGACGGAGAAAGCGTTTTTCAAGAAGCACAATTAAAAAGCTTTAAATATGTTTCCCAATATGCCCTCCCCTTGCTGCCATCCCTTACCCCTCAAAATTCCAGCTCAGGCACAGGTTGTTTCCTAGTGTCTCATCCAGGTGATTCAGGGCTGACAAAAGGCAATGAACTCTCTTCATGTCTTGTTATGTGGCAAAAGAATGAAAGAGTGAAGTGGCAGGCTTAATCTCCAGCAATTAGGGTAAAAATGAGAGGAAGGATGCGAAACCCACTTAAAATAGGTTTCCCTGTTCTAATATGCATTTTGAATTTATAGAGAATTGACTTGGGCTATTTGTTCAAAGCCAGAAAATGCATGTGGTCTGCAGTTGAACTTACCACACTGTGCCAGGCAGTTTTCTGGAGTGGTGGATACTGTTTTTCATGAGTCCTTTCTCCTGAGCTGATTGAAGGCCAGCCACAGTAGAGCTGGTTCTGGTCATTAGCAGTGCCCCCTGCAAAAATTGTTCATTTAGGAGCTTGCAGCTTGTGGTAAAGATGTGTTTTTGGGATCCTTCCTTGCTGGCAGCTTGATGGTGTTAGCCAAAGAAGAAGATAGCAGGCCCCTGGGCAGTAAAACAGGGCAAGGAGGGATAAGGCTCTCCCTGGCATGCAACTGAAGAGCTGTAGGGAGTCACAAAGAGTAGTGGTATTTTCTTGCTAAGTGTAAGGAAGTTGTGGTGTGCTCCAGGTAGAGCCACATAAGAGAGGGAGATAACCCAGCTCTTCAATGCACATGGCACATACTGGTGCCATAAGGAACTTCTGAGGAATACCTCCTTTCCTCTCAGCAGGAAGCAGCACATACATGTTGGCTGGGCTGCCCTTGCTGGGAGGAGGAGGTGTGCAGGCAGTGTGCAGAAGAGGCTGGATGGGGGCAGGTGTGCTGCCTGCTCTGGAGCAGGAAAGGGATGGCTGGAGTGGTCTGGAGGTAGAGGCAGAGGGGAGGGTGGAGTCTGTGGGGACGTGTCAGCAGGAGAGTTTTATCTGCCCTTTGCTCTATCTGCAGCAAATGAAAATTTGGTAGCACCATGAGTGCTTTCCCTACTTCCCACCTTAATCACTGGGAGATGCTCTGAAAGTGGGGATTGGAAGGGACTTGGGAGGACAAGGAATACAGTGTTTGCCTTGAACAAGGAGCATGGTAATTAATATGCCACTTTTTGACAAATGGATATTTTGAAGAACTGGAAACATGTGAGTCAGAGGCCTTTCACCTCTGCCAGTGAGTGTTTGCGGCTGGGCAACCACCCGAAAGAAAATCTTCATCTCCTGCTTACAGCTGTCAGATGATGCTACAGCTAGCTGAAGGCAGAAGATCTAGATCTCCCTAGTATTCCTCTTTTTATCTAAAAAATATTGAAACAATTTTAGATGATGTGTGTCTCTCTGGGCTTCTATTTCGATCGTCTTCAATCAAGCTGTAAGAGTGGAAGGGGGCTGTCATGGACCAGGCAGCTCTGGTTGAGCTTTGCAATCTAGTCTCTTGTATTGAGCACCACATACAGACATATGGTGGATATATTTTTCTCCTGAAGTAGACCTATTTTGTGAGATATCTAATATTTTTTAAGTCTTTTTACATAGCCTTGTAGCAGTTTTCTTTCCTCGCATGTAAACTTATAACCAAGAACTTAATCAAGTGCATCAAATATAGAAATAGATAAACTTTCTTTTCTGTTTGTTTGTTGTTATGTAAAACACTGAAGAATAGACCAAATCTGAACCTTTAACTGAAAAATGCCTTATCCTACAAGTAACCACATCCTCCTCTCCCAGTGCATTGCCTGACTCATTAGGAGGGGAGGGTATCAAGGTCTGTTTCAGAATGGGTGTATGTAGCCACCACCATGCCAGCACAGGCTGCTTGTTTGCTGTGTCAGGTGAAGCAGTGCTCCTTGCAGCTTTTGCACCTGTGTCAGGCTCTTTCCACATGAACAGGTACCACCACCATCATCTGGGTAGGTCCCAACTGTGCATAGAGCCAGAATGTCAGAGGGAGATGTGCTCTGGGCATCCCTGCAGGAATTTCCTGCTTTCTCAGCAGCTCACAAATGAAGAGTTCACAGCCACTATGGTTACAAAGGCAGGCCCAGTAGTCAGCTATGCAAGAAGCTTGGAAAATATTGTGTTTAATCAGTCTTATTGCCACTGGTCTTATTCCCATAGCAAGAAGTAGAGTATGAGTGGAGACACAGCAAACATCGATAATAAAAGGACTCTTCAGCTACCCTGCATTTTTAAATAGTAACTGTGGCTGAAGTCTGTGAGTATATGATAAGTATCAAACACTTATTTTTCCAACAGAATGACAAATGTGTCTTGGTAAAAACAGGGTAACTGGGTAAATGTGGAGTACAATAATATCTCAGTAGTCTCCCATTTCTTTTTAAAGAAAAGTAGAAACTGTAATGCATGCTAGCTAGCATACAGTGGGGAAAATGTCTTTCTCAAAACATATGCTAGTTCCTCTATAGTGTCTGTAGAAATACTTGAACAACTAGAAAACAATTGTAAAATCTTGAGCTGGTTGTTTTGATAAGCATGTCAATCATTTTATGTTGCTCCAAACTGTAAAGAGTTTGAGATTCTTCACTTCTTTTAGGATGCTGTACAGATTACAGAACTGTAGCCTGTAGAACACCATGTTGAAAGGGCCCTCAAAGATGATCTGGTCCAGCCTGTGTTGGCAAAGGCACAGATGACAGTGTAATAATGGTGCGACAAGATAATAATGTAATTTAAAAATAAGTACTAAAGATAAAAATGCTATCATTGTTTCTGCCACTGGAATGGCTGATCTGTAGCCATCCCAATGCTGGAAGATGTCTGCTGGTTGGGCAGGAGAGTTTCTGAGTCTCCAGATGTGTGTATTGCATACTCCAGAAGGGTGATTGAAGCAGAAGGCACCAGAGATTATCACTTACAGTGAAGCAGCACTATCTGCTGTCACAGGGGAGGGCTACAAATTGTGTCCTATATCTGCCTACTGAAAGTTCCTATACTGCCCCTTCTGATCTGCAAATTACGCATGCATTTCTGTCTTTTACCCTGAAACTTGCATTTTTATATGGATAGCATGAAACAAAAGTTTTGCATTTTGCTTCTGTGGGTTCAGCTACAAATAGGTTTTGCTTTTGTATATTTTTTCCTGTGGAATAAGGGAGTAGGGTTTACCCAGTTTTGTGCATAACTTCTTGGACAGAGTGATGGGCACAGGAGCCTATAGAGGTGGCATGCACATGTTCTGAAATTATTTTCTTGGGACTTCTGACTTCTGCATCTGTGGCTATAGCGATTTGTATGTCCAAGGTATCTGGCCAAATTCCTCTTTCATCACTTGGAAATAAACTTTCAGGTGGAAAAAGAGGTCATACCTGGAGTAGCTGGGATATATGACAGCTCTTAAATTGTGGATTTGAAAAAAAAAATCCCAATACTTGCAGAAGTGTTGCTTAAATCCTGACTGCATAAAACTCGATCCATGTCCTTTTTGTAGGCAGAGGCTTCTTTAGTATGCCTCTGCATTTGCTTTCTGTCACCTGAATCCAGCCCATTTTTGCTGTTATTTTGGTTTAAAAATACTATCCTGAGTACTTTAAATGTAAAAGAGCATATTGATTTTTAAAGCATTATATTGTTATTTTTCTGTTCTATTAAAAAACAAAACCAGCACCACCTTAACGTATTTCACAGCTTGTGTCCTGCTCTGCAGATACAAATATGATCACAAAGGAGAGAAAACAATGTATTGAAATGTAAAGGATCTGTATTACTAGATGAGTGGAAAATTAGCATGGTAGCTATTTTACTGCTCTCTCAACCAGTGTATATATATAATCTTACTCTCTGATTGAAGATGAAATAAAGTTCTCTCATCTTGTTTGTGTTGCTGATTTGTTGGATATTTATCAATTTACAGATCATAGCTCACAATTTTTTCCCCATCTACAATAAGAATATTCTGTATCTGTCATGCTTTTTATGAGTAACTGATTTTCTATGATCTGTAAAACTGGTTTGTACCAATAGTTGCTAGTCATCAGCATTTCCAAGGGCTTTGTTGAAAGATACTCATTCATTCTGCTGGGAATCAGTGAATTACAACTGAATACTAGTATTGTACCATCAGATTTTCTGTAGAACATGCAGGAATAAATTCAGATGCAGATATGTTTCTATTGAATACATAAACATATTTTACATCTATTGTATGGCTTTAATATACTTCCTGAAAAAATCAAAATACCAGATCTTATGGGGAAAAAAAAGGGGTATTCATCATCCTGTTTAGCCTTTGTTCTGTTGAGAACAGTAACTTCACTGGGGTCATTCTCATCTTGTGTTAGGAGCTTGAACAGTTCTTGATGACCTTACTGTGTTGAAGAGGGCTTAGGATCAAAGTAGTATCTGGCAACCTAATCTGTCCAGATGACAAGAGTTTTGACACAGCAGAGCTTTCGGATGTGGCTGCAGCCTCACTACTTGGTTTGTCCATCCCTTTGTATGCAAAAAAGATGCAGCAACAAATATGCCTCTATCTATGTTATTTCTGATTTTCTTTCGATTGGGGTAGCTTCTCTGCTTGGCCAGAGGCTGAGATCTTTAGACTGTGATATTTCTTGAACTTTTACCTTAGGAGCTGTTTGGCAGGAGAGACACAGAGTGGAGCATCCTTCTTATTTCATGTACTTAATATGCTGAGGAACAGAGGTAGTTGCAACTATTTATTACCTGAGAAATCTTGTTACGCAGGAAATATCCCTGAGGTTGAGGTGTGTTGTCTTTAAGCCTCTTTTTAAGCCACAAGAGCAATAGAAAAGGCCTTAGGGCACCAGAGAAAATTTGATCCACTCTGTTTAGAAGCACTGCTGTATGGCATCTTAGTAGTTATCAATAAAGTCTCTGCTGAAGATACTCTTTTATCAATGATGCTGTTGAGAACTCAATTAAGTATTGCACCAATCTGTTTCAGTTTATCTTCAAACAATGCTAAATCTGTGGAAAAGATGCTGACACCTACTATGGTGTAATTTGTAACTAAAATTTTGATGATTTTTATGGCCTGAAAAGACAATGGTTTTTACTTTAGCTGAAGAAGACACCTATGGCTACGAGTGCAGGGTGTTCATCCTAAATGACTTTTCTGTAATAGGTTTTCTAATAGTGAGTGCAGAAATACAGCTCTCTTGTAGATACTTACAAGGTGCAGTAAACCAGTAAACTGAAATTAATGCCATGTTCCAGCCTCTGCATTCATATGACTGCAGTTCCACATGTCTCTGAAACTCTTCTAGTAACTGCAAATTTTTTCTCTAAGCAAGTGAGTAAGAAGCATTGTTAGGAAATGCTTTCTTGTAACAGCAATTTATTGGAATTTTTAATTTTGTACAATGGAAAACCCTAAATTAAACCATTCATTTCTTCTTTGGAGTGTTTCAGATCTGGCCGGGGCATTTGCCTTTTTGTTGTTAAAGAGCTAGTGTACTGACGGATTGATAGTGAGACATATGGATTCCTAAGCTCCTCAGAGCTCAAAGCTTCCTTTTCCCCATCCCTGAGCACATGACAAGTTTCAGATACAGGACCTAATCCTGGCAGGCTCTGAGTTTGATACCCCACAGCAGGAGGTTGTCCTATATCTTTTCAAGGTATTAGTTGATTAGACAAAGGTCTAAAGGTGGTTCAGGTTTTTTCCTGGATTTTTCTCTTATTCTTGTGTGTTATGGAAAAGCTTCCTAATGTGTGTGTTTTGTTGAATGAGTTAGAGGAGTGTGGCACAAAAGAGGGGAGGGTATGCTGCTCCTGAAGGAGGGGAAGAAGACATGAAGAGATATTGATAGAGAACATGGGCTGGCTAAGGCAGCAGGAAGATGTACCAGCAATCAGGATATCAACACACAGGCAGGGGCAAAACTGCACAGCTTCTGAAGTGAAGATGAATTGCTTGAACTTGAGGTGGAGAGATCTCAGTAAGAAAGGAGTGTCAAGGATATTAGAAATGGTTTTTGTTTTGTTCCTGTAGGTGACTTAACTTCTTATGCCTTTTTCATTATTTCAGGTAATTGGCTATCAAATGATTTCCTCAATTTTGGGATAGACTAATTTGTTATGACAGCTGTAAGGTCTGTGTGATTCACCTCCTACAGCTGAATGCTTTGGAAATGTTCACATACTTCAGTTTTGTGTTTGCTCGTAACTGACTTTGTTTCACATCTATTGGTCCATCTGCTCCTTTCTTGTACCTTTTTACCCATCAGTTCTTTCCTTGAAAATGCTCCTGAATAGCATTTATGCAACTTATCCCTCTACACAAGACTTGTATTAATCTTAAATATTTTGAACAGAAATAGCTTACCTTTTAGAGGCTGTCCTGCTGGTGTAATGCTAATGTAGTAGCACACAAGAACAAGGGATACATTTTCTGTCAAATTTCTCTGGTCCTGTAATGTCTTTTCTCTCTTGAACTGTCTCTCAGTTTCCTGGCTCAGCATTTTCTAGTTCCTGTAATGGCACATCCAAAGAAAAAAACAAAACCCTATCTTTTTCTGAGTGTGAAACAGCAGCAGCTTGCTTTCTTTTCAGATGATTGCATTAGTCACCAGGTGATGCTTCCTTGTCACAGTTCTTCCAACAGTCAATGCATCGATGACTAGGGATGTGCAAATTCCATGGATCATGTTTTCATCCTTAATAATTTCAGAAAGTAAAAGGGCTAAATATTATAGATCATCCAGATTATATAGACTGTCCTGGCTAATTATGCAGCTTTTTGCTAGAGCCTGGTCCTGACAATTTCTCTTAGAGTTTAAGGTCCTTTCCTGGGATTGTTAAGCTTCTCTGCAGACATCTCCTGATGTCTGTCTCCAATTCTTTTTACTTAAATATTAAGACTCAGAAAAGTAAAATCGCAAGAGTATGTACAGGTGCAGTACATGGGAAGAGAAGGAATTGAACTGATTATATTATGTAGATCCTCTGGATTTCATAAGCAAGTTCAGGTTTCTCATCCCTTTTTAACCAAGAGAACGCTGTGTTCTGTTCCTGGTATTCAGGGACTGTTATTGAGATGACACAAAGAATTGTCTCAGTAAATCTAGAGTAATCCTTTAGACCAGAAGATGGCCTAAATGATTTAATAGCTACTCTTTTGTGTTAGTTGACTGTAAAATACTGGTGCCTATGAGGTTAAAATGACATATGGGTTACCTTGTAGATTTGCTTCTTTTTCTCCAGACTTTTTCCCACTTTCCTCTGATAATCAGGCTACTGGAAAAACAACCTGGCATACCAGCCAGCTGCAGAAACCATTTTGACTCCTTTCATTGTACAGATAATAAGGATGCAAAGTTAAAGTCCCCTCACTGCTATGCATTTGCTAGGTTATATTGTTGTTTGTTCTGTGTGTCTTGGTATTTTACATAACTAAATGGTAATAAAACAATATTGGAATATAGAAGTTGTCACAGAGTTCATTAGACAGTAAGAGCAATAAATAGAGCCTTGTAAGACATACACCGTTAGCCTGCCTTAACTTTTTTTACTGTTACCTGTTGCATTTCCAGGACAGAATTCCTAAGGAAAAGCTGTTACTTCCTAAGACTTGCCAGTGAAACTCAGGACAAGTGATAGATTTTCCTCAGCAGATTTAAGTGCACATCCAAGAACATAAAGTTAAGAGACACTGAACAGAGGCCATGTAGTACTTGTAGGTTAAAGGAGCAGTTTTAAAATCAATACTTTTGTTTAACTGGCAACTAAGGTACTAGTTTCAAACTGGGTGAAATATATGAAGAGCAAACCCTTTTTACAAGGAGTATTTTTAGGCTATCAGCACTGGAGTGTTCTGCAAGGTTGCGTTGGACAGGCATAACACTTGGGAATTGCAAATAAATTCATCTTGATGTGACAGAATCATGCATAATTATTTTGAAACCCGAGGGAGGTTGAAATGGCCCCAACTCAGTGCTCTCCCACCAGTGACAGACAGGCAGCTGCAGAATTTATAATGGCTCATTTTCCTCAAAGATGAGAGGGGAAACTTACTCTTCTGCTGCAGCTCTCATATGTTTGCCCTTCTAATTGAGAGACTTTGAATCAGATGGGGCAATGACAATCCCCTCAAAGCAGTGGGCAGGCATAAACTCTGGCCTGTGCAGACCTAGGCTTTGTACATACATACCAGCCTCTTGTATGGTGGAATTGTTGCGAGCATCTGTGCAAGTATGGAAGTAAGGTAAGAGGAAACCTCTCAAGAGGTTTGCAAGTCTTCATTGTCCTACCACTACTATTACATTTTAACAAGTGCCATAAAAAAAGATAGTTGACAGCCTGCTCTGAAATACTGGAATTGATTGAGGAGGATTGTTTCCCAACATAGCTGTGCAGTCTTTTGACAAACTTATTTTCTCTTCTCAGTACTTACCAGAATTTTTACCATCAGGAAAAGAAATCCAGTTAGACTCTGAAAATTATATACAACACCCAAAAAATTTAATCAATGTATTGATCTCCTTAGGATATGCTAAATTCAAAGTGGTCCACCAAAAACCGCAGAAGATAAATCAGCCGTCTCAATTGCAAGTAGTTGACTAAATTTAGACAGAACAAGACTTTTTTTTTTTTTTTTTAATCGATGAAGCAACAAGTATAAAAATTTTCATAGCAATTCTTGATTAAAAAATTAGAAAGCAAAAACTGACACATGAGGCCAGGAATCAGAAAAAAAAAAAAATAAATGCAAGGGAGGATTTCTTGGGTTTAATCATCTGTACCAGGAAGTATTAAACACCAAGTAAGAAGAAGAAAAGAAATTCCTTAATTGTTATCTGATCCTAAGCATAAAGCAAGAGGTTGCAGATCTTGTTTGTCTTTCACCATGGCAAGTGCTGCTGCCCTGGTGTACATTGAGTTTGGTTATTGACTGGCATGCACTGAGTTAGAAAAGGTGACCAAAGTTTTCACAACTGAGGCTCTGCCTGATCTGTTCGGCCACTGAGGCTCAGGTCTCATTGCCTTTGCCCCTCGTGCCTGGATGCTGTTTGCTTTGGAGTGTAATGCACATGTTCTCTTGCGTGGCTGGAAATTATTTCAGTGTCAAGGGAGTCAGACATTTCATTTTAACAGTCAGAGGAAGAAAGGTGTAATTTTTTCTTTTCTGAAGTGAAAAACTTTATTGAGGAAGGATGGAAGGAAACTGGGTAGGTAGACATTTCTTGGAAATGGTAAAAATACTCCTGCTTAAAGAAGATCAGAGAAATAATAGTGTTTTAAAAGCTGTCCCAGATGTAGTGCTTGGTAGCCTAAGACAAAAAGGTTGATGCTCTGAAAATTGTCTTGGCTCAGCTTCCCAGGTCCCCAAATCAGAACTCCTCCAACCATATGCTACTTTTGAAAACCTGACCCTTTTTATTTGGGTGTATTAAAGGAAGTGAAATAGAAGAATGTAAAAAAGTACAGTAACATGCAGAAAAACAAAAGACGGAAAAAAAGCTAAACAAAAAAATCTCAACATATCTGCTTGACATGCTAAAATAGTTCTGTTTTCTTCAAAATGTTTATTGGAAAATGCGTTACAAAACCTTGTAGCAGCTGGAATATGGTGATCTAATTGCTGTTTCAATAGTGCTGTGAACATGCAAACATATTTCCTATGCAAAATGTCAAAAAGGCAACAATCAAAGTGAAGCTTTAAGCTTCAAAACAAAGACACAATGAGCTGATTTGTAAACATTTATTTCTAAGGTTACATTTAAAACCAAAATAGAACAGCATAGGCTTGGAGACGGTGCAACAAATCTTCTTACAAAGCGCAAGATCTGAAGAGAAAAGAGGTTTGCTAAAAGGTACTTGGGCTGCATCAAGATTTCATTTTCAGTTGTGCTGCAGCTCCCTGAAACCATGTATTTCATCCCATTCAAATGAGGAACAAATCTTTGAATAAGTGAGTGGGATTTTTGCCACTAGAAGGATGCGGAGAGCATAGGAGCTCCTTTCTGTGCAGAGCAGAGATCTCTGTTCACCTTCATTTGCATACTGCACCCTTTCTGTAGATAGTTCACTTACCATGGGGCTTGGGTCAGTGATGATGTTGACTTTTACTATGTGTGCAGAGTGGGGCAGGTTTGGAGTCAGTGCTCAAGAAGGCTGTAGAGTTTACGGTAACCTTGCAGTTCCCATACCATTTATGGGAAAAACTGGTTTGGTGACTGGTTTCTGCTCACTTTGGTTGTCTTCTGTCAGGAAATAGCAGTGACTTGAAGGTACAGTGCGAGGTGTTTGTACTTGTAGCAACCAACGCATGTGGTATAATGCAAATATTGAAATCCATGGATAACCGTGCAATGGTCCTTCTTGCCAAAAGAGCACTGTCTTACACTGATGGTGGTTAACATAGCTCCATGAACACTGCTTGACTTACACAATTGTGAAATCAGAACCAGCTTCAATGCACTTACCTACTCTGCACCGAACTGTGTTAGCAGCATACAATGATAATCTTCTTAAACATATACTTGGTAAAGAAATAAATTACTTTGAGGAGTACATTTACTTTTCACCAAGGCCATCTATTTGTAAGATTCTTACTGTATTGTGCTTGCAAATAAAATTTATTTTTGTAGTGTAAATATGCAAGAGTTCATTTTAATAAAAAGTAAGCCCTAAAATAAGATAAACCCCATGACTAGACTTGCATTGAAGATTTAAAGTGCATTCATCTGCTGTTTTTCTATATAAATATTCATTGGTTTTAATGCTCTCAGGTGTTGGAAGTTTTAATCTACATTCAGATGGAGGTACTTTAATCAGAGAGTTCATAAAAGTCTCTAACTTTTTTTTCATAAAAAAATAGAGTAGTAGATATAACAGAGGCTTGCAAAAGCTTAAAAAACCCCTAAACAGCAGCTCTAGGAGGAAAAAGAAAGTAAACACCAAATGGCATTTTGTGCCATAGTATCAATATTCCATTAAAAATGAATCTCTCACTGTTAGACCGAAGAGTCTCAAACAACCTGTCACTTTACTGCAGTCTTCAGAGATGACTGATAATGGGTAAAAAGTCCCATAGCATCTGTTTACCATGTACTCACACAAACTGTTAGGAATGTTTTTAAATGTCAGCAGTAATGTATGCATGTATTAGCTATCACAGAGCAGCAGCTCAACGAAGACACCACCACTGCCACGCTGGGGGCTCGTGCTCTAAATTAGGGAGGTCAAGTGGTGGAGATAGAAGACAAGTGCGTCTGAAATAATAGTGTTTGCCTTCTGAAAACTGGGAGAAATTGTGCAGTCATCTGCAGTAACAGTGCCGACATAGAGAGTTTATACACTTTGAAAATAGCTAAGTGGGATTATGGTAAATCTTCCAATTGCAGGAAGGCTAATCATGAAAGACACCAAATTTAAGGTCAGTAGGGTGCGCGTGGGGGTAATGTGGTTTAGGCTGTCTTTTGCATTAGCAAGGTATCACATTTCATTTGGGAACCTAAGCATTCACCAAGTGCGGAGTGTAATAGAGGTGCAGCTGCTGACTAAACAGTGTCTATATGACAGTGTTGGTAAGTTGTTACTTGACAATTCTGCACCACTTAACTATGGAAATATGCTACAGTGTATGTTGTCCTGGCAAAGTCATCCTGCTACAAGCTGTTTTCCACACTGAAATTCATGTCAGTTTCTTACCCCCCCCCCCCCCCCTTCTGTAATTGCTCTGTAATTGAAATCTTTTTAATGTACACAGGCTTCTTCTTGTTTGCCAGCAGAGCGTACATTTTTGGACATTGGTTCTGCAGTCAAAATGTGTGAAGAGGGTTTTGCTAAATCATCAAGTAAATACAATTTTTGTGCCATAAGCTTGTGTCCTCCTGAAATGCAGTAAGCCTGGGCCTGTGCTGAAAGTTGTGTGGGGTGCTGGGTATTAAGCAAAGTGACAGTCAAAGCAGATTGCAGAGATAAATTAATCCGTACCATTGCCTTTTTCAGTCCTTCCATGACAGCTTCAGCAGACGCTAGTGTTGACACTGCTGAATTCCATAGGATTCGTGGAGACCATGATGGGTCTGACTGCATGGCCAGTCTCCCACATGTGGTGTAGAAAGCACATTAGAGGGTGTAGTGTGGACACAATGATCCATATGCTTAAGGTTAAGCAGGGGGAGCAGGGCAGAGCAATGGGCTATTTGAATGCAGAGTGCACCTGCTACTTTGCTACACCCTGTCCCATAGTGGGCATTTTGGAGCTGCCCATAAATGTTTGCGCTATACAGTGTATGGCCTTTTGTGAGTAAAGGGAACTCTACTGAGTGTTCGTTAGAGAGCTTCCTGTCCTGACATTTCTTTTATGTAGGTATGGCCCGTGATGGCTGATAGGCAGTTTCCATAGAGTCATAGTGGCCTTTAAATCTGGCAGTTAAAAAATAAAACAGTCAAAAAAGAGCAGAGATAGATCAAGGACATAATGTTCTTGATGAAACAGACTTGAAATCCCTGAACAACAAAGTGAGGTGTTTTTTTTTCCTTCTTCAATTATCTAGATCATTTGGCCAGCTGTGAGCCATGAACCCAGCTGGTCAGCTGTGGGTGTGAAAGGAAGCTCTGCTGGATTGCTTTGTTAGTGTAACTCTTTAGTCCACATAAAAAACTATACATAAATATTTCCTTTCTTGCAAAAATGATTCTTTGGACTTGGACTTGGAGGCAAGACGTCTGGGATGGGTAGGCAGAAGAGTCCATTAGGAGATTGTCTTCCCACATGGATCGGTAAGGTCTGGATTCACATTAGTGGAGGAAGAGAAGCTCTGGGGGCTGGCCAGCTGCTCACTCAGGTGGTTTAGTTGGATCTTAGCAGAGCTGTGATCCAATTCTGTTAACTTCTGCAGTCGGTAATTGCAGTTGAATTAGAGCCTCGAGAAAGTAATTATGAGAGGCATTGTGGAACACCCTGTTAACCCAGCAGTAAATTTAAACCAAAGACTGGGAACAACTGGAGATAGTGAGATTAGAGCTTGCTTTTGGATTTTTATTTTTTTTTCACTTGTGGTAAGTGTATGTCTTCTTTCTACTTCTAAGGCTGAACGTTGGCCCTTGGAGCACTAGGCTGGAGTTGCTCCTGTGATCAATTGAGAAGAGACACTGTGATTGGAAAAAGATTCTGAGACTAGATGGGGGAAAAATGTGTTGGCTTTAGACGTGGAGAAAAGTCCTGTAAAGCAGAGAGGAGAGACCAAAGTTGAACACAGAGGAAAAGACACCGTTTGAAAAACTCCGCAATTTTATATGTATGTAATGTAACACAGATACTTAAGAGTAAATACTTAAAAGTAGAATTGCAAGCCAGAACCTGATTTTAGAAAAAATGGCTGTGAATTTCTTGTACAAGAAAACCTTGAAGGAGAATTGTGAAACACTTAGTAGTGGGAACAATTTCAGAGGGCCAGTTTCGACAGCTTTTGCTTATGTGGCTGGTTCACAAAGTATTGACAGCCTTTTTCATTTTTTACTGTTAAATGTTTAATTCCCAAACAGCTCAAAGGCAGTATTTTTAGGCATCGAAGAAGATATGGTTGAGTTATTTCCCCAAGTTATTAATCATTTTTCAATATTGTGCAAAATCTGTTCTAAGGAGCAGAGAGATGTCTTTTGACCTTTTAGAAAACTATAATTTTTGTATGCCTTTCTTTATTAATGCCCTAATAAAATACAGAATATACCCTTATTTTTATTAATTTTAACCCATTTTATGCTTGGATCTTACACAGAAGCAGTGACTTTTCCCAGCTGAGAATCTGATCAAGTTCAGACTCAGCATTTTTAGGAAATTGCATCAAATTGAATTATCAGCTGTAATTTGGCAGATAAAAATCCCCTGATAAAGCCCAAATAGGAACCTGCTGCATTAGTGAGCAAAGCAGAAAATGGGACTCCTTGCTTCTTGGGATTAGAATAGCATCCCTGAAACAGCAGAAGTCTGTTGGGATATCAGAGCAATTTACATGTCCTTTCAGCTTTAACTGCGGGCTCTTCATGGCTGGCCAGTCCTTCATTGTGAGCCCCTTGAGTTTGGAAAGTCCCTCAGACTAAATCAGAAATAACTGCTGCTAATATAGATGTTCCTATTTTTGGGTTTTCAGCGCAGTTCTCTTCTCAGGGAATGTCTGCACAGCAGTGATAAATTGTAGACAGCCTCCCTTCCCACATCACACTCTTCTTTTCTTGCTTGCATTAATGTATTTGCAGCTGAACAGAAGTCTGGAATGTGTAAGTAGTGATAACTCTGTGTTTATTTAAAACATTTTCTGTGGCCTCTCATCTGGATATTTGAGATGGTCATAACTCTAATTCCAGAAAGAGATGAGAGTAGCCAAATGCTCAGAGGCAGAATGTATTTTGCACTGGTTTCCCTAGTGCTGCTTTCTTGCTCTCTGAGAATCTCTGTAAAAGGGAGCAGGGAAAGGGCGGTTTGTCCCCTGCAAATTGCTCTCAGCTCACTTGTTACTTACATAAACTGAGCACAGGATTGTATACAAAATTCATGTTCAGGCACATGTTTGTATACGTATGTACCACAGGAGTTTATGAAGTGGGAAGAGTCTGGGAAGTGTGTGACACAGTCTGGGATTGCAGATCCTGTCATTGAGCTGGAATTTGGGACATACGTAAATCTCCACAGTGAGTGCTGAGTTTTGCCTCCCAATGTTTCATAAAAGCTCTTGGTGTGTGTTTGACATGACTGTTGTCCCTTAACAGTAGTTTTCAGGCAGTGAATGAATGCATAAGCAGCTCTGTTTCTTCACTTACTCCTTGCTTTATGAAGGTTCTGTGTAGTTCTCCAGCATCCTAAATCAAAGATCCTTTTTAGGCAGGAATTAATGAAACATGTTGTTGGCCATATTGTGGTATCCTGCTTTGGTTCAGGGATAGAAAAACTGGGATAGAAGAAGCTGATATGCAGGTGATTGCAAATGCTTTTCTCTATGTTTTAGCCCAAAGTTAAAAAAAAACCACTTTCTGAAAATTGCCTCTGTTTTGGAAACTGGAGGCACATTCTTCAGTTGCTCCTGAAAAGCTTGCCTTGAATGAAATTCCCATAGAAATACTGAGTATTTTTTTTTTCTATGGAAAGTATAGCACATAGCACTGTATTATCGAAATGCTGATAACCCACTTGGAGTCTCTGTTTCATGATTCTTGGTGGCATATTTCAATGAAAAGACTGATTTTCTTATTCCGCTTCTACAAAAGCAGACCCTTTGAAAGTGGCTTGGATTTTACATGCTGTTTGGATGGTTCTAAGAGGAGCCTTAAATCACCCCCAGTATTTGGACTAAGCTTTGTACTGCATGATACAATTCAACAGGAACTGGCTATAAGTGGTATTTCTCAACATAAATTTTTAAAAAGAAGTGAAATCAGCTTTGGAAAGCAAATATCATAGAGGCACATAAAAAGTGTAAAATGAAAATAATTACAGTCCTCTAGATTTAGTCATAGTAAGAGGCCATCTCTGAATACATGAGACATCACTGTCTTGAAAATAAAAGTCCCAATGATTTGTGTTCTGCTTTTGGCTTAGTAACAGTTAAGCTGTGCAGCTCTATAGAGGTCACTAATTTACACCTCTATACCACCATTTCCTGATTGATATTATTCCCTGCATCTCCCTTGAGACTCCTGTATGAGGACATCACAGGCATGATGCAAAATTCTGGTCTCAATTAAGCTCAAATAAATCCTGACCTCTTGGGAGTTTGTCTGGATTTTCTGTTTGTTTTTTTGATGTAGTTCCAATTTTGCTTAAAGAAGACTATGAGAAGCAGTTGCTTTTGGCTTAGACCTCACTTTCTTCTCCTATCCTTTTACTTCAAATGTAAGACATGAACTTAGTTACAATGTCAGGGCCATAGCCAACTTTATGGAAGCACATTCTTGTCTCCAATCTATCAGTGGTTCTGTCTATTGCTATGTAACAAATGTTGCTGATTCTTATTAAATAACAGTCATTTACAGTTTGTAAATGTCTAATTTAATTCCACATTATTTAGAAATCGATACTAATTTGAATTGATTATATTTCTGCACCCTTAGATTTTTTTATTTTTTAAAGAAAAGGCTGACTCTAGCACTGATAAGTGATGATTCCATTTGTCCATTACAAATCCTTGGAAGTCTTCCTCTGATTGTTTGCATATGATAGTCTATTCTAAATGCTTGTATTTCCTCATTATTAAAATAAAACATTGCAGTTTTGATATTTCTGGCGGTGATCTGACTGATGCAATGCTAATGACTCCAATGGATACACTTCTGATTTGCATTGAGATAGCAGAAAAGCAGGACTGGTGACCAGATGGAGGAAAATTAAAAGTCCAGAGCTGAAGTTCTTGCCTGCTTTGCATAATGTATAGTTGCTTGGATGGGTGAAAACTTAAGATTCAAGTGAATGGGCAGTCAGGTTTCTCTGTTTTTTTAAAAGTGAGATTGTGGGTGGGTGAGCAGTACTTACTCAGGCTTCATTCCCAGCTTTGCCTGTGGCATCTTTGGAGACTACAGCATTTTCATTTCAAGCCTGCAAAATAGAGGGAATAATACAACATGCTAAAATCAAAGTGTTGTTGAAAAGATTAATTATTTCTACGTACATTGAAGCTAAATGCAAGTACTAATAGCTAGAATTTGTAAAATGTTAGTTGTAGAGCCCTGTGGATATGTAGTTGATTGATTGACACTAAACCGACAGCTATTTTGAGACCTGGAAATTCTTCCCTGTTAGGATAACTAACAACTGTTGTCCCGAAGGACTGAAGAATTTTGGTATCATCAAGGACAAAGGAAAATTTAATGATTCAGTAAAACCAGAGGATGGATTTCTTACTTTCAGGGTAGGAACACAATGAATTTCATATAATAAAATAATTTCAGGAAGACAGTTTTAGTAAATTTGGTATTCCCAGTGCATTGTTTTGTCATTTTGTCCCCCAGAAGGTCTCTTGGGTGTATCCTAGACGAAGGATACTGGTGCCCTTCCTAAGCAAAAGAGCTCTTGTAATCTGGGTGCCCAATGCCCTGTCTCCCAAGCTTTGCCTGCTTGAGCTGCTGAGCAGTGGTCTCCTTCAAGGACAACCACATGCACAAAAAGAAATGAAAAAAGGTACAGTAATTTCCTACCAAACACATACAAGTTGTAAGGGATCCTAGAAAGTAATGAGTCAGCCCTTGCCTTGGATCCATGACTTTCCTTTTCTCTCCTTTGGAAGGTTAATGGTCTCTGGTTATAAGTCTTTCTTGTCCCCACAACCTGATTCTCTTCTACAATTTTTCCATCTCCTTTTGCCTTTGGTAATAAAAATCCCAAGCATTAGTCCTGCCTGTTGGTGTTTCTGTGTGGAGAATCATTGAGAGGCAACAGAGCTACTTGCCAGAGTACAGGAAAAAACCATAATTTGTGATTTCTTTCTTCTTATCTGTAGGAAGCAGAAATGTGCTCTTACAAAATGGGGGTTCTACTTCACAGAGCAGGCTCTGATCCAACATGATAAAATACATGTTGTCTACTGGATAACAGGCATTTTACATTCAGATAAGGGCATGTTTGTGACGTGTCACAAGCACACCTAGCAGAAATACTAGAGATGCACTGATTTAAATTTTCTTAAAGATGTGAGTGCCAGATGTGGCTCAAAACCTAGACCTTAAAAATCCTGCCATCAATTCGGTGGATTATGTATATACTATACATATATGAAACTGCTTAAATGAGATATGGACACTGTAAATCTTTCATTTCAAAAATCATAATGCTGTGAGAGATCTGATGAAAAACTGAAGACTGTATTGGTATCTTCATTGTATAATGCCTTATCATTGGTGGAAAGGAAGAAATTTTATGAATGGAAAAAAAAAGAGTAAAATTTGATGCTAGGACTTTTCCAAACTTTCCTGAAAATTCTAAGATACCTGGTTTTGTTCCCTTTTTACCCCTATATCTTTGTCAGGATTTCTGTTGTTGCCTTGGATTACTCAGTACCTTGAAAAAGACTTTAATAATGATATTTCTAAGGAAAATGGAAGCAGAGTAATGTAAGCAATAGCACAATAACATTTTCCCAAGATTTCCCTTAAGTTTACATGGATTCCAAGATGGTGTTTGGATTCTGTTGTGACTGGTGACCAAACCAAAGCTCAGTTCTGCACTCTGGAACTGCTCTTCTCCGCGCTTACTTCTCTCAATATGGTTATTTATATTCTTGATATGCTTGTTTCTTCTTCAACTTCCTAAAGCATTTTGTTTTAAGAGCGTTAAGTAATTTCAGACCTTCATATTTGTCTGAAATGACAGACAGTTGAGTGCAAAAGCAGAATAAACCTGTTGCTAAAATTCTGGTAGTGCAGCACTGTCTGTTGTTTTTCAATGAATCTGCAGGACTCCTCTTAAATTTACCCAGAGTCTGGTACAAGAAAGTTAGTATGTTGTCACATTTGTATATGCATTAAGTTCAGTGTAATTGATATTGTTTTATTTGTTTTGGAGATGTTACGGTGATGAGCTAAGGGATGTGCTGAACTCAGGTTCTGAAAATATTTTGTAACAGTTTTGTTTTGTTTTTGGGAAAAGGAATGTTTGACTGTCAAAATTTAGGGAGGGCATGCCCACAAATACTGCTGCAGAAATAAATCTCTACTACTACCATAATCTCTACTGAAGAAAGTATTATCTAATGATCCTGTTATTAAACTAAAACCAGCCTAAAAGATTTTATGACACTTAAAGTGAAAGATGTACTGTATGCATCTATCTAAGTTAAAGCAGCATGCAATGAAATTCTTCATAAATGAGTGCCTGCCAAAGACACACATTGACCATAGGCGGTATTGCTCCTGATAGACCACCACTGCTGCTGCACAAGAGATATCTTCCACCAAGAGCAGGATAAAGATGATTCTTTGTTCAATTTGGATATTTGTACATCAAGTGGCTATTTGGTATATTAGGAGCCAATATTCCTGGCATGTTAGGAAACAGAACTGAATGAAAACATATTATGTTGGCAGGACTTCCATTTGATCTGCCACTTGAAACTGTGTGTGTTTGTGGGGGAGAGTTCTGGTATTGCTGTACCTCATATTTGTCAGTTGTTGGTGAAGCAGTATCAACCTCTGAACTGGGAAAGAGATTTTTGCCAGTTTTTACGTAAGTGGTGTGTCTAGGGTTAATGTGCAAAGGCAGGTCAAACTCCAAGGCATTTGACCTGGGAGGTGCAGGTTTAGCAGAAAGCCATATCCTAGACAGGGTCGAAATTCCTATGTGCTGAGGATGTTGGGTACTGGTTTTGAGGGCTGGTCTGCTGTTGGGTCTTCAGCACAGACTGCTGGAGCAGCATGATTTGGAGCTGGCTTGGTTTGAATTTACCAAGGCAGAGATGTGAGAACAGTTGAAAAACTGTGTACTCTTGAAAGAACACCTTTAACTTCTGAGTGCTTTGATTGGTTCGTAAGTATTAACCCAATGAAACAAACACAATTCTGGACTTCTGTGATCTTCAGTTGCCCCTCAGCTCTCTGGACCACCTTGTATAGTGGTAAGTTTCTCTGCTCTGTAGAGCCCCAGGTTAAGAGGGTCCCTTATGGGCATTTTATACCAGCATAGTCCTTGCAGAAGAGAAGATGTATTTTTAACAGTAATATCAAACTGTCTGGTTTCTGACATTGACATCATGTTAAATGCATGTGGAGGCTAATTTCTTTCAGATTGCTGGTGTTATTGGGGTGCCCTGAGTCTAGCCTTAGCTAAAGTGCATCAACCCAGTTCCAGCAAAGTGAGTATTAATGCTCATTAATCTTTTTTTAGAAGTCGCTCTTTGAAAGCAGTGATGCAAAAATAAAAAATAATTCAAAGACAATATCTTGTGGGGAAAAATAAAAAAAGATGAATCATAAATAACCTCAATGAAATACAAGGACCATTACCCTGAGTCTGGTTCCAACTGGAAGTGAGTCAAAGTAGTTTGACAAAGTGCAGCTGCATCTCTCAGTTCAGAGATGTGCTGTCAGATTTGTGGCCCAATGTATGTTCAGGCATGCCTCTCCAAGATGGTACTTTGAGAATGAGGTAGTAATGCCAATTGTCTGGATGTGAAATGACAATATTTGACATCACTTCTGCTAATATTGCCTGCCAGAAAGGGACATGGGGGAATGATCTCTCTATCTATCTAGAGCTAGAATCAAAATCCTAATATTGATCAGCCTTGTTCCCTTTGTCATTTGTCTTAGCTGCCCTTAGAATTGGCTTCTCTCTCGTACTTGATTTCATGGATTGCAATTTGGTCTTATATGGTAAATTCAGCATTTTACTATCCCCCTTTCTTAGCTGGAAGCACCCACCATCACCAGGCTGTGGAGTCTTAAAAAAATACAGTTAATATTACTTTTATAGCTTGTTTGCTGAAGAACTAATATTTTAAAGTGGGGAAAAAGCTCTTATGAGAAAAACATGGCTCTATTTTGACCCACATTTTGCAATTTTGTGAGATTTTTCTAACAGCCTGATTCTTGCCTATACCTGTAGAAAAAAAAAATGTGATATTGAGCAAGCATTCATGAGAATCTGGTTTGTCAGGAGTAATTTTCCTTCTTCAGGAAAAAACACATGGGAAAAACACGCTTGCCTGGCAAGGCCCTTGGTTCAAAACTGTGTAATATGAGCTCAAGCACTACAGAAGTTTAGAAAGAAACGTGAAGCTTTCAGAGCTTGAAATCCCAGCATTTTGTTGTGATTTCATAACACTTTCTGAATTTTTAGAAGATGTCAAAAGCAAGACCTTGCAGGGGTCTTATATACATACCCATCAAAATAGACTACATAGGTGTGCCATAAACACACCTATGAGTTTTTGCTGTTCAACTTACAGTAAACTGGGAAAAGCCAAAAATATGAGGCAACGTTTGTGTGGAGGATTAATATTCTTTTGTTCAATCAATAGATTTAGCTTGGAAAAAGCAGAAGAACTCTCTCATGTATAAAAAGAAGAATCAGCACATACTGTGTCTCAGTTCACGTTGAGAGAACATGTATTTTCTGCATATTAGTGTCCTCTTAAAAATCCTTTTCTACACCCAATGAGGTTTGACTCCCTCTCAGGAGCCAGCAGTTGAAGCCATCTTCTCTGTTTGAACTAAGGGTTTTCCATATGCATAAAAATGACTTTGCTGGAGTCCAGAGAGATGAAGTCATTATGCTCCTTGGAAAATTAATCACACCAAAGGAAGCTATTAATTAGGTATTAAGAAGTTTCACTCCTCTTGATAAATATTTTATTTTCATGCTACTTGCCATTTGTTTACACCTCTTCTAGGTATTCCTTCATGAGTTGTTCTAAGGCCTTAGATGCTAGTAAAATGAGATTCATAAGCTCATGTTTGCATGAATCTCTTTCCCTTCCTGATGTATATAAGTCATTTTATTGCTAATCTTTAGCCATATCATTCCATCCTGGTTTAATCACTTGTTCAGATGTCCAGTCTATAGTTTGGTGTGCCAGTTTTTTTCCCACTGAAATTTTGCACAAGTCTTATATTGCTTTCTGAGGGAAAACAGGTGACAGACATGTTTATGTCTGAAAACAGAATAGGCTTCAAATTTATACTGCCCTAAATAAAAATCCAATTTTGTACAGTAATACATTTTGTCTTTTTTTTAGGGGCAAAACCCCATGAGCTCTTACTATTAGACAAAAAAAAATCCAGCCAGATCTGCTTGTAGAATGATGGGAGCTTGCAGATGCCATAAATACATACTGTTTGTCATCCTAAGCGATTGTTTCATTGTAAACCTCTGCTTAGTGGGCTGAATTTTGCAGATGATATTTAAAATATCTGTATTTTGAGGTCTGAAATAGGCACTTAGATTATGAGCTCTGTACAACCAGAGTCAAATTTACGTCTCTTACCTGGGACTGTTTGCATAACACTTGCAGGACTAGTCCTTCAGCTTGCAAAGGTGCTTTGAACTCTATCTTCATTAGCACAGAATTCACCTGGCACTAAAAGGTATCTCTGTATCATGTATGGCCACAATAATGTTTTTTAAATATTATCAGATTCCCTCAGCACTTTTATTATTTACCAATAGAAAAAATTGAACCATTATTTTTCTTCTGATTTTTTAAAAATGACAATAGTGCAATTAAATTACTGAATTCATTTAAATTTAATTGTGCTTTTGCTTTTAATATTCTATTGGAGGACATTTCTTTCTGTGTCTGTTAGTTTTCCATGCAACATAAGAAAATCTACAGTTGTATTAAGGAAATATATTACACAGGCAAGACAAAGTCTCATTAGTGTTATTTATGACATACTGAAACCTCATTAGGAGAAGGTATGCTGGATTCAAAAAAGCATTACTGAGAATGTTTTTTTCAGGGGGTTAGGAGAGAAATTGTTTTTATTGTGTTTCTTTATCACATACAGAGTGGTTAGTGGGCATGTTGGTTTCCTAAAGCATAAAATAAATTAAGATAGAAGAGAAAGGGTAATTAATCTAAGTAGTAAGTGTAACCTCATCATAGATTGGGAATAGCTTGCACATGGTCACAAGGAGTTTCTGTTTACTCTTCACCTTAGTTTCAGCTAACCATTTTTAACTTCCTTCACTGAAGGTAAAAAGTGATATTTTTCAGCATAGTAGTTTGCATCTTAAGCAGTAATAATGTGCTTTTAGTGCACTTCAAGCCAGGGATGAGTGAAATTCGAGGTGCAGAGTCTCGAATAGCCCTATTTAGGTGGTAGCATTTGTTCTAATGAGAGCTATATATCCAGTCCTGCGTAAATATTGTTTGGTAGGCGTACAAGGAAACCATTATTTGCAAGTAAATGAGAACAAAAGGAGAGTTCCTGAATTGTCAATCTTGGGAGAAAGTCATTCTGTGTGGGCAGCATCCTTCCCCAGGCTGGTGCTGCTGCCGTTCTGTCCCAGGCAATCAAGCAGCCCCAGAATAAAATCCTCCTGTTTCTGCTGCCCTCCAGCCAGTCCCCTGCTGCTGGCACAAACCAGATGCCAGCAGTTACTTCCCCATCTCAGCTCCCTCCTGCTGCTGGTCTCTGTCACCGGTGCTGCACAGCTGACAGAGCTTCTTAGGCTGGCGCTTTGCGGGTGCTGTCCCTGCTGGCCATGTACATTGCTGTGACTCCCTACGCCAAACCCGCTCACTGCTAGTGCTGCACACAGCTGCCTTGGGCTGGGGCATTCAGGTGCTAAAATGTAGGGCTCTTCAATCACAAAACGTCTATTCTTTTTCTCATAGTTCTTTGTACAGCCATTCCACTTGTGGGGTATCTCTGTGGGCACCTTAGCATTTATGGATGTGTTTTATGTGGTTTATGATAGAAGCTGGGAATGGACAATAGCTTACCACCAAGGCTGGATCAGTTCTGTGAATCCTCAAAACAGCACACCTGCTTTCTTTGTAGGTTTTTCTTCCCCAGTATGCCACCTAAGGGTTCTTCAGAGTCCCTTAGATGCCGAGTGATAACTTTATGGTAGAGTCAGATAATTATCAGGTGATGAGTGAATAATTCCAGGGATTTTCTGTGGGCCAAATACTTACTATCAAAGGATTTATAAAAATCTAGTTGTTGGACTAGGTGCTGCCTATCCCTTTTTCTCATCCCTTCTCCACCCAATTACTGTAGTTGTGCCTTTTTATCTTCTCATAGTTGCAGTGGACACAGTATCATCTAACTGCAGTGACTACAAACTATGTCTGAAATGATGACCCTACTGAATTATTCTCTGCAGTGATAGGAATTAATAAGTAATCTCTGCTAAAAAGTGTTCTATTTAAACAGGGCAAATTGGGAGGGGGTGGCAGGAAAGCATGGAGGCAAAACAAATATATTGATGATTTGTAGAAAGTAGATCAAAACTACCTTCATTTTGTGTTAGTTTTCTTCTTTTACCTGTTTTCTTTTACGAAGTTTTGAGGAGAAGATGGGGGAGGGAGGGTATCTGGCTTTGAGGATAAAGAGAGATGAGGAGGCTGAAAGGAGCACAAAAGTGAAAAAGAAAGCATAAAGAAAATGGACTTCAGGGAATGATTCAGTGGGTTAGTGGTCAGTAGTAAAGGATGCTTGCAGTAAAGCCATACCAGGTGGTTGGTTATGTCTGATACTGTCATTGTGCCACAAGCCCAGGTACAGCTGACATGCTTTTCCTGGAGCAACATCAGAAATTGCTGCCTAACTCAATGCTGCCTAACACTTTGCTGTCTGCATGCACGTGTGTGTGCTCTCACCTCTAAGTCTGCTGCCTTTGCAGGAAAAGGTACCAAAAAAGAGGACAAATGGAACAGGCCTAGAGGGTAAGGACAAGTTGACTTCGCTCAGAAGAAACAAAACAGAGTATTTCAAATAAAGAAAGAATTGAGAAGAGTAGATAAAAGTGAGGAATTGATGAGAATCCCCTGGCTTTTTTTCAGAAGTGTCGGTCTGCTCAGATTCACATAGATGGAGGAGAACAAAGCAGATGATGATGTACTGGTGCCTTAAGGAGATTAAAGTCATGGGTGTGAGGGTTGCTGGAACATGTAGAATAAATCTGAGTCTTCTTTCTTCCATCTGAAATACAGTTGCCTTTGTGCTGTGTGCAGAGGGAGCTATGACAAAGTTTCATTCTCTCTTCTTCCTCTGCACGCATTCTCCATGTTGCACTGGTGATGAAAAATACTTACTCTTTTCACCTTTGCCAGCCTGCTTACTGTCTAGATTGACCAGTGCTTACTCTTCTGTGACAAAAAAAAAATAATGAAGAAGCCTTACTAAACACACTGCTACCCCATATTTGAGATGTGCTTTCCTTCACACCTTTGTTCTGATGGATTCCCAGCACTCCTGAAGCCTCACAAGGTGACTAAGCATCTCCCGAAGATGCATGAGCATGTTAGAAAGTGCTTTATATATAAGCATATCTATATGTATAAGCAATATTGCTTTATAAAAAATCCAGGCACAGTCCTGAGGAAGGTTTCAGCATAAGGGGTTCCTATCCATCAAAACCTTTATAGAAAAGAACTGTGTGTAAGCTGAAGATTTGAGCCATTCCTGATACTTAAAGTAGAAAACAGTTTGTTTTAGTGACATCCAGTTTCGAGGTAAAAGAGAAGACCTGATGGCTATAGAGGAAGACAGGGTGGCAGGCACCTTAGGGGTTACCTCTGGCTGTAAGTAAAGCAGCACATCCAATTTAGGCAAATTAAGAAATCAAAGCAATCTCACTCAAATCCATGTGTCTTACCATTTTGACATCAGAATTTTTATCCTCTCTCATTTGGGATGAACTTTCTTGATGTGGGGATGGTTAGTATGTTCTTCTATAATGAAAATTGTTATTTTAAAACTTGTCTTTTATAATAGTTCTTAATAACACTACAATTTAAGATTAGGGCATGCTAAAGTTAGAAGACTCCAGACACATTAATGTTGAGCCAAGGAGAGCTTTATGTGATTAAGATGAATACTACTGTTATCGCCACTTGTTTTTACATGTCTTACTGTGAAAGGGGAGGCAAAGAAGCTACAGAGGCCAGTCAGAGTTCTTGCACTGTTAGCTGCATTTCCCAATATCCCTTTGGAGGGAAAAGGGACAAGTCAGGATTCCTTTTTCATTTGCTTTTGAAGCATTTGCATCCTCAAATAAGTAAAAAAGGAGTAATTTTCAATTGCGGCCAAATTCCTGACAGACTGTGACACTTCCACAATAGTCATCACATTGAGGGCTGGTGTCACATGGAGATGTACTGGCAGTACTTGCATGGAGGCCTACTTCGGAAAGCAAAGCAGGCAAATTTCATTCCAGTTCCTCTCTAAAGAGGACATGAGAGGAAAATGACGATGAATTTGACTTTTGTTCTCTTTCCTTTTCACAAAGTGAGGGTGTCTCCTACAGCCATACACAAAGGCTGCAGGAACTTAACACCTGTCACTGGAAAACCTCCTTCAAAATTTGATGCAATCTACAACTTGAAAGTTTTCTACCATTTTCCCTTTGTCTGTTCTGTATGTTGTTAGTGTTACTAGTCTTCTGTTAGCAATAATAGAGCAGGCTATTTGTTGCTCAAATGTCCATGATGGTGTGTGAGAAATTAATCTGAAGACACTTGGAAGTTCTCTACCGCATCGGCATTATTCAGGTGGAGAAACTGAAGATTATTAGTTTGCAGGACTGTCTGCTTTTTATTGTAATGCCTAAATAAAAGCAGCATATTAAATGAGAGAGAAAAATAGAATGTGTGAAAGACAAGGCTCTGCCTTGAGCACGACACAGTAGTTTTTGCCCTTTTATAAATGGGAAATGAAAACCAGCCACTGGTGACCTTACTGAGCTCCTCAAGTTTCCTAAGCAAAAAGCACTTGTGTTGGAGTCAGACACCTTCCTTAGTTACTATTTACTTTTATTTTGAAGAATAATTTTCAGAGAATTTAAGTGGAGTCTTAAGCTCAGTCAACAGTCTGGGGAAAAGAAGAGGAGAAAATAACTGCACTGTGATTCCCATGAAGATTTATGATCTCCAGAGAGATGTAACAGAAAATGGTGAACTTACCCCAGAGAATGAAGCAGAATAGGTGGATCTGATCAAAATAAAGCTGGAATACGTGGCTAGTATTTGCTAAATAGGTATTTGCCCCCAGGAAAATAAAACTCTTACAGATTGAAGACCATGTTTTTGAAAACTCCCAGCTATTTTCCCCATGGATCCCATGGCAATTGCAGGGTGGTTGAGGAGGGGTTGTCCTCCTATGGAAGGTTTGAATTTGCTTGTTGCCCTTGGAGTGTCAGCCTAGTGGGCTTCCACTGAGCACCAAGCACACCAACCTATGCTGCTCTTCACCAGTTATTTACTTGTCAATAACTATTTACTTGTTAAATCTGAGCAGCATTCTTTTTAGGTTGCAAGAGGGAACAGGGACTTCATAAGAAGAGTTTAAAGAGGTGTAAAGGGGGTTTTGGTTTTTTTTGGGTGGGTGGTTGTAATTAATGGCTTGCCATAGCATTTTCGGCTTATTTTATCTCTTTTCAGTAGCTGTATGACCTAAAATTATATCATAGGGGAAAAAGCCCAGAAGGGTTTTTCTGTGCTTTCTTACTTTTAGCCAAGCAGATCCTTGAACTCAGGTCTTCTAATTTGTACAAAATCGATCATAAAAATTAGAAATGGTAGAGTCCTGATAGTCCTTCTAGAGAAGGATTGTTCTTTTCTCATAGACACCATTCTTCTTGTAGGTTAGTTTTATATGACTCACTTGATAAGAACAAGAATATTCAAAAGAATATTGTCTCTGATACATCATTTTAAAGATGATCATATAGATGGTAATATCAAAGTTAGTGTCATTTGTCTTTCAAAGGTCCCAGTATCAACACTCTTTTTTAAAATCTAGAAGTGGTCTGAGTATAATGTATTCAGTTGCCTAAAATGCATTTAGAAATAACTTTGTGCTGGTTTTGAAGGGGGTGTGGTTGAGGTGGACATCTCAGGTCCCTCACTACATTTGCTGATGGCCCCTGAAATCTGTGGCTGCTGCAGGGCAGGGACTGCACCAGAGAAGCTCCTTTTAGCACATGTTATTTAGTAATGTAATATCTTATACAAAGGCCAGTTATTCAAGCTGTAAATGGAAGAGCTGAATTGCCCCATAAATTTGAAGCTTATTGATGTGAGTTGCTTCTAACATTTCTATAGGGGAAAATCCACTTATTGATCACTTGGGCACTGTCTTACTTCTGACATTAATTTAGCTGTAGATTAGGTTGGAATGTATTACTTTCATAAAGATCCTGAGTGGCTGGAGTCATGCAGTGAAACTGAAGCACAAATACCAGCAGACTGTATGGCTCATGACGCTGCCTGAAATAGCAAGCAGCACCAGTGAGCTGGAGTGCTTTCAGTTCGGCTTCCACTGAGAAGGCTTATTACAACAGCAAACAACAGGTAGGGCTTGAACAAAATAGGTCTCTTATTCGAGCTGCTCAGGGATCATCTGCAAAAGTCTCCTCCCTGTAGGTGCTTTAGGAGGAATAAAGAGGCGTCAGCAAAGGATTTGGGCTAGTGTATGTCCAGCACTGGAATACTGTCACAAGGGATTCACAGAGCAAGTGTGTGAATCCAGCTGTAATTTTGGGGGGCTGACTGGATGTCAGGTGCTTAACAAGCTCGTCCATCAACCCCTCCTCAGCCAGACTGGGAAGAGGAAATATATAACCTCATTCTCTCAGAGTCAAAGGAGGATGGGATATGAGGGAAGGATGTGGTCAGTTCATCACACTTCATCTCTGCTTCTTCCTCCTTTTCTTGCTCTTCCCCTGCTCCAGCATGGGGTCCTTCCCATGGGAAACAGTCTTCCATGACCTTCTTCAAGTTCACACTAACTGCTTCAGTGTGCGTTCCTTCCACAGGGTGCAGTCCATCAGGAACAGGCTGCTCCTGCATGGATTGCCAAGGGGTATCAAGTCCTACCAGCAAACTTGCTCCATTGTGAACTTCTCTACTGTTCCACAGGTCCTGCCAGGAGCCTGCTCCATCGTGGGGTTTTCACAGGATCACAGACTCTTTACAGTGCATCCACCTTTTCTGGCATGGGGCCCTCCATGGGCTGCAGGTGGATCTCAGCTCCACTGTGGAACTCCATGGGCTGCAGGGACACATTCTGCCTCACCGTGGTCTGGACCATGGGCTGCGGGGGAATCTCTGCTCTGGTGCCCTCTGGTGCCTCCCTGCCTCCTTCTTCACTCACCTGGGTGTGTGCATGGCTGTTCCTCCCCAGGTTCTTCTGGTTGTTGTTGTGATGTCTTTCAAAATCTAGAAACAAAACAAGATACTTTTGACACAATATTAATGTATGAAGTAATGTAAAAACAGATCTTTAATTGGAGGCCTCCAGGTGCAAATACGGTAAAATCTACACATGATACAGGACTTCTACAATTTTAGAAGTTCAACAAATTAGCATATTTGACAATAGAGTCCAATTAGAAGAGCAGTTAGTTAAGTAATCCCCCCTTTTGGTTCTGCCCCATTTGGAGGCCCTTCCCCTGAACTTCTGTACCCATATTTATTATACTTAAGATACATGGTAAAAAGAAAATAAGATGTCCTTGGCTAAAGAGGCTAAATAATATTTCAGGAATGTAGCATAATACATGTTAGAAGGTTACCTTATTGTTCTGAAACATAGGGGAAAAGGGGTAGGAAAAGTACTGGGAGTTACAACCATGCATTAGAAATCAAATACAAAGCTGCAAGTAGATGAAAAATATATAAAAAGCTTAGGTGTCAGTATATCAGTATATAAAAAGCTTAGGCACAGCAGTTTTTTGCCCTTTTCTTAACCGTGTTATCCCAAAGGTGGTACCACCATTGCTGATGGGCTTGGCTTTGACCAGCAGCAGGAGCCAGCTGTCGTTAGCTCTGTCAGATGTGGGGGAAGCTGCTGGCTGCTTTTCACAGCAGCCACGCCTGTTGCCCCTCCACTACCAAAACCTTGCCATACAAACCCCATGGAGTGGTAAGTATTAGCATTGTCCAGAAATTCTTTCAGTGGCAGAAGAGAGCTCCTTAGAAAGGTCAGGAAAGGGCAGAGTGAAATTAGGGCCATTTTGCTGCATTAGCTGGCATCTGTGGCTGTGCTAGGATGGTAGGAATGGGGAGTGGAGTGCTCCTGCATTTGGTCAGTGTCTCCTAAATCTTGATGACAAATCTGCTTGGCTAGGGTTCTATGAGAAATGCTGATAAGCGTTCTTGATGCAGCAGTATGTGCCAGCATCCTCTTTTGTATTCTCTCTACTGGTTCTGGTTTACTGAGAAATGAGGCAGCGTCTTTAGCTTGATCCATCTGCCCAGGCAAAGGAAGGCAGATCTCCTAAAGTCCTCTGCAGCGTGATAGGTGGCCCGAGTTCCTGTTCCCCTCAGATGATGAAGGGTTCCTCTCTTCACAAATTGAAAACATTGTCATCTGCTCCCTTGAGTGGGAGAGTTGATCACATTAGCTCTGCTGTTACTAACAGAGTTCTTCAAGTCTTGCCAGAGCAGGATCTTGAGCGTGAAGGCAATTGCGTGGACTTGTTCAGCTTCTTTTGGCCGTACCTGAGATTTTAGGACCTGTCTTGCTTGCAGTTTGGAAAAATTTAAATGGCAGATAATGAATAGGTGTTTAGGGGAGAAGGATACAGAGAAATAAGATTGATTTCTGATGTTTACCTTTCGGTCTCTTTGCACTGAAGATTATAAATGCAGTAAAGCTATAACTGCTGTCAGCCCTGAGAACATCCTGACCAGACATCTCCAGTATAGACTACATCAATAATAGCTGCCTACCCAGGTAAAGCAACAGGATACAGTGTTGAACTGTAAAGCCATGGGAATTGCAACACCTCTTCAGTCCTCTAGTGTACCATGAGTACATGGAGCCTGAGCTCTCAAAGTGACCAGCACCAGCTGTTTTCAGCCAAGGATGGAGAAGTGTTTGCTGGGTGATCAGACGTGTCAGCCTGATGTGAGCTTCCAGCTTTCCAGGCTGGCATGTACTGTGAAGAACTTATCTTTGTTAGTGGTGTCTGTGTTAAGTTTGAACTGCTTACTATTACAGTTGCACTAACACTTGTAGAATGTTGATACATTCTTTCCCTCAGGCACTTCTTTCAGCATCGATTTCCACTCTCTAATTACATATTTCTGAAGAAATGTTTGGTTTTGTTTATTTGAATCCGCCACCTTTGGCTTTTTTTGAATGTCCTTGCCTTCTTTTGAGAATGAGAAAGAATGGACCTGCGTCTTTTTACCATTCCCTTCTTTAGAAAATTGTATCATGTCTGGTGCTAATCATTTTTCTTCCTGAAACTAAAAAGAAAAAAAAAAATCAACCTTTTATTTTCTGTCAATTTTCATGGGAGGGATTTTCCATATTGTATTTTTATTGACTTTCTTTGATCTACTTCTGCAAAGTGGAGTGAAGAGTATTTAGTAATATACAGTATTCAGCAGGAGTCTGGAAGACATATATAAGTGTATTTCCATTATATGTAATACCAGATTTTTTCTGCATGCATTCTACTTTCACTATTAAAAGAAAAAGTTAATGCATTCATTTATGGCAGGTCATGATTTGTGAGTGACACTGTGTGTGACACAGGGGCTTTTGTAAACAGGGGCCTGTTAGAAGCAGAAATATGTACCTTGATGAAGTGATACTCTCTGTTGAGGGCAGACCCACAGCTCTTAAAAATCTTTGAGCGTTAAGCCAAGTCTTCCATTTTCTCTTTTACTATCCTGACTGTACTTCCATAGGGTGCCTGGCCTAGGATGCTACAGCAGCTGGAGTCCAGAGCCCCAAAGACCAAATATCTATTATCTGTTCGGAACTATAATATTGTATTGACATCAGAAATCAGGTATTGAAATCAGAGTCAGAGGATAGTGCAGACACATTACAATTAGATGGCCACTGTCTTTGTGAGTCAAGCTCAGAAAAACAAAGGGAATTCAGGATGAAGAGGAACATGTTTGAGTTAGTATTTAATTTTCTACTTGTGTAAAAGTAATTTAGTTGTTCTCTTCCTGCTCCTTCTTTCTGTCCCCCTCTTCCTCAGTGGTATTGCTTAAGGACAGACTTTCCAGCCTTAACCCTGAATTACCTTCCTTTGGGGTTTCAAATAAGAGGCTGGATAATGCTTAAGCATAGGGGTTTTTGTAGTTTAATTTATTTTTGTTGGTAAAGAATATTCATCACTCATTTAATCCAGAAGGTATCTATTGATTCCTTTCTCCTCATTTGGTATTTTCTGACATTTTATAGCACTTGCTATTGATTTATACAAAATCCGTAGTCCGAATGTCCCAAGGAGTGCTTTATTCACTTGTCATTTGCTGTTTTTCTTAACTAATAAATTTAACAGCCATGTACATTCAGTCTGTTAAGATCTTGTGGCTCTGCTTTCAAAGAGATGACAGTCTGGCACTAACAAATGAGTAATTCTTTCAGGCAGGAGCTTAAAAGTTGCAAGATAGGCAAGATGAAGAAACAAGCGCCTCCTTGAGTGGACAGCAGACAAAGCAAGATCCTCTAGTCGAAGGACATTTAGGTTAAGGTAGGGAAAATACAGCTCTGCTTCGGCCTGTGGAATGTCACGCAGTGTGGTGCTCTAATGGCAATGTAATTTTTAGCTTGTCAACAGGTAATCAATTTAGGTGGCACATGTAGCAGTACATATGAAAACAGGTACATCTAAGCTGTTCTAATCTGCCACACCATCAGCTTGCCATGTGCTGTAGTTCTGCAGTTGCAGCAGGGTGCAGGGGCTCCATCAGAAGGGAGTTGCCTTCAGCAACTGGCACCTGAAACTGCTACTGGGGGTAATAGTCTAATCTATACTTCTATAAGTGATGTGGGGATTTCATGAGCCCAGGATTCACTGAAGGGGAATGAATCAGGTCTCCTTTTTCACTGGTACTTTATGAGCTAAGTTTTAAGTTTGGGAATGAGATATGAGCTTTCTATGATCTCAAATACATGGGAGAAGATGCTGGAGTCCTTTGTAGCAGGAGCTGGGAGGAAAGTGGGATCTGTGAAGCTCTGAGTACTTGGGAGGTTCTGTATTGGGTCTGACTGAGATGGAGTTCATTTTCCCATAGCAGCCCTCACACAGTGCTGTGGTTTACATTGGTAACCAGCAAGGTGTTACAGACTTTTGCACTATGCATAGCTCAATCTTGGCCATATGCACTGCACAGTACGTGGGCATGGTGTTTAGAGAGACAAGGTGCTGTAAACTCCATCCGGAAAGATACCGACTCTGCATGGAGCCAAGAGTGGTGGATTCTACTGCACCAGCTTGGCCACTTGGACAATAGGTGTGCAAGTCTGGGAGTCCCCCTCAGTTCCTCCCACTGTTAGCAAAGGCATGTCCATGGGAGGGAGGGGGTGGTTTGTGTCAGCCTGAGCTAGTCAGGTGACCTGCTCTCCATAGGTGCCTTTCTCTCACCTTTAGTAAAGGGACCATAGTCAGGTATGGACAGTTGGCATTCACATTCCACAATGCACCTGAGATTAATATCATCATCAGAAACTGTCCTTGCTGTGTTTAGGACTTAACTGCAAGTTTGATAACAGTTCCCTGTGGCTTGGTCTTATACTGTCTCTGGGCTGTTATGCAGACATGTTACAGGTAGCCTGGCTGATGAGTAAGAACACTGTGTGAGTAGCTTTAATACAGGCTATGTAGGAAATTATGTAGCTATGGCTTGGATTTAGTTCAGGGACAACTTATATTTTACCCTCAGAAACCACTGTATAGTTAAAACTTAAGATGTACTTCAGGATTTTCCCTTTTCTTATATTACCACCCACTGCTCCTTGATCTGAGTTTTACTTGAAGACCTTTATCAGTTCTTCCTCTTCAGTTTCCTAGAGAGTGCTAGAGGGGTCTGTTTAGTTTAAATTTCATGCCTCCATGAGTTAAGGGGCCAACCATGAGTCTGGGACTGATAACATGCTCTGTGCTGAATACTTGTCATCCAAGAGGCAGAAATGCATGGAGATGTTGTGCACTGAGGGATCCCAGGGATCGCTTAGTAAGTTCACTAGTTCACTCCATCATCCTCTGATGAGAAAACTCAGAAATGAGGGTTATTGTGAGGCTGCAATGGGTACACATGGCAAGAATACAAAACTGTGGCAAGAACTTCATGCCTAGCAGGGAGTAGACTCCAGGGTACAATTCATGTGGAACTGGTAACAGAGATCAGAGTACAGTGTTTAGTTAGGGAGAAGGAAATGAAAGGCAGGCATATCTAGGACTGTAGGGAGAACGTAACACTTCAAAAGAAATATGTTGAAATGTTATGAACCCATTCTGTGCTGTGTCTGAGATGACCTCACCATAGCTTTTGAAGGAGATGGCAGAAATCGCTTATGGTTGTCCTTGCATTGCATCAGAAACCATATGCAGCACTGCTATCCACTGCATCTCCTAAGAGTGGAGTTCAGTTCTCCACTAAAGACCCTTTGTAGCACTGATGTCACCAGGAAGCACCCAAATCCTTTCCTGCTTCATTGTCATTCTTGATTATGCCATTGGAGATTTCCAGGCAACCTTGACGTGGTGATGTATCCTCCCGACTATATCCAGTGCAGGTTGTGCTGCTGTGCTTGGCTGGCTGGGCAGGAAAGGGCTGTGCAAGTTTGAGAAGCCAGTCTTTGCCCAGAAGCAGCACCCATTTCACAGTTCAAGTGTCTTGGAAAAATGGGATATGCTTGGGTAGCAGTTCAGTATTGAAAACCACCTTCATGTTTTTCTTACCTTTGTTTCTTCGTGCTGCTGCCAGCTATATAGTGGTATCACAGTGATAAATTGGGGATAACTGAAAAAAAAATTAGCCTGTTGTTAAGAGTCAAACTCAATCCTCAGGATAGATTTCTGAAGCATCCCTGTTACCTTGTTCTGATAAATCCATTCTCACACAGTTTCTTGCTGTTGGAGATAGAATTGCAGCAAAAGCCTTTTAGACTCAAAGCTGTAATATCCAGTGATGTTTTGTTTAATGTAAAAGCAAGTATGTTGTATGAGCTTCAAGCAAGGTACATTTGAGCTGAGTACTGGATTATGGAGAATGATATATGGAGCGTCTTTAACTGTGTGGAGTTAGATTTGATTCCTAGTAAATAAGTGACAGATTCATACTTAGGGGAAAATGGAAGTTCTCATCTAATATTGTTTTTATTATGTTTTCTTTGTTTCAGGCTCTAACATATCAAAGACACTGTGGGTGAAAAAGGTAGTTTGATTTCCACCAATAAACATCTTCATATTGCAGCTCATGTGCAGTTTTTGCTATTACATGGTGGTAAAAAAGACAAGGGAAAATCATAAAATAATTCATTGCAATCCAGAGAAGCTTAGATTGGGAGTACTGCTAATATTTACAATCATCACCAAGCGTTTCTGTGTGCTATCCATCTTAGATTTAGAATTATGCTTCTGGCCCAGCATGAATATGTCGGTATGTTGGTTTGCATCTGTCTGTGCCATATGCAGAATAAGACAAGAATTCCTCCTGCTTTATTTTTAATTTTTTTATTGTACCCCTTCAAAATCAGACCAGCTGTTCCTAGGTGCTGCCTTTGGCAAATGCCAGCACTCTTAAAAATCTCAAGGATTTTTTTTCTGTGTTGTTATATTTTTTTATCATCTGGGAGGAAGGTTTTGGCATTGGCGGTACTGTGGGCCCTTTGTGCTCATGTGGATTGAGCACTCTTTTGCTGCTGAACTGTGGGTGGGTAGTATTAGGCACAGGGTTGCATCACAGCCATGTCAGTGGCTTTGGGTTATCTTTGCCTGGTGTCTCTGTTTTACTAGGTAAAATGAATGTTTTTTCACTCAGACAGAAGATTTCTAATAATTTATGAACAAAAAGTCCCTTTGCATCTCTTTCGTTGCCAGCCTGGTGCTCCCCCTATGTCTGTGCAAGCATCTGTCTCCTTCTGGTTTTTGTACTGCTTTACCCTGTGCTGCTGGGTCTAAAAATAAAATATCCATACATGTAAGGGGAGCTGGTGTCCATGCACATTTCGGTATGTAACATGATTCCAAAAGTCACACTGAAAGCAGCAGAAACCCACAGTGCCCAGGCTTCTCTGATTGTTTGACCAACAGGAGAAAGGAGGGGAAAAAGAAGACGCCAAAGGAGAAATTCGGAGCTGCAGGAAGAAGGCTCACGATGTTGCCACAGTGTGGAGCAACATACACTAAGTACTGCTTGACACACTTAGTTTTATGGCAAAGACATTGTCAAGCTGTGGAAGACCCCAAATTTTTAACAATTGGTGTATGTGAAGCCTGGGAAAAAGGGAAGTGTTTTCCAGCAGCCTAGAGGAAATGTGTAAAAATGAGGGGCTATTGTTTGTATTTCAGCAGCCCTGTGCAAACGTAGGAAGTACGGCTGGGATCTGCAAATGAAAATCCCCAGGAAAAAATATGAACCTAAAAATTAATCCATTTCTTTTTGTCTGCTTAGTAAATAAACAGTGTGAATGACAGATAGTCAACACTCTAAGAAGAAAATCTCATCCTAGTAGTCATAAACTTTATGAATTTTAAAGTTATTGCAGTATATTTTTTCTACAGGAAAGAGTTGTTTCAGCTAAAACCATAATTAAAAATTAATATTTGATTTTTTTACTGAATCAGTACTTCCAAACAAGAGTTTATTTCTTGTCACTGACTCAAACCTTGATTTCCATGTGCAGTGAGCTCAATGTTTTCAGCTAATCTGTGATAAATGAAGTATATATACTATAATGAAGTAGCAGGAAAAACTCTAGGTTTGGTGTTTTGGTTTGTTTTTTATTTTTTTTTGGTAAAAAACACAGAGGATGTTTTAAGGAGTTGATGGAGAGACTAAGCTGTCTCTTGATGAAAGGTGGTGGTGCTTGGTGAAGGAGTCATAAAGAACATCATAGGGAGAGCCTGGCCATGTTCAGAGTATGTGGCAGGCATGTCTCAGTGTGATGCACAGAGAGCAAGTGTAAGCAGTTTTTTTTAAAATAGCTTATGTTGAGACTAATTTTTTCAGGTCTGGGGTTGAAATACTCGTGTCCTGCTGAACCCATTTCTGCATTGCTGAACCTGCGCTCTGAAAGAGCTCAGCAGCCAGTATGGTAATGAGCCCATTTCTATCAAAATGGCCTGTATTATTATTCATGTTTATTGGCTGCAGAGCAGTTCAGGAAGCACTTTTCAAACAAATGCACTGAAATATTTTCTTTTAAACAGACCCAGCAGCTATTTGTATTTTCTTCACTTGAATCCACACTCCCAATGCAGTCTTAATTATACTGACACCAAATGAGACAATTATTGCACTATGTGAAAAAGACACTTTTGGGAAAGCCTTTGGATAGTATTAGCAGTTCTACTATACTTTACATCTAATCAGGGCTGTTCCACAATGTCACCAAGCCTCTGTCATTAGCCTGCAAACTCCCTGGCTGCAGCAATGCATTTGCTGGACCAGCAGGAACGTGTCAGACCGCGGTCACACTCCCCCAGATCTTTTCATGTGTGGATCCTTCATTTTGACCCTTTCACTCCCCTCCCATTCCCTCTCCCCCCCTGTCTCCCCCCCACTCGTGATGTGACATTTTCTTCATGACAGTCTGTCACTGAACTGCACTTGCTGCTGCCACGGTAAAGGCTTACAAAGAGAGTGTAACAGCCAGTGGCCAATCGAGTTTGTGCTAGCTCCATCAGCTATGGATGAAACATCCACGAGAGAGAATAAGGACTTAGAAGAAAACTGGATAAAAGGGCTGCGACGGGAAGCTAGCTGGCAGGTTAGTGATACAAAGATATATGCTTGCAAGTGGATTAAATCTCAGCACTAAAAATCTCTGAACTTTTTTACCTAAGCATAGGTGAAACGTGTATGTTTGTTTTTAACAATGCCTGAAAGCATATTCCTATGAGAGCAGTTATCATTATTTTCTTAGAAAGAAAGAATAGTTCTAAGATTCCAAAGCTATGTATTCCAAATTGTAGGGCAAGTAAATAGTTTTATAAATCTGCAGACATTACTAAATGCACACTTGCTTAATAAAGATCCTTGCAATAACAAGTTGCAGGTACCTACTGTAATATCAAAGGAATTTTTGCCTTGTGTCGGTATATGTGCAAGTTTAGTCTCTTTAAAAATAATAATAGGCCACCTGTCACCCTATTACTTAATTCTGTCATAGAAACTGTAACAATAGATTTCTTTCAGCTTCTTTTAATGAGGCAACATCTTTAAATGTACAATGCTTGTTTTCTTTATCATGCTGGACTCACAATAGATGTGTATTCAATTAAATCTGAAAGCAGGTATTTTTCATTAAAGTGTGCTGAGCAGTAGGGTTTACATTATGCAGTACCTTTCTGGAGATTGCAGAATTAGATACTGTGTCAGACCTGCTAAGCCCTACTGAGTGTTTGTGGTTGCTCTTTACATTGCATCTTAAGCATTGTCTGTGCACTTTTTTCTGCTCTATTGCATTTTAATTAGTCAATAAACAATATTCAAGACTTGTGTAACCAAATGATTTCTTTTTTATTCCCTCTCTGCTTCTTACAAGGAGTTTTAAAAGATTTTTTTTTGTTGTTGTTGTTACTTATTACTGTATTTTGGTTATGCCATCATACCAAATTCAGAAAAAGTGGTGATTTGAGTTTTTCCTATCAGGTGAAGCTGTGCAAGAGTCTCAGCTTGGTAAGAGTTACTGAAGCAGTCGAAATGCTACAAAGTGTGCTCCCTTACCCCAGAAGAAAAGCTGGTTTAGTTTTGTTCCCTTCCTATAACTTTGTTTTAGAGAAGGAAATACAAATGTCTTTTCAGAGGAGATGATACTGTGTACAGTACTGCTTGTGGCTTGTGTCATGGGGCCTTTCTGATTATCTCTGCATCACTCGCAAAATGAAGTATAAAATCAGGTGTTGTGAATATAAAAGCCAAATGATCCCTTTTCTCTATAAAGCTGTAAAAGCAAGTGTGTAGAGGTAAAGGAGATGGTCACGGGATGAGTATGGCATGGGAAGCCACCACTGCCCGAAAGGATTGGGCTCCACAAATGGGTGAGGGAATGGAAGGATCTGGAGGTGATGAGGGAAAAGCAGGAAGAGATCTGGTGTGTTGGAGGTACCTGCAGCTAGTTTATGTCTACCTCTGAATGATTGGGAAATCTGTCCTGCTTCCCTGGTTTGTGCTGTTTCTGCTGGGTCAGATGAATGAAGAGTGAGTTGGGAAAACATGGATGCAATTTTCCTCCAGTACCTAGCTGCAAACCAAGCATACCATGGCAAGAATTTATTTCCAGTCAGGTGGTTCTGCCTCCTTTTTGGGTCAGGGAGTGCCACACTGTTACACAGTAGTGGTGGCAGCAAAATGAGGGAAGGAGTCACCTGTGCTGTAAGATGCCATACCTACAGCTGTGAGACAGACAAAGGCGGAACCTTATCTCTTAGCAGACAATGTACCCTGCTACCTCTGCATGAGTGCTCCAATGTCCCTCTCCTTCCCAGGCAGAAATGCTGACTTGATCAGTTTCCCTTCTGCAGGAGCACAGGGATGGCAGTTGCAGTAGATGTTTTGCTCAGGGACTGCAGCTCTGTTACATCTGAGTGAGATGTTCAGAGAGGCCCCTGGGAAAGGGTTATCCAATTCTCACTCTGATTGTAACTCGTCCCATATTTCTTCACGCTATAAGGTCTTCAGAAGTCCCAGGGTAGGGCAGAGCATCGGTCTTGAAAGGAGCTGATTTTATAGTGAGCACTGCAGAGCCAGAGCTTCTCTTCAGTCCTGTCTGCTGGGGAGCTCCAAGGTGATGGTGTTCATCCTTTCTTCTTAAATGGGCCAATTTTTTTTTAGCACTAGGGTCTTATATCCATATTTAGTCTCCTAAATAAGTGCCTTGGTTTTCTGAAGTGCTGAGTATCCTGGGAAGCCAACAGACATTTCAGTTTTCTTGGGCTTCAGCGTGAGAGAAGTGAGACCTGTGCTTCAGAGTGTATGGTGATGGCATGGTCCTGGGGTCAGATGCAGGCTGTGGTGTCACATGGCAAGTGCCATGGAGTGGCCAGTGTGCCAGTCTCCCTCTTGAAGTGAGAAACATGGCAATTCTCACTTTGCACTTTGAAAAATCAGGCTGCTTATTTAGCAGGCTAAATATAGGTTAAGCAGCCAAGCTTGAGCATCCTGCTCTAAAAATTCTGGTGATAGTCATCATCTATCATACCTTTCAGCCAGCACACTCATCATGCTGTGAGTGGTCTGTGCGGTACCTCCATGCACATGAATAAACATCAGCTTACTAGTAAAGGAAGAAAAAAGCTTACAGTTTTTATTTCAAGGGGGTATACAGTTTGGAAATAGATCACATTCTCTCTCCAAAAGAAATGAGTTTTCTCTGAAGTTAAAAAAAAAAAAGGTGATAAAACGATAATTCTGTTTTTATCACTGAACTTCAAATTTTTGCCTTCTGTTATTCCCAACATCTTGCACTTTGCCTTAGTGGTCTATATCTCTTTTTGATTTTTTTTCATGAAGAAAGGTGGGCTTTCTTGGTCCTCTTAGCAGACCTTCAGAACAGGTTTTCTAAACCTCCTATAACTCTTTTTCCTGATGTTTCCTTGGGAACAGCTTCTGACATCTGACAGATCTATAGCTGTCACAAAGCCAGCACAGTTTTACCACAGACCAGGCACATGTTTGGGTGACTGCAGCTGTGCTGATAGACTAAAGGTTAAGAAATCTATAAGGGTCTGGATGTCAATATTTAAAGAAAAAAGTCCTGCATATTTATAGAAACAAATGGATTTTCCTTCACATTTACCTATGCAGGGAAAGTTGTGCTCTCTGAGATGACAGAGTAACTCCAGTTGGTTTAAAAGCGAATTTTTCTTCTGCAACTGAGAGCAAACAGTAATCCAAATGTCCTAGAAAGGAACCGTGCACCGATCCCAGCAACTTGTAAGAACCATGAATCTCTCTGCTGATATACTGAGATCTTGAAAGCCACAATTTTCTTCCTAAATTGATAGCTCAATCAGAGTATGGCTTCTGTCTCAAGCTTACATTAAGCTTTGTTCTTGATGTGCTGGGTTACTGTATAGCCTAAATACGCTGTCTATATTGCAGAGGGAGGGGTATAGAGCAAGAATTAAGTCATTCCAGAATAATTTGGGGTCTTTCATCAATATAGACATGCAGTTGATGGAAAAAGGCATTTTTTCAGAGCCTTCAGCAGTCTGACAATTGTTTCCTGTGGAATAAGAAAAGCAGACATCTCTTGCCATTTTCATTTAATTTTTAGTTCTCATAAACATCTGTGGAGAGCAGGAGTAATTTGTCTGAAATGAGAGCCTATCAGACTTTCAGAAGGCTGGAACATAGTAACATATGGTATAAAGTGCAAGAGACACAATAACCTTTCTTCTCCTTTCCAGTATGGCCCATAAAGTTAATATTAATGGGAAAAGAAAACTGGGTAATCACTGTATATGTATATGGGTTTTATACAGGTGTACGTCTGTCCATCTGTATGGGCATGTGCATGTAGCATGTTCACATCTTCAAGGTATGCCAGTGCTGAAGAGTGAATGTTTTGGAAAGGGAGATTTAGAACTCCCTCTCTGAAGTAATATGTAAAAATTTTGTGTTACTTCCTGTTCTGTCTAGAGTAGCCTGTCTTAAACCTTGTAAAATTTTCAGTTCCTAATTCAATAGTTTCATAAGCATTTGCTCTCTCAGACCTACTAAAATAATGCAAAATGTTAAGCCATCAAAATTTTTGGGTTTCGTTCCTTCCTTGTTTCATGAGGACATAAATGCCATTCTGTGATGACAGAAACACAAGCAAAAAAGCAAAAGAACCTGCATATTATTTTTTCTTCCTTTTTTTTCTAATTTTTATTTTTACTGATCACAGTAGTGCTGGTGGCACTGTCATTCTGTGTTGGTGGTAGCCAAAGCAGCACTAATTAACACCTGGTGATTCTAGCATGGAATATAATCTGCTACTTCTTGTATTATTTCACAAGTCTTCCCTGTCTTCCTCCATGATACTGAATGTGAAAGTACTGGAAAATCTTTCTTGGTTACTCAAGAAGACAAGATTCAGGTGTAGTATATCCAATAGCACTGTTGTACTGCATTTGCTGTTAACACTAAATGCCTTTAAATAGTGAAACTGGTTAATTTTTTGTGTATGTGTGTTTGGGGATTTTTTGTTGTGGTTTTGTTTTGTTCAGGTATTTTTTTTGGTTGGTTTGTGTTCTTTTGGGTTTGAACAAATGAGGATTGGACACAATTCAGTTATTTTAGACCAATAACTTTTGAAACTTATTTTTTTATTGTTCTATTGAATACTGAGTTTTCAAGACAATCATTGTAAAAAGATCTACTGCTGGATTAAGTGTGTGTATTTTATTGCCCATTTTGATATTTTAAGGTCCCATGGTCAAGGGGTGGGTGGACTGGATGGATTTTCAACCCCTCCATTCACATGGGTTACCATGACACAGGATATTGCGAAGGCTTCACAACATGATTGGCAACTGAGCAGAAGCATATAAAATGGAAATTCCTTATCAGTTCTACTTACAGTTGCTGTTTTGGCTTTGCTTTATTTGGTTTCATATATGTAATATATGCACATCGTACTTCCAAGTGTGATACTGACATACGGAATTGTTACCTAGGAGTATGTGTGAGAAAATGAGTCTTACATGTAAAGCAGAGGCTGTTAGCGAATGGCAGTGCTGTTATGTCTTGGGGTTGTTAGACTCTGGTGCTGGTGTTTGACTGACTGTGATATTACCTGGGCAGCCTCTGACCTTCCACAGGCTATGTTAGTGCCATGGGGCACTGGCCTTCGGCAGGGCTGGACATGCTGATCCCACCCCAGGCTGCTAGCAGTGATTCGTTGGTTCTCAGGTGTGAGGGTTAGGCCATGAGGACAAAATGATTTGCTGTGTTTTCATCACACCAGAGGAAGTGTTCTCTCCTTGATGCTCTTCATCAGTGGAGCAGAAGAAGAATATTTCCTCGTGAGGCAAGACAGTGTCAGTCCTTCTAAAAGCTGGGATCGGGCTCGTAGCCGTAAGAAGAGAGACATAGATGGACCACAATAGTATGAGGTGTCTTTTTGATAATAAAATACCTAATTAGTGTAAAGAGAGATAGGACTGACATGTGATATTGTATGGACTGTAGTTTTAGAAATCAAACGCATTAAGACTAAACCAAGGGAGAGGTTCTGCCAACCTTGGCTATTTAATACCCTGTGAAATGCACTGTGTATGCTGCGCTTAGCTTGCCACTGCTACTACTTTCAGCCTGTTCATAACCATTCACAGCACTTAAGATCTAAAGATAACTCATCCTTTGATAGGACAAGGTCAATTATTCTCAATTTATTGTCGTACCGAAGCATTTATGCAGTTTTATTTATAAGCTGAGTTTATGTTTTTCTAACATTAAAGACATTTGATAGTAAAAAAAAAACCCAAAACATTTCATTTGAAGATTACTTGTTCTGTGTCATATTTATATTAAAAAGGTGCACGTGTGTATTCCTGTAAATGATAAAAACTTTATCTTTTGGTTTTGCCAGGACACCACTTAGCTTCTTTTCAACATGCTAATAGAATGCTGTGCTGTCCTGAGGTATGAATGTGAAGTGTGCTGATGGGCAGACATCTGGGTCTGAAAATAACATTAATTAAACTTCCACCTTTTTTCAGTGGGTTTGTTCTTAGAATCATTCAGGCTTTATGTTTTTTGCCTGCACTTCTAGGATGAGCACCCAGAGCCTTCTTTTATACTTTCATCTTTTAATACCATAACATAGTAACAACTAGTTACTACCATCTGTAGATGGGCAGCTCTGTTCCTGCAAAGCCTTGGGAGGCAGGATTAAATCCATCCCTGTGTGATGAACCACTTAAGCATGTGCCTAAAAAAAAGCCTATATTAACTTTCTGGCTTGATAGAAATACAGGGTGGAATGGAATGGAATGGAATGGAATGGAATGGAATGGAATGGAATGGAATGGAATGGAATGGAATGGGACTCAGTTGGAATGGGCCTACAATGTCCATCTAGTCCAGCTGCATGACCATTTCAGGACTGACCAAAAGTCAAAGCATATTACCATGGGCATTGTCTGAGTCCGTCCCAAACATTGAGGAGCCTGGGGCATTAACCACCTTTCTAGGATAACTGTTCCAGTGTTTTACCAGCTTCTTGGTAAAGAAATGCCTCTTAATGTCCAGTCAAAATGTCCTCTGGCACAACTTTGAACCACTTCCTCAGGTTCTGGTCTGGATCTCAGGGAGAAGAGATGAGCACTGCTTTCTTCACCTCCCCTCTTCAGGAAGCTGTAGAGAGCGATGAGCTATTGGTTTGCTGATAGAAACCTGGGGGCTTCCTGGCTCATGCTGTGCTGGAGGTTTTGTTCCTACTCAGATCTTCTAAAAAATTTTATTTTTGGTAAGGGACTTATTGGACAACTGACAAAAAGAATCAAGTAACATTTTTGACTGTGCTGTATGAATAACTTCTCTGTTTATTATTCTCTCAAAATCTGTAAGGAAACAGCTGTGTTAAAGAAGTATTTCTCAGACATAAATGTTTTACATATACCCCATATTTAGTTTTTACAAATTATATTTTAACTCATATGAAAGCACTGGTTGCCATAATGTACTCAGTTCTCTGGTGTTATCACAGTTTCAGTGTTCCCTGAAGCCTTTGCACTGTGGCTGGTCTGCTTTGTGTCAGACTCGGGTCAATTATATGCCAGCTCTGGAGGCAGATAGTTGGCGCCTTAGAAGAAACTTTCACCTCCCTCTTCCCAGGTTATCCCAGGCTGAGTTTAACCTGTTTACATTTCTTTGCTAATTTAGACTTTTACTTGCATAGAAAATTACTGCCAGGCATGCCTGAAAGAGGTGAACAAATTATCTTCAAAGGCAAATAAAACATTTTTGGTTGTGTGAGCAGTCTTTAAATTATGTTCCAGTGTATGTCAGATGGGGATGTGTGGCCAACATGCAGTTCAGAGTTCATTAAACTTCTGGAATTCATGCATGTTCTTACAAAAAATACTGTTGGGTTTTTTCCCACCTAAATATTTCTGACTGATGAATCATATATCTGTCAATCCTATTTCCCACAACACTGTGGCACAGAATTCAGCACTCATCTTGCTGTGGCTGTTGGGTCATCATTTTTGTTTTGCTGGGGGATTTTCACAATCCCTGAATCTCACTCTGAGCTGGGAAGAAGGGCAGTTGGTCAGCAAGTTACCATTGGCATCTGCTCCTCCTTCCAGCAGATCCTGGCACACTGCTCCCAGCTGAGTCCCAGCGCTCACCCACCCCAGGGCTGGGGCTCTGGGTGGGCAGTGCCCCTGCAGGACTCAGCCACCACCCAAGGTGTAACTATCTGGGCACTCCTCCAGATGCCTCCATTTCATTCTTCTTTCTCCCCTCCCACTTATTGCCACATAGTAGAAAATGGTAAACTTAGCTTTTCTGATTCTGAGAAGAATCCTCTCTTATAATATTACTGGATTTAGGAACACTCATTGTTTGACACCACAAATTACATGACTAAACTTGGTCTTCAGTGGCAATGCTGCACAGTCGTTCTACACAGGCTGTTGCAGACTTCCTCAATCACTTTAATTGGAGGACAGGAGGTCTTCAACATTTTAAATAGCTGACAGAAGTATCTGTTCTCAACCCCTTCCCTCTAGCTAAACCTGTGATGTGTCAAATCTGTCTCCAGGACACAGACAGTGCTGTACTTTTGAACTTTTACTATATTATCTGCTCTGCTTTGCCCTAAGCTGGTTTTCTGGAAAATGAGATGGATTCTGCTTCTTGGCAAAAATAACTATAGAGAGCTGGAAAATCCAAATGAGCTGATACATCTTTTGTAAGACCTACTGTATTACCGAGCAAGTTCTTATTTTTATTTTTTTTTTCTTGGATGTTCACAGTATAGGTGCAGTTGTATATTTTCTCTATCTGGTTTTTATCATAACATCATCAAATAGTACATCTTTTTATACCTGATGTAGAATTAATTTCAAAATAGTGTAATGAAAGAGGTAAAGCTTTGTATTCCATGTTTTGGTTTTTTGTAGGAAATTAAAAATATTTTGGAAATAGATTTTCAACTAATAACATGGATTACAGGAGGTGATAAATGTGAGATTAATAGCTAAGAAAACAGTCATTTCAGGTGGATAATTTAGATTTTTATCATTTATTAATCATAAAAAGTAAACCTGCTGTATAACTAATTTTAGTTTTATCAAGAAGATTAATTGTTCCAGCTAATGAATGTATAGATATTCTATGCCAAAGGCATCCGTAGGAATCTGTTAATCATTTAACTGTGTCATGGCATATGTTTTGTCTTCATAAAGCAATTAAAACATATAACTTTCTCCACTGAAATGCATGTTGGTCTTCACTGCCTACAGCAAATAAGGACAGCATTTGTCTTAAAAAGACGCTTTAGAATTTCAGATACAGAAATTTAATGGGGATGGGGATAGGTAGGGGACCCTTGCCAGACAGCCTGCACCACTGCCATGTGAAGGAGGTGCTGTTTGCAGCATTTCAGGGAGCTGATACATACTGATAATGTATGCTGAGTGGATGGCTTGTGAATGGTCTCATCCTAATCAGCTGGGTGTATTTCCCTGCTTAGGTGGAAATGTGGGCATAAACATGCGAAAATATATTTTCCATTTAAAATCTTTGGGATGGGGCCTTATCTGTTACATTAAAATCATGTAAGAAATTACCTCACTGGGACTTACTCTTGGCAAGGGTTTAGAGATGCTGCTGTAATACAAATAACGGTGCTGATTGCTGCTGATTTTCCTGAGGTGGCATGTGCGGTTGAACCAAAGCTAGAGGTTAGAGGGTAATAGTTGCACTCACGGTTATTTTTAGTCCATCCTAGAAGAGACTGAGCAATTTTTAAAATGGATTTTTTATATTTAAGGAAATTACAGCATTCTGGAAAAACTTCCAAGCTATGACAAAAACTGGGAGACAAGAGGGTGTTTCAATTTGGGGACTGGATTTCTATATTCTGGTCATTCAGCGCTGTTTGCTGCACCTCCTTTCTTCATTCTGGTGAGGTGAATGAAAGAAAAGTGTGAATGTTTAGGTTTTATTCATGGCAATGTTGTCATGTCATAGCAAATACAGATAGACAGAAAGCTGTCAGTGGATAAATCAAAAGACAACAGGCACTCAGATATTCAGCTCTAGCTAATCCAGCCCTAAACCACATTTTGTTTGGCTGGTTAACGACCTGTATGTTTCCATACCATCTATGCTGTGTTATTTTATTTATATCTTTAATACATTATCAGTAGGCGATATTATGGGTAAAGCACTGTTGCTACAAGAGAAGGAAAAATTACAGTTATTGCTATAATAAACAGCTTGAGAATATATTTTTAAGAAGATTGTAGTAATACCAAAGGAAATAGCATGAGATTGCAACATCAATTATTTAGAACAATGTCATTATATTCATTTTTTTACCCTATTTCTTGTGTCAGAGGCAAGGTTCAGTCTTTTAAGCATCAGGTTTCTGGAGGCATGAAATGCCTGCTTGGGTCAAAAGTCTACAGCTTTCTGATGAACCGGGTTGTGAGACTATATGGGAGCATGTCCTCGAATGGATGAGGCAGAAGTTCTCCAGAGGTGGAGATGAGGGGGTGCCTGAGTGCCTCCATCATGGCTCCTGTGCGTCTCGTCCAGCTACAGCTCTGCTGGACATGAGAGGTGCCAGTGGCCTTAGGTTTTCTGGGACTTTGAGGAAAATAGTAATTTTAGGCCATCTTGCCCTAGTTTTAGCAGGCTTCTGGGAATAAGAAAGGGAAAATGGATATTTGTAAAGACTTAAAGAATGTTACTGAGAGGGAGGGAATGAAATCGGGTCCTCATGGAGCACTGAACCTGGTTTATAAATGGAGTGAGGAAATGTAAGTCATTGTGCACTTCTAAATTTGGGACTTTTGTATGGATATTACTTAACTGAAGACAGAAACCTTTCCTGAAAAAGAAAATGCAATTGTGCCAGGCAAGTAGGAATGCTTGGGTTTCATTAGAAATGAAAGTACAGGCAATAAGCAAACACAAGATTAAAAATGTTTTCTTTTTCCTTCTTTCCCCCTTCCTTTTAATTCTGTCCACAAGTAAAAATTACTTCAGAAAATAAACTAAGGAGGTGCTACTAAGTATGCAGGTTGAGAACATCACACCTCTTGCTTATATTGACACTTAGAAACAATGCCATGAACAAGCCACTCAGCAGTAGTTTTCTCAGTGCAAGTAAAATTTTCAGTGGTACAAACCTCATAAAAATAAATTATATTTTATATAAATGCTGAGTGAATACACAGAAGCTGTGAATACAGTTAGGATAGCTGCCACTGCTTAAAGGTCAGTAAAGCATAGCATTAAACAGCACATTTTGTGCTCCCAGACACGTAACCCATGATAAATTTTATGCAGTACATTTCTGAGATATCTATGGACACATTTTTGTCAATAATTCACGATCTTTTAAAAGCTTTTTTTTTTTTTTGCTTTTTTTGCTTTTTTGACAATCAATAGCGGGACATGGCGTCCATAAAAGTTGCTGGTACTGGACTTCCACAGTCAGTTTAATTGGAGAAGAGATGATGCTGGACTCCTACAGAAGCTGATATATCCCCAAGCCCTTCCTTCCAGCTAAACTTACAACATGCAAACCCAGTCGCCAGGATATGTTCAGGACTTTTAGCCAAGTACTCTGGCCATTTTCTCCAGGGGAGGTTTTTATTATTTGTTGTCTCCCTTTGCAAGATGATGGGTTTCTAAAGCAGGCGTAGGAGGACTCAGAATGCATATTAGTATGAGATATTTAGTTGGAAATGTCATCTCTATGACACGATTTTTTCCTGCTTCTGTTTGCTAGTGTAAAGTCAGCAGAAGTAAATTAGCTGGCAGATTTCAATGGAGAATGTTACCTGCGTCCTCTGCCAGATAACATGTGGAGTGCCAAATTAGAATTGATTTCTCAATAAAATTAAGTTCAGCCTCCTCAACATAATTTAAGACAGAATGACAAAATCTCTTTCACTCACTTTTTAATTTCATTATTTTTGGTCAGTTTTGTTCCTGGATATTTTTTCTGCCCTAATTGCTTGTTATTATCTTCTTCCTTAAGTCTTTCCTCTTGTCCAGGAAAGCAAAACCTCATCTGATTTTATAAACAATTGAGGAGTAATGTAAAAGGGAAAGGACTTCTATGCATCATCTCCTATGCCTCTTCTCCCACTCCTAAGACTCTTTTGGCAGCTGAGCCAGGAGCACAAGTTCTCTTTCTGTGCTATGACTCAGACGCTGAGAGCACAACAAGCAGTTTACAGTCCCATCCTCATTTCTCCTTCCCACTCAAAGCATGTTACTTTGGGAACCACCAACACCACTCTAATTAAAACAAATTTTTCCTATTGTGGGAGCAATTCCCCAAATGCTCTGCCTTGCCAGAATCATGCTTTGTCTGCTCAGTTCATTACCTCCATCCAGCTCCCAAAGACGCTCATATTACTGTAAAGAAAAATCAATGCCTTCTAATGTAGCATTAGTTCTTAAATTCAGCACATTTATCACATACACTTCTACGGAACCTGAGGTAATATATGGAAGTGAAAAAAAATATTTTTTAAAAGACTTGTGGAGTAAGTGGCTTCAAAAACATTAGCAGTGCCTGTTACATGACTGGGTAGAAAAGCTATTCAGAACTAAATAAAGCAGGGGTTTAGGTGGGGAGGCACAGGTGGAAACACAAGATGGCGGCACTGTTAGGATTGCAGAAGATCTGAAGTGTAACCCGCACCTGGAATTTGCTGTCTTGATTTCTGCAGCAGAAAAGGCATTACACCCATTCGTTATGCCTAGCCCAGCCTTACAGCCTTGCAAGGACAGCAAGATTTCAAGATGTTGTGGTGACTGTCCTCTTTCTTCAGTGACCAGGACCTATTTCTCACCCCATGTGAACTCCAGAAGGAGAGGTCAGTGAGGTTGCATGGCTGCGGCTGTTCAGATCACTCTTCCAGAGCACTGAAATCTTCCATCCCTCAGCTCATTCTCTGGAAATCAAAATATAACATGGCTTCAGAAAGTGCAAGCGTTCATCTGCTGTCACTTGAGTGCCTGTAGGGTCTAGGGCCTGAATGGTGGATGTGTCTGCCAACTCTATTTTAGCAAAAACAGTTTACAAGGACTGTTGAGCAGCATAGTAGGTCAGTGGCATTCCTCAAAATACTTCTCTTTTTCAGCTGCTCAGCTTTTCAGCTTGTTTCCCTGCCTTCTAGTTCCACCATTTTCGAGCTTTATTCTTCAATCAGAATGCCTGGACCAGCATCTTTACATCCCCTCTTTTGCCCATTTTTGGAGAGCTTCATGCAAATTCTCCCTGGCTGTAGGAGTAGGAACGTGACTCTACTCCTTATCTTTTTTTTATCTTTTTTTTTTTTTCTTTCATGTGAGATTGGTAGTTCCTGGAGTATTCAGTGTCCTTTCTGTTCTTTAATCATCCAAACCATACTGGTATGTAGCTGTGCCCCATGCTAGGCTCTCCTTTCTTTCTCCCCTTCGGTCCCCCCCTTCGCTCCTCTTATGCTGTGGTTCTAGGTCTCCCTGTTCCCACCTGCATCCTGTTTGGTTTTTCTCTATCTGGATAAGCACACCTAGAGCATAAATCCTGCTTTATGGATGTTTATTACTAAATCTTTGAAAGGACTGGAAATACGTAACACTTTTTGTTACAGTTTTACTTACTTGTGGAACAGATTTTCCTAGTAAGAGCCAGAAATAAACTCCATTGATACCACATGGTGCAATGGAAGTGGCTTGATACCTACATACAAGTGGCTGCCATAACTTCTGGGGAGAGTAAGTGCTCAGGCTGAAAGCTCTCAGGCACCTGAGAGCAGTGGCAAACACTGGGCCATATGCTTAATTTTATGTATGCCAGCAATTGAGTGGAGATGGGTTAGACTAGTAATACCTTAATCTTCATTATATTCTAAACTGCCCAAGGCTTGGTGGAGCATTTGAGTTACTTCCATTCCCAGGTCAAAAGCTTTAATGGAGTAAGAAGTGAGATAACTGAAATATTGTTTAACTAAATGAAAAACTTTTGTTGGGGTGGAGTACTTCTGTTTCCAGCTTTATTTGAAGGTCTGGTTGTCTCTCTTTGAGTGTATATGCAGACTGGCTGGTGGATCATGTGGGTGATGGCTGTGCTTTCTAGGATTGCTGCTGCTCGAGGACAAGATGATCATCTCAGGTGAAACGGCTGAGATGTAAGGGCTTAAATGGAAGAGTGCTCATCCACCTCTGGAAGATGCTGTAGCAGAAATCTTTATGCTTCCCAGTGCCCAGTTCTTTTGTCTAAGATCTCCCTTAATTGCCTCAGTCAAAGGGTAGGAGGAGCCAGATGTCGGTGTAGTATATCCATTAGCAGGCTCAGAGTTACCCTCATCCCACTGGATTTGGTCCTGAGATCGCTCCTGAATAGAGGCACAGGTTTGAGACTTGCCCTGCTTTCATTCTTTCCTCGCTGGCTGGAGAGAATAAATGGATTAACTAACACTTTTGAGAGGAGTATTCCTGGCAGTTGTTGAGTCTCAAAATGTCGATTCTCAAGGCTGACTTCACAAGGGATTTAGTCCTATCTTTTGCCAGCAGGTTGAAATTACTCTCTATGTTTATTGTATCAAAAAAAAAAAAAACAAACCAAAAAACACACAAAAAAAAACCCCCAAAAAAATAAACCAAAAAAACATTCAAGAGAACAGGGATTTGTAAAGGTGGGTTTTGGTGACTGAGAGCTTATCCCATAGAGTGTGTATAGTGGGATGTGTAGGGTACAGCAGCAGAGAAAATGAAAAGTGCTAGGTCATCCTGTCCTCTTCTCACTCTTCTCAGGCATACACGTATCTCCTTGGTAGCACAGGTTTATTTGCAGGAGTGCTTTGTCCCTGAGTCACGCTGGTTGGGGAGAGGCTGTTACACATGCAAAAACGAAAAGAAAGTATACTTGGGTGCTTTTTTTTGTTTTCTAGAATTTTCACCATTTCCCCAAACTAGCTATTTTTGGTGAATAGACTTGAACATGTCAAGTGGTATATACACTATGTGCTAAGCATTTCTATTATTTAGTGTTTTATGTACTATTAATGTATTTTTTACTAAGTATTGGTATTTTCAACACTTCCTTTGGGAAGCTATTGTACATGATGATAGATTTCACTGACAGAGTTTTTAGTGACAGCTTGTATTTTCCTTTCCTTAATTGCTGCTTATTACTTCTTCTTGTGTCCTCTTGTACCTAATTATAAATGTTAAAACATCAATTTAGAAAAAATATCGGGGGAGGTTTCACAAGGGTCGGTGCTGATCACAATATTGTTTAATACTTTCCTAAACAATATATAGAGCAATACAATTTGCAGATGATGCCAAATTAAGAGGGATCATAAACACAGTGGAAGGCAGAGAGCGAGAGAGAGAGATAACAAAAGGATATTGAGAGTTTAAAGAACTGTGCAAAAATTAACAAGATGAGATTTAATTTAGATAAAATACAAGGTCATACACTATGGGAGAAAAATACCAACTACATAATGGAAGATGCTGGTTGGAAAACAGCAATAATGGTGATATATTTTACATTTATGTAGCTTCTTTCATCTTATAGAGTCCCAGAGAGCTTTACAAATTATATAAATTAATATGGAAACTACACATAAGGATTATCTTATTCTCCACAGAGACGCCTCCTGTGTTGGTGCAGAATATGACAGCTATTCAGCTGAACTCTGCAGTGATGTGTGACAGTTCAGGACAAAATGTTACAGGTCCCCTTGAAATGGCAGTAAAAGTTAACAGAAGCCAGCATTTGTGCAGCAGGGCTGCTTAAAACTGTTCCTCTGATGAAAACTGCCCAAGTTTTTTTTTTTTTTTTAAGCTGCAGATGATCGAGATCTCAGTTTTACATTTGTCTTTACTGCAGTAATGCAGAGATGAACCCACTGACTATTGGTGGACACCAGCTACAGGGGAGGGTTCATTGTGTGAGACAGTTGAGAAAAGGCATGATTTTTTTTTACTGGAATAAACAAATACATATGACCTGTTCATTAAAGAACATTATCTGTAATTAGTTGAGGGCTATTCATTTTCACATGTATAGGGAAGTTTAACTGGAGGTTGTATGAAATGGTTGATGGGAAGGGAATACACTTGAACTGATTGCTGTGGGATCTGGCCAAAAGGGAGACATAAAGAAGATGAAAAACGTAAATTATAACAGAGTAGAAGAACAAGATGTTGTGGGATTAATAACACAAGAGAGGTAACAGTGTGGGAGAGGCCAGGGTTAGTTTCTGTAATGGTTCTGGTGTTGCTCACCATGACCATGTTTTCCAGTGAATATACTTTAAATTGTGGCACATCAGAAAGGCGCAAAAGAATATGGATGAATACTGTCTTATTTGGTGTCTCTGTCCTGCTAACGCTAGGCCATATTACAAAGGTGGAGATAGGTTTTGAATTTACTCACCTTTGATGTGTTTGTGTCTCACAGTGGAGACACATTGCAGGTTGTGTGCAGGTGGCTCCTCAGAAGCTGATGCTACATTATTTTCTGATGGTCCCATGTCATCACGGAGTGGCTGGTGGCACAGTGTTCCCAGTGGGATGGGGGATCTGCGCTCTCAGTGCTTGCCAGCCCTAACACACATGTGCTAAGGTGATCTCCAGAGGGACAGATGCTAAGGAGTGTCTGGCTTAGAGGGGCCTGGTGTGTGCATGGTGCTCATCCTGCTCTCTGGGGAACCAGTAGTCTTTGCAGAGCCCACGTCTGATACCCCTGTTGCAAACTGCAAAAGCAGATCATTGCCTAAGTGACAACCAGTTGCATATGTCTTACCAAGAGATGGCTATGTAATTGGGAATGACTCAGAGCCATTTCAGGCATCATATTTTTTGTGGGTTGACTGTGGGCTGGATGCTAGGTATTACTTTCCTCCTCAGCTGGACAGGGAAGAGAAATATAACAAAAGACTCCTGAGTCAAGATAAGAACAGGTAGAAAACACCAATTACTGTCAAGGGCAAAACAGACTCAAAGTGGGGAAGTTAGCTTAATATATTACCAAATCATTCAATGGAGGATAATGTGAAGTGAAATCAAATCTTAAAACCAACTTCTCCCCACCTCTTCCTTCTTCCTGGGGTCAAATTCAGTCCCAGATTCTCTGCCTCCTCCCCACAGTGGCACAAGGGGGCAGGGAATGGGAATTATAGTGAGTTCATCAGACATATTTCTCTGCTGCTCCTTTCTCTTCAGGGGGAAGACTCCTCAGACTTCACCCTACTCTAGTGTGAGGTCCTTCCTAGGCAAACAGTCCTCCATTAACTTTTCCAAATTCTGGGTTGCAGTTCTTGACAAATTGTTTCAACTTGGGTCCCTTCCATGGTGTACAGTCCTTCAGGAACAGGCTGCTCTTGCATGGATCCCCGAAGGGATCCCCCAAATCCTGCCAACAGACTTGCTCCAGCATGAGCTGCTCTTGCCACTATGCCACAAATCCTGCCAGAACCTTCTTCAGGCTGGGCTTTCCAGAGGGTCACAGCCTCCTTTGGGCATCTAACTACTCCATTGTGGGCTCCTCCAGGGACTGCAAGTCAGTCTCTGCACCCCTGAAGATCTCCTTGGGCTGCTGGGGCACACCTGCTTCACCAGGGGGCTGCACCACAGACTGCAGGGGAATCTTCTCCATCACCTGGAACTCCTCCTCCCACTCCTTCTTCACTGACCTGGGTGTCTGCAGAACTCTCACACATTCTCACTTCTTTTCCCATTGCTGTTGCACAGCAAGTTTTTTACCACCTTCTTAAGTATGTTATCCCAAAGGTGCAACAGCTGTTGCTGGTGGGCTTGGCTTTGATTAGCAGTGGGTTCCTCCTGGAGCCAGCTGGTACTGGCTCTGTTGGATGTGGGGAAGTTTCTGGCTGCATTTCAGAACAGGCATCCCTGTAGCCACCCCCACCCCCACTATAAAAATTTTGTCATGCAGCCCCCGTACAACTTCGTCCTTCCAGGAAGGTCTTTTTATAGCAATGCATGTGTATGCATGCATGTGTCCCACTGAATATAGGTTTTGTGCTTTTACCTACTGGTCCAAATTGAGAATTAATTTGTCAGATTTGCCTCTCTGATTTGTTTCTCTCTGTAATGCCATGTGGTAACATGTGGCTGAAGGGCAGAGGAATGAGAAAGGACGATTTTCTGAGAAGATTATGCAGTGCCTGTTTGAAGCTGTGTATCTTTAATCTGCTAGTTCTGATTTTTCTTTTCTGCACAGCAAATAAAATAGAAGTTCTCTTCTTTCCCTCCCACCCACTCAAATACTTTGCGCTCATTTGGTTCCTACACTCTCGAGGTTTAGCTAAGTGCTTGGAGGTGTAACTCCCTGTCCTGTCCTGTCTGTGCAAAGTGAATTGAAGTTGGCATTTCAGTTTTGGAGTTTTTTACATTTGGAGTCCAGCCAATATTGCATAATATTTTTGGTGAGTGTCACTGGTGTGGCCAGCTGCTACCACACACCTGCCTAGAGGATAGAATTCACAGGGTATGATTTTCCACCAGCCTGCCCCTTGTCTCACTACTCGTAGCTGTGCAAACTGCCACCATTGTCCTCCTGCAGCAGTTTCACATCCATTTTGTGCAGGAATGACTGACTATAGAGGATGCAAGCTGGTGGAAAATTTACCTTGTGTTCTCTGCTCCATCTTAACCAAGGCACAAACCAGCACCCTCATGGTCTATTGACTGTAAATCTCTTACCTTTAGATGAGCCTTTTTAGAAGGAGCATTGCCATAGCTAAGCTAGTGTGAATCACACTAAGCTTACCTCAGCTTAAATAAACTCCCTTTTCCCCTCTCAATACAGCCCTCCTACTGCTTGGGTGTTCATCTCTGTGCAACTTGGCCAGTAGCATCTCTATGCTGCCAGGATCCACAAGTCCTAGAAAAATTGTGCTTTGGGGTTACCACTCCTACCCACTGCAAGGATGCTGGCTTGGAGCAAAAAGAATTCAAAACAGTGGGTTTCAAATAAGTGATAATGGGAAAAAGGGTCTGGGAACTAGTGTGTTATGCTTTTAAAGTGTTTTAGTTCTGTATTCAAAATCAGAGTCAGCTGATTTTGCAGCTATGTCCGTGTATGGAGTAGCTCAAGGTTTGTTCAGTTTTGGAAAGAGCAAGCATCATCTTTGAAACCTAAAATGTGCTCTTGAAGATCTTTTGAGGGAGCTGTCAAACCAGCATCTCATTTGCTTTTTATTACACCTGAGCAGTAGGTAAAACTGGAGAGGGAAGAAACCAAGCAGCTGAAGGACCGACTTCCTCTCTCCCGGTGCTGTAGAAGTGCCTGCTTCAACACTTGAGTTATGGTGACAGCTTTTAGATTTCAATTAGTGGTAGTTCACTGACCCAAATTAACATTCTTTGTTAAGCTCAAGTCAGTGTATATGTATGCTATTTCCAGGCCAAACAGACTGTCCTAGGTTACA
>VXBU01016255.1:0-25381 GCA_013400315.1 Bombycilla garrulus
CACTGAAACTCAAATTCAGAGCACTGAAATTCAGATCCAGAGCTCTGAAACTCATACAGCGTGGCAACACTGCCCTCCTGCTTCCGAGAGATGGCTGCCCTGTGCTCTGTTCAATACACGGATGTTGAGAGGTCCCAGCAGCTTCCCCCATCCCAAATGTGTCAGGGATTTGCTCTGTATTTCCTTCAATCCATTCAAATCAAATTGTGCAGGCAGTAAAGACACAGCTCGTTAGGGAAAAGAGGATGATAAAAGCTCAAACCTTAAATTTCATGGTTTTCTCAGGGGGAAAAACACACAGATGTAAGAATCACCTCAAAATCCACTGATTGATGGCTGGGTTCAGCTTCAGGATTTATAACTGAGCTTAGCACTTTATAAGTGAATTAACAACAAAAAGAAACTAAAGTAAAATAATAAATAATTACAATTAAGCACAGAATCCTGGAATCATCGAGGTGGGAAGAGCCCTTCAGGATCATCCAGTGCCACCCCAGTGCCACCAGCACCACCCAAACCCTGTCCCCAAGGGCCACATCCAGACTCCACCTGAGCACTCCCACACACAGGGACTCCAAACCTCCCTGGGCAGCTCATCCCAAAGCCTGACCACGCTTTCAGTGAAACCTTTTTTTTTTCCAATATCCAATTTGAACATTTTCTGGTGCAATTTGAGGCCATTTGCTCTCATGCTTTCACTTGAGACACAGCTGAAGAGACTGACACCTCTCCTTCCTCACAAATAAAAATGTTTTATATCTGTGCTTTTCATTATTTTAAACATAATGGAAAATATAAAATAAAAAGTTGGGGGGGGTACATGGATTGTTGGATTAGACTAATCCTGTTCTTTCTGCATTCTGCTTTTGGGGATGGCAGGGAGGGAAAGATGCAATACTCCAACCCTGGCCAGATTAAAATAGAAATTAAAATAATGTAAATTTAAAAATAATTTAGAATGAAATTAAAATATTAATCCCTATGACCTGTTCCTGCCTGCTCCTATTGAAAGACTTGTCCTGGGCCAACCAACTGCTGAGGAAAGTGAGGAAGAGAAGAGAGGACACCTCTTGCTCCCTGCACAGTCCAGGTGCAGCCTGAGCACAGGATGACTCACAGGGTTGATTTAAGCATCTGATGAAGAAGTTAATTACTGATTTACCTGGCCTAATGGGATGTGTCCCTGGCCATGGCTGGGGGTGGGATGAGATGATCTTTAAGGTCCCTTCCAAACCAGCCCATTCTGTGCTTTAAGACGCTGCAAAGTAAGATGATGATGATGATGATGATGATGATGATGATGATGATGATGATGATGATGATGATGATGATGATGAAGATGATGATGATGATGGAAGCCTTTGATTGTGTGTAACACTTTACCTGAGCCTCTGTGGTTTTTTTTCTGTCCAGAAAGAAAAACAATCTGAGATGTGCAAATAAACCAGGAAGACTGGAGGGAAGGAAGGAGCAGCTTGCAAAGCAACTGTGAAAAACAAATAACAGCAGTAATGAGGAAGGAACAGAAAAAAATCTCCACAAAGAGAGGATTTAGAAAACATTGGAAAGACTCACAAGGTGCAGGGATAAAAAAACTTGAAAAGACTTATTGAACCCAGGAGGTGAACAAGACTGAGTAACAAAATGAGAAAAAAAAACAGGTTTACAAGGAAATCAATCCCTTTGTTTCCAAGTTCCCATAAATCAGGCTCTGGGTACTGCTGCTGACAAACCCAAGTCCCAGGTGTGTCCCAAACTTCCCTGGGCTTCTGTCCTCCTTTGAAAGTTGTCACATACACATTCACACTTCAAAGGTAAAGGTTTCCCTGGTAAAAACTGGCTGATCCCTTAGGAAAGATATTTCCTCTTCCACAGGAAGAAAAATAATTACAAAAAGCAGCTATAGGCACTAGCCCCAAAGCCCTTATGGCTTTCTGATTTGAACCCAAATCATTCTCTGTGGATCCCCAAATTCCAGCTTACATCTCCTTCACTCTGCCTCATCTCTGACCTCACCCAAAGCTTTTTTTGGTTGGGAAAACACTCAGGGATCAATTTCTGCTGGTGCAGCCCCTGGGCTCCTCCTCGCACACCTTCCAGGTGTGTCAGCACCAACAGCTCCAGCACCATCCCTGGCAGAATACTCCTCGAGCCAGGTGTTCTGAGCTCTCAGAGGCTCTATCACCATTTGGGTTTTGTCCTGCAATCCCCAGTGGCATAAAATAAGCAGGATCAGTATCTAAGGCAGTGTTGGAAACAAAAAAGGTTTATTAACTGCTAAAATAACAAAGTCTACAGAGAAAAAAACCGTGCCAGAGGCAAGAAGATCCTTGTCTCTGCTAAAACACCCCAAAAATGCCACCAGGTTTCTTTGTTCAGTGCTTTTAGTGGTAACTGTCCAAGTGGGGCCTTTTGTACTCATCCAACCTTCAGCTTCAGGTTTGAGGTGAAGTCCACAGGGTCCTATGAGGTTCTGGTTCAGAACACTTCTAAATTGAGAAAGAAAGTTCCGGCTTTTTCACCTTTTAATGGAGACAAAGAGAACCTCCAATCCCTTCCCAGTTTGCCACCCCGTCCTTGGAGGGGTGCACTGCAACACATCCCCCAGTCCATCTCCCATCAGGAAAGCTGTGTGTGCAGCACCATGTTTTCCTTCCAGAGGCCCCAGGGAAGAGGAGCAGGGTTTGGGAGATCTGGGAGTTTTGCTGATGTGGTGCTTCCCCCCACACTCGGCCGAATTTTGTGTCAGCTCTGCGGCGGAACAGTCCCACGTCTCTTTTCTCTGGAATATTCCTGCTCACTTAGCCAGCGCTGATCTGCACATTTACCCCATGCTGGTGTCACCTTCCAGGCCTCCCGTACCTGTTGGCTTTTCCTGACACGTGGCATTGCTTTGATGCCCAGGAGCTTGGCTTTGTTCTCCGCTCCGAGGTCACGCAGAGAGCTTTTCTCAAAGCATCCTTCCAGCCAGCTCCCTGACAATGACAAATCTCAGTTTATTGCCTGTCCTCAGGCCTCTCAGTGTTCCCTAAGACATCCTAGTGCTGCTCTCAAATCCATGGCTCTCCGAGGCGGATGTAAGGTAACCATGGAAAGCTGCACACAGCCGTCAAACCATATGAACGGTTTTATAACTCCTGGCAACCCACTGAATGTTAAATATTGGATTAACCTTCAGCAGCTCTGCTGGTGCTTCCTGCACTTTGGCAGAGAGCTCTCCCCACCACGGAATGCTGGTGGAATGGGATACAGCTCTCACTAAAATATCTGAAAATGGAGGCCTTTGTTTGTTCTGCTCTCAACACGCAGCCAGAGGGAAATGGAGCAGCACAACAGGATCACAGGCTGGGAGATGAGGCTGCTGAGCTTTTCAACCTCTGCGAAATTAGTTTGTAACTCTTGACTTGCATGGCTGGCCCAGGGAAAAACATGTGCTTGAGTTGCTACCAACCCAAACCTACTCTCTTGTGAGTTTTGGTTCCCTCTCCTCCCTGCACTCCCCTGAGTGAAGCTGTGATCCCTTTGGGATCAGGACTGCTTTTCCTTACGTTTGCTCGACCTTTTCTCCCATGACATGAGTGCTTCTCCAAGCAGGAATAATTTCCTCTGAGAGGTGGCTCCGGGTCCCTGCGCTCCAGAGATTCAAGCACAAGGTCCCAACATTGCTTTGCACCTCCTGCCAGCTTTCCGTCAAGGAATTTCCTCAGCTCTGCAGGGTCAGGAGCCTCGTGTAGGACCAAAGGCGTCTCTGGGGAGAGGAGCTGTCAGACCACAGGCACCACCCCTGTTACAGCTTCACCTCTGTAGTGCACAGACTGAGGAGCTGCCATGAACATGACAATCCTGCCCAGACACCTCAGGCACTGCCGTTGTCACCTGCCAGCTGTTAGCCCAGCTCGGGGCAAAATAAACAGACCCAGCTCCAAGGGGCTGCTCCATCCCTGGAGGTGCTCAAGGACGGGTTGGATGGAGCTCTGAGCAACCTGGGATGCTGGAATGTTCCTTGCCCGTGGCAGGGGGGAAATGAGATGATCTTTAAAGTTCTTTCCAACCCAAGCCATTCTGTGGTTCTATGATTCTATGAAAAGCACCGGGAGAAACCTGATCCCAGAGGATGCCAGGCAGCTCTGCTGGAGGAGCCTTCATCCACATTCCTCCTGACTCGTATTTTACACTCAGGCTGCGGCATTCTCAGAGGCAGAAGGACCTGACTGATGGACTGTGGCCCACAGCCCTGCAGACCACGCCAGCCGCCCCGTGACAGGGGCGATCACCACGTCCCAAACACCATTTCAACAAAGGCCACCTGTCAAGTTTGCTTATATTGTGAGGCTCGGCCCTGGAGGACTCCGGCGAGTTTCCAACACATCGAACTAATCGCAGTTTACGTTCGCTTCACTCTGCATTAGAGCTTCTCCACTTTCCAGGAGAGCTAATTGGATCCACAGCGCTCGGGCAGCCGGAGTTTTCTGCGGGAAACCCGAGCGGCTCTGCTCCGCTCTCCTCACCGAGCAGGACTCTGCCTGCCGGGCTGAGGGAAACGTGCTCGCACTCTGTGGCATGTCACCCTCGCTATTGCCACACGCCCAGAACAGCCCCGGCCTCCTCCGCCCCGCTGGAAATAAAACACACGGAGTTAGCGCGGCCGCCGATTGGATTTTGATTGCTCTGAAACGCTGCCAAGATTCAAGCGGGGAGTGCGGCCTGAAAGGAAATACAGTAGACACCAGACAATTTATTTGTTTCTGAGCAGGGACCTGGCTGCCGGGCGGCCCCGAAGGTGGCTAACGAGAGCAGCATGTTCCCAGATGGAAACCAGATGGGCCGGGCCAGGGTCGGGGAGCGCGGCACGAGCGGCGTTATCGCGGCTGCGGGGAGAGCGGAGCCCTGGGAAACCCGTGCCAACCACAACAGCCCGCTGCTGAGAAATGGGGAGAACATTCCAGAAGGGCTGGGATGGTGCGGGAAGCGGGGAGGGAAACCGCCGCTGGAGGCAGGAAAGTGACGCTCATCGCTGTCATCGCTGTCATCATTGTCATTGTCGTCATTGTCATCAGTGTCACGGGCAGAGCCCTCCCAGCTCCGCGGGGCAGCTGATCCGATGGATTGAGGGGTTATCAAACCCTGGAGAAGGGAAAACAAAATCCCCTGGTGCCACGCCCCTCAGAGCTCCGCCCACCCAGCCACACCCAGGCGGTTCAGCCCCGCCCACAAGTGACACCGCCCAGGGGAGGCTGTGGTACATAATGGTTCAGGAATGAAGTCGACAGAATTCCCTGAATTCCCAGATTTAGGACAAATTTATCCATCATCTTGATGGGAGAATGAGGAGATACCAACTTTCTCCCTCTGCTCTTTGGATGTATTAGACCAGAAGGCTCTCACACCGTAGTACAGGAATGAAGTGCACAGAATTCCCTGAATTCCCAGATTTAGGACAAATTTATCCATCATCTTGATGGAAGAACGAGGGGATATCAACCTTCTCCCCCCACTTTTTGGATGCATTAGATCTGAATGGTCTCACACCTTTATATTTCTGTTTTTTAAAACAGCAGTGTTTAGGTGATGGCAAAGGAAAAATAGAGACAAGTTTGTGTGGATTTAAAAAACACAATTTAAAAAGACCCCAAACCCAACCAGTTTTGAAAAGGAACTCTTAGTCTGAATACAAGTTAAACTTCTCAGTCAATTTAAAGAAACCAACACAAGCCCCTAAATTTCCATTTTTCCCTTTTATTTTGTTGAGATTTTTTGTCATGTTTTCCCAGACCTAGAAAAGCCGTTTTTCTGAGGCAACTGCTTTGCTTCAGTAGGTGAAGGGGAAAATAAGAACTATCCGCACTGTTCCACCTCCGAGGGCAGGAAAAGAAGGAAATAATTGACCACATCAAAGCACGGCACATCCAGTAACCTGACAGTGACCACAGCCACGTTCCCCACTGCTCATTAGCTGCTGAAATGCTTCCAGGACAGGAGCATTTTGTGGCAAAGCAGCATCCAGAGATTCAGAACCCGTGACTAAACAAAAGTTATGCTGCTATGGTCTGTTTTCTCACCTCAGGAGCTTTTAACTTCTTGATTTTATGACTTGAAAGATACAGGGAACAGGAGTTTTTAAGGTGCTGTCTGTGGAAAAGGCATCAGCTTTTCCACATTAACTGCTCAGGATTTACAGCTCTCCCATTTGCTGGTGGCGGTGCGGGAAATGTTTCACGGGTTCGTTGCAGCTCTCCACACTGACTGCACGTCCTCAGCCATCCTGGGACCAAGGCACTGATTTTGTGTTTATGAAATTCATGCTTGATTTATGCACAAGGGGGGCTGTTCCAAAGCCCACACAAGTCAACAGCGTTTACAGAGACTCTGAGGAAAACCCTCCTGGGACAGGAATGTGTTTAATGACAGCTTTGAGCGGCCCCAAAATGAGATTTCGGTTGGTCCCCTGGAAGATCCCAGGGTGCTCCTACCCCACATCCTTCCTGCTGCTGCTGCTCCTGGGGCTGGTGCTCCTAGAAATGCAGAGTTCCTAAAAAAAAATCCTCACCCAGAGCTGAGTCTTGGAGAATTTCATGCCCTGTCCTTTTGGGCTCATGATTGTCTGGACACAAGTGCCTGTGAGTGCCCAGCTTGGGGGGTCTGAGCATCAAATCCAGAATATTTAAGGGAAAAAAAAAAAAAGTGGAAGAGATAAAGGGGATGGGCAGAGAAACCCAATCTAGCCCACACCCATCAGATATGAGNTCCATCTTTCTTGTCATCTCCTTCAGGTACTGGAAGGCCAAACCTTGGTGTTCCCAAAGCCTTTTCCTCTTCAGGAATCTTTAATGCCAAGTCCTAAGAAACAACTTTAATACTGAGCTTTATAGCCAGGAAATCAAAACAGACACCCCAGTCACGAAAAATAACACTGATTTCATCAAAAGATCAGACGCTGTCAGTGTCCAAAGACCTCTTGATACAGTCTCAGCAACTCGATAAATCAATATTTGCATGTCAGAAATCTCTGAGTGGTTATGTACATCCATGTATACACATACACCATAATTTGGAATAAAAATAAAAAGCCATTGGGATGAGTTCTAGCTTATTTCAGCATAAAGCGGTGGGTATCACTTATTTCAACATCACCTCATGCACCACAGAGCTGCAGGATGATGCAGTTTTATTCGAATCATCACAAAAGTTTTGCACTGATTTATGATAAAAGAGGAAATTTTGCCCCATCCCTGTCTCCAGCTGCAGATATTTTTTTTTTCCCCCATGTAACACCCATGATTTGGTCACATCCAGGCTGACACTACACCTGCAGCTGGAAAAGTCAACCAGGGAGCTCCAGCAGCAGAGGAACTTGGACTTTTCACTCCCTAAGCCAATTTTTCAATGGCAACCCCTCAACACACCAGGCAGGAATTCCCTGAGTGATGCTCCTGTTTTGTGCTCAGAAAATGGAGCAAAACCTTTAATTAGTCCACAGTCTCTAGAATATTCCACCCTGTTCTTTAAGGAAAACACAGCTCTGGGCCAAGGCTGAGTTCCTGCCTTCTCACTTCCCGCTTGTGGTCTGGTTCACAGAATCACAGAATATTCAGACTTGGAAGGGACCCGCAACGATCACCGAAGTCCAGTCAATGTTAAAAGTCCAAATCAGATGTGGGTTGTCCAAAATTTATGACAAAATAGACTTTGAACAGAGACAACGCAGTAATCTCTTGAAAATTTGGTGACTTTAGGGAGGAATTGTTCCCTGTGAGGGTGTGAGGCCCTGGCCCAGTGTGCCCAGAGCAGCTGTGGCTGCCCCTGGATCCCTGAAGTGTCCAAGGCCAGGTTGGACACTGGGACTGGGACACCCTGGGACAGTGGGAGGTGTCCCTGCCGTGGCAGGGGTGGGAATGTGATGATTTTTAAAATCCCTCCCAAGCCCAACCATTCTGTGACTCTACGACTTCACCAGAACTTTTCATCACAAAGAAAATCCAGCCCTCATAGCTACAGGGTAAATAAAAACCTCAGGAGGCTGCTGAAAATACCCCAAAACATACTCAGTTTAAAAAATAATATTCTAAAATCAACTGACAGCTATCTACACTCAGAGCCAGCTACACCAATGGAGACTATACTTATATATACAAACACACACACACACATACACATATATAAAATATACATTTGCTTGCAATCTTTTCATCTTTAAAAGCTCTTTAAAAGTTAATTCACTTGGCTCCTTAAAGAGATTTGGTGCCCAGTCACATCAGAGGAGCACTTTCGCCTCTTTCCAGCAGGTTTTGCAGTTCTGGCCCTCAAGTCCTGACCAAAAGGCCAATTTTTCAATCATTAGAGAACAGGTTTGGCACTTAGGATTTAGTGCCCTGTAATGACATCTTTAAAGCTGGAGATTTACAGTGTACTAAAAAAAAAAAAAAGAAAAGAAAGCTGGGCCAGAAAAATTACAGCTGAGAAACTTACTGGAACAAAATGTATATAATAAAAGGCTTTTTATCTTTTGAACACTCAAATAATTTTGTCTAACTGTAGTAAAGACCAAAACTTTTTTTAATCCTCTCACTTGGAGCACACCTTTAAAACAAACCACAACGATGGATGGAGCTTCCTGCATCCACTTCCTGCTATGAGCCACTCTAATTCTTTGAAATAAATATGTTTTGGGTTATTTTTGTAAGGGCAATGTTTAGTGTCCGTGCCCCAGTGTGTAAATGTGTAGAATGCACCGAAGATTTAACATCTGCTACGAATAATTTTACAGAGGATCTCAAGTTCTCCTAAGGTTATTAGGACATTGTACAGGTGGCCAAATTATTAAAATATGGTTTAAATCCAACACTTCGGCGTTTTCATAACGTGCAGCGGATTTGAGGGTCTGGAAGCCACATGTCAACACCAGCGAGCACCAGGCTGGCTCCCTGGAAGTCCCAAAATCAAAGCCACTTCCCAAACATCACAGCCCGGCCCCGCGGCAGCGCAGCTGCGGCAGCCCCGGGGTGGAGGGGGTGGAAAAGCCAGGCCAGGCTGCTCTCCTCCCAGACAAGTGACCTTTTCCATCAGCATTACAGCATTACTTTCTCTGCCCCACGCTGATTAAGTCAAGACCTCCTCTGAGGGAGATGAATTTTAACGTCTGACTCGGAGCACACGCTGCAGCGCAGGGTGAAGGCCGGGGTGCACAGAGCCAGGCAGCTGCTGCTGGTCCTGAGTCCTTGTTCAAAAAGTGAAAATGTAATGAGGGAAAGCTAAATAGAAATGATATTAAAAAGCCCTGCTTGCTCTTCGCCGGTAACACTCAGAACTGATTCCTGTTTGGAGGTGCTGTGTCAGGAATGCAGGGGAGCCTCCTGCCTGCAGCGCTCAGTGGTGCAGAGATCTGGGAGTTTGGGTCCCAGCTGGGAGGAAGGACATGGACACGATTCACAGCAGCACAGGCAGCGTGAGAACCCATTTCTGCAGCCTGTGGTTCTGCTGGGCTGAGGGCAGAAACTCTGCTTTAGGGGAAGCACTCAGTGTACTGCAGCAAGGGAGAAGTTCCTGTGGCAATTCCCTGTGTCCCGTGGGGTAGAGGTGGATGCCACGGCCTCAAGAAGCACCTAAAGCACCCCCTGAGCTCCTCAGGTGTGAGGAGGCTCCAGGATGAGCAGAGGATGGAGCAGCTCTGCTGGCAGCAAAGGCTGGCACAGCTGCCATTGTTCAGCCTGGCCAGGAGAAGCTTTGGGCTGAGCTCAGGGTGGCCTTGCAGGGCCTGGAGGAGCTGCAGGAAACCTGGAGAGAGACAATTCCCAAGGGATGAGGGACAGCACACAGGGAATGGCTTCAAACTGAAAATTTACAGGTTCAGACCAGAAATATGGGACGAAATTCCTCCCTAGGAGGACCCTGGAATAGAATTCCCAGAGCAGCTGTGGCTGCCCCTGGATCCCTGGCAGTGCCCAAGGTCAGGTTGGACACTGGGGCCTGGAGCAGCCTGGGACAGTGGGAGGTGTCCCTGCCATGGCAGAAGTGGATGAACTTTAAGGTTCCTCACAACCCAAATCATTCTGTGATTCCATGAAGTACAAGATTTACTGCTTTAATTCAAATAACATCAGAGACAGCTCAGCCTGAACCAGAACAGAGTAAAAAACCATCTCAGAACTGAGCTGATACTAAATTTGACCTCCAGCATTGACCAGAGGAAATATTTTTGCCCAGATTTTCTCAGACAACTATTAAAATGAAAAGGTTAGCTAAAAACTAAAATTTACATGAGCCTTAGAAAGCCTCGTGGTCACAAATGGTCACAGGGCAAACCAACCTGCAGCTCTGAGTGCCTGACCTCAGCCAGCTCCACACTGGGGTGCTCAGGAAAGCAAATAATGGGATTATTGTCCAGTGGGGCACAAAGCAGAGCATTCACAGAACGATTTAAGTCAGAAAAGACCTCCAAGATCATCCAGTCCAAGCTGTGACCCATCCCCACCTTGTCCCCAGCCCAGAGCTCTGAGTGCCACCTCCAGGGATGGACACTGCAAACCTCTCTGGGCAGCCCCTGCCAATATTTAACAACACTTTCTGTGAAGAAATTCTTGAAAGAAATGCTAGAACCAACAAAACCTTCACTGAACTTTATGCTCAGACAAACCTGCACCATCCAGAATTCCTTCCCAGCCAGGGTGTCAGCTGGGGACTATGGGGATTCTTATTTGGGTTTAAATCAAAAGATCTCTACCACGAGCCTTGCAGCAGGTGAAGTTCCTGTTCATAAAGACAGGAAATGAGCCTCCCACAATACCTGGGAATAAGGTTATTTATAAAACCCTCACAGACTATTTTTTTGCTTAAGAAACCTACAAGATTTTAATAGTTGTTAAAAGTAAAAATTCCTCTATACACACATTCTCACAGGGAAGTGGGAGAACATAAAAACGTGGAAACTGTAAGGTACAGAATCCTCTGCTGCAGAGCATTTCCTCACTACCAGGTTATCCCAAATTATTTCCTGCCACTTGGAAAAAGCCCACAGCAGCCTGATGGAGCTGCACTGAGCTGTCTTAATTCCACATTCAGGCTGGACTGCTCTGCCCCAGCACTTTCTAAGGAATGAACAAAACACTTGCTTGTTTCTGACAGCATCCACAGGGGTTCTTGCAAGTGTCCTCCAGGGTTTAAGGGTGGAAATAGCAAGGCAGAGCATTTTGTACTTCTCACTGTGCTTATTCTGCACAAAAATATCTTTAAAATCCCACTTTGGAAGCGAGTTGAGTGGAGCAGCACAAAGGGAACAGCAAACCCATGCTTTGGCTCCACCACAGCCCCTTCAAACCCTAATTTTATAGGATGATGGATGCTGAGGTTTTCTCTGCTGTGCTCTCACCTTTCCATAGTGGCTGCCTCTGTTCTCATCCAACCTTTTCCTCCCACAGGTTTGCTTTGGGTTTTTTTTTTTTTTCTCCTTTAAATTAAATGAGGCTGTACATTCTCTGTTCATCTGTTCAGTAATCAAGCTGCTGCCTTCAGTAATTGTGACTCTATTATTTTTAATATTATTTTTCAATTCCCATTTGAAAATTCCCCAGGAAGCAGCTTTAAAGTCTCTGGAACTGACAGAAAAAAAAAGGCTGCTTTTATTTCATGAAAAGGGATCCAAGTCAAACCTAAAAGAATTGAAATATCAATGCTGTACATGAAATACGGAGTTTTCAGTTGGAATTCTCTCATTCAAACACAGGGGAAGAACCCTTGGTCTTCTCAATAAATGCTTTATGTTACTTGTCCTTTGAAGGTGCATCACTGTTCTCATGAAACATTTCCTACTTTAAAGCAACGGCCCAAATTTCCCACCCAAAGAACTTTCAAACATTTGGTTATACAATTGCTTTGAAAGGAAAAAAAAATGATTTTAACCTTCTTCCACACACACAGTTTGGGGGCTGTGGCCGTCCCTCACTCAGGATGCCTTGATAGCAAAGTGAAACGAGTGCTTTGCATTTTCATCCCTGTGAGTTAATGGTTTCCCACAGCATTTACTGGAATTCTCAAGTCCGTTTGTTCATCAGCTATTCTGGGAGTTCTCTCAACAGGATCTCAGTGTTTTCTCTCAAGTAAAAAAGCCTGACCTCAGAGTTGTGATCTCACTTGGCTCCAGGAGGTGCCTGTAGGTGCTGGATGCTGCTTTGTGCAGCAGCTGTCAAAACTTTCAGTCCAAAATATTTAAAAAGGGGGGAAAAAATGAGCACCAAATCTCTCATGGCACCAAAAAAAGTAAATTCATTCATCTTCATTACTTTCATTTTATTTTTAGGTCATTTAGACACAAACAAGAGTGTTTAAAAAAAAAAAAAAAAACAAAGAATGAGGTAGAACAAAATGCTTGCCTTTTTCAGCATTTTGGCATAAAAATTGTAGAATTCCGTGTCAGAAGTGATGTTCTTCCTCTGCAGCTTTGGCAACAAAGCACTGCACAGGGGAGAGCCAATGTGAGCACGGAATTTAGGAAAAATTAAATTGTTTCCTGGAGATGAGACCTTTCCCAGGAAAGGGAATGATGTGAATCCTGTCAGCATCCAAAGCAGGGTGGGCAGCAGGAAAGGGATTGGGATTGTGTCCCTGTGTCCCCTCAGGTGAGCCCCCAGCTGCAGAGTTGGGATCCAGCACAGGAGGAGCTGGAGCTGCTGCAGAGAGCCCAGAGGAGGCTCCAGGATGAGCAGAGGATGGAGCAGCTCTGCTGGCAGGAAAGGCTGGCACAGCTGTCATTGTTCAGCCTGGCCAGGAGAAGCTTTGGGCTGAGCTCAGGGTGGCCTTGCAGGGCCTGGAGGAGCTGCAGGAAACCTGGAGAGAGACAATTCCCAAGGGATGAGGGACAGCACACAGGGAATGGCTTCAGAGTAGGGTTTGATGGGATTTGGGGCAGGAATTGTTCCCTGGGAGGGGCTGGGATGGAATTCCCAGAGCAGCTGTGGCTGCCCCTGGATCCCTGGCAGTGCCCAAGGTTGGACACTGGGGCTGGGACACCCTGGGACAGTGGGAGGGGTCCCTGCCATGGCAGGGGTGGCACTGGATGAGCTTTAAGGTTCCTCCCAGCCCAAACCTGGCTTGGATTTCACCTCTGTGTTTGCAGCTCTGCTCTCCCACCTGTGGCCTCACTGCACAGACTGCAGCAGGTTCCAAGGCAAAAGCAAAGGAGCCTCCATAAAATGCACCTGGAATAATCCAGGACATCAGCTTGGGAGTCAGAGCCTTCAGGAATGGGAAAACACCAAATACAATCTGCAGCATGACAAAGCAGGGTGGACTTGAGAAGAGCCCTTGGCTGGGAAGACATTCAGCAGAAGACAGATCGGTGTTATCTACAAAAGGTAAAAACTGGCTTAAATGACTTTAAAAAGTGGGGGAAAAAAAACCCTCTTCCAGTCTCACAGTTTACTCTGGTTTCATAATTTGCATTTAGCAAATACCTCAGGAAACCAAGTCTTACACAATCTCATTTCAAACTTCTTCCCCCAAAGCTTTGAAGCCATCTGCCACATTTGACAAGTCTGAAGTCTGTGAACTCCTACAAGGATTAAACCCAGCAGCTGTTGGGAAACAAGAAAACCTCACTGCAGGCTCTTGGTAGATACTGGAGAGCACAGAAGGGGAAAAAAAAATAAAAAAAAGCAGCAATATTCAAATGTGGAAAAAAATCTTCAGTCAACACTCACATCTTAAGAGACACAGTTCATCATTAACTCTGAGGGTTCCAGATTATTAAAGGGTGAATATGAGCTGCTTCCTACACCAAATAATGGGAAAAGGCAGAATTTTAAATTAAAATCTCTTTATTTTACTGCCCTGCAGTATTCCCCACTACATCCCACCTAAACACCTGCTGCTTTGGAGAGCTTTCAAGCAAGAAACCCCTGAAGAATTCTGCAAAACACCAGGTTTCAGTCTGATTCCATCTCCCAAGCTGCCATGGTTTTGTTTGTCACTTTCATTCAAGGTATTTAGGAACATTCTCACACCTCAGCATAAAGCCAGGAAAAGCAAACTGAATTAAATATAATGTAGTAACTGTTCTGAAACACTGCAAACTGCCTGGGTGATCACACCACCACCAGAAATTCACAATTCCTCTAAGGGTCTGCGTAATTGACTATTAAAGGTATTTCTTGTTTATCTGCTTTATTTATTATGAACCAAACACGGCAAAGTAAGAAAATTGTGCAGCCAGCTTTCAAAACAATAGAATTCTCAGCTGAGATGACACATAAAATCAATTTTTGAATTATAAGGATGGGCAGAAATGGGGGGGAAAAGCCCAGTGAAGCTTCAGAATCTGTTCCAAAATCCAGTTCCAAAATTCAGCACCACTTCAGGCAAGATGTGCTCATCTGGAATTACCTGAAGTGAAACTTAAATCAGTGACAGTTCTGTGAAGGAAAACACTGGTCAAAAATATCCACTGAGCATCCAGTGCAAGTCAAAGTTACAGCCAGCAGAGAACACAATTACTTGGGAGCAAATTAATATTTTGACACCATTTTCGTAAACAAAATATTAAATTAAACAGAGTCCAACTCAGAACTGCACCTCAGTCATAGTTCATACTTTAAATCAACTGCTGAAATTGTTACCAACTTCCAGAGAATTTTCTGAGATGCTTTAAAACCTTTTATTTTCCTCTATAAATCACATGCTCTGTGTAAGAGGTCTTTTATTATCCCCACCATTGCCCAGATTTTGGTCTTTTAAAGTGGATTAAATCAGTTTGCCCCAGCAAAGCCTTTGACCAGGAGAGGTTATTTTTCACCAGCAAGTTTTAAAGGCATTTACCACATTTCAGTCACTGCATTTTGTATCAATACATACATTAAAAAGGGCATGTGAAAACATAAATAAAAAAAGCTCTGTGGATGGAAAAGAACAGAAAGTGTATTTTCTCTATCACAGACAAATCTTTGAAGAGCATCAAATGTTAAAAAAACCTTCAGGTCTCAAAGTAAAAAAGGAGAGTTCTCACTAATACAGACAGAATTCCTTATCTGCATCTCCTCTTTTACATATAAAAGGATCACTTTTAGGTAAGACAATCCCTTCAGGAGAAGAAAAAGGAGTTGCTTTTCACATCCAAGGTACCTTTCCTAAAATCACTCCAGAAGAAAATCTCCTATCAGAAGGGCGTTTGCAGTGATGAAGTTAAAAGCAACAATGAGTGGGGAGGAACAAATCTACTGGAATTTATTCTACTTTTAAGGGAAAAAAAAAAATCCCAGAAGTCCTCTAGAGAAGAAAGTGGAATTTACAAAAGTGCAGCAGAACTGTCCTTGTCAGATGTAGATATTACTGTGAGTTTCACTGGTTGTCAGGAACTTCTTCAAAATCTTTGTGCTCTCAGAGGCATCCTGGGGAAAGGAAGAGAGGATCAGCATCAGCCACAGTGCTGGCAGCAAAGCCAGAGTCCCATGTGCCTCTGGTCCCATTTTCATTGCTCTGAACATCAATTCTAATTTAAATTCTATGTTAATCATCAATTCTAAGCTAAAACATTAACTGTGAGCAGGACTCAGGGCTTCTGAATGAAGTTATCCTCAGGAATCTGCAGGTCAGCAATAAAATTTGTTATTTTGCATTCCTCCTTGCTTGGGCATGAGGGGAAGAGTCTGTGTGTTTGTCACTGTTCTCCTTCAGAGTTTAAATATTTATGTCTTCCTCAGACTTACTCAGCAGAACAGAATGAGCTGTACTGAAAACTGGTTTTAGAACTGAAATAAACAGCTCAGTACCCACAGACCTCTCTGGCATTTAAATCTGGGCTCCAAGTGTTTTCAACCAACTAAAGTTCAGTTAAGAACATTTCAGAAAGATTAAAACATTCATTTTAGGAGCTGCAGTGGGAATTTACGGGAGCAATGGGATTTGCTGTGAGGGTGGTGAGGCCCTGGCACAGAGAAATTGTGGCTGCCCCATCCCTGGAAGGGCTCAAGGCCGGGCTGGATTTCACAGCTGCTGGATTAGTGTAAAAACTCCTTCAGAAATTTGGTGTTTTAGCTCCAAAGAGAAGTTATAGGTCAAAATGGGTATTTTAAGAAGCCTTCCTGTATGCCAGAAGAGAGGCAGATACAGAGCTAGAACAGAGCCATCTGCTATATGAATATAAAATGTAAAAAACAAAACAAAAAAAAACAAAAGAAAGAAAAAAAAAAAAAAAACAACAAAAAGCTTAGAAGTTTTAAATGAGGCAACTCCAAAGGATACTGCAGCTTACACAAGCACAAGAAATCCCTCCCTGATATATTCATGCCATCAAAAGAGCCTGAAAATTCAAAATGAAGCTTTGAAAGCATGTAGATTCATTATTTCTGAGCCACACAGATGTTACAGCAGGTACAAGCACTGCCATTAAAATCTGCATTTTCCCCTCACAGGGGAACACAAACAGAAAAATGCAAGAGCTGAAGACAGATAGACCCAGCCCCCAGCTCCCATTAACTAAAAATGGAATTTTAAATATATAAATATTTAAATATCCATATGGTAAATATGGGATTTTACCTTGGCTAAACTCTTGAGGACTTCAGAAGAAAGCAGAGGCTTGAAGGCTTCGATGGTGACGGTGTCCAGCTTGATGACATCAGTGTAGCACAGATACAGCACTGCAGGGATCTGCCACACCTGGCAGTAACTCAGCACTGAACACAAAGGAAGAAAAGCTGTGGTAAATTCAGCAGAAAAGCCATCTCTGTTCTGTGTGCAAAAATCAGAATGTTAAACCCACAGAAGTTTAATTAGCAGCTCAGAATGCTGACTGCTGGAGCAGCCACTCCTCAGCCCCCAGCTACACAAGGAAATGAACCAGCAAAAATTAGTTAAATGCAGGTGTTTCTTCCTGGCACATGCCTTACCTGGAAACTGTACTATTGGTAAATAAAAATAATAGCAATATCTGCAAAAAAAACCTAACAAAAAACCCAAAAAAAAAAAATAAACAACAAAAACCCATAAAAAGAAGTGTGAACAAGAGTAAATAATCCACTTCTAGCTCCTGCCACACAAGCTTTTCCTCATGCTGCTACAGTTAGGGATTCCAAAATGAAAAGCTCAAGGTTTTTATTAAATTATATCAGAAAACTGAACCTAACTTCTCCATGAGGTTGATCAGAGCCCTGTGCAACCTTCCCTACCTGTAATATACAGAAATGAGTTTTTACTTTGGATGCCCAGATGAAAATAATTCTTAATAAAACTTAATTACTAAGTAAAACTCCCTGAAAACCTCACTGTACACTATGCTTTGTAAGGCTATAGTGAAAAATCTTCCAGTACTTCTGTCCCAAAACATAACAGGTAAAAGGATTTGAGGGTGGTTTGCAAATCTGTCTCTATTTTCCAGGACAACGTGTCAGAGGTGAATCTGTCCATAATTAATTTTTAAAAAGCTGACTTGTCAGCCAGTTCCCACAATGAAGCACAAGTTCTCATTGCAGTGGGATGCTCCTCAGGGGGAATTCTGTGCTGCCACCCTGTAAATAACTGGAATTGCAAAGTACCAGCAGCAGGAAGGTCCCTGACAATGTTGGGCTGCTCCAGCAGCGGGCAGCAGACCTGCTCCTGGAATTCTTTGGTCTTCAAGGCTTTCAGGAATGGAGATACAAGCGTCAGAGTGGACTCCTGAGTTTTATAATCAGCTACAGGACACGTGGAAAGGATGGTTACTTGCAAGCCTTTCTTCTGCATGGAGCCAAAAACCTGAAATTTAAAAAAAAAAAAATACACATCAGCAAAATTTCTCACAAGAAAAGCAGAGAAACCTCAAAGATTCATTTCAAGTTCAGTGCAAAGGGCACTGAACTCAGGTTTGCAGGACTAAAAGCAGTTTGAATCACAGCCTTCAGGTAGAAATTTCCCAGGCATTGCTCCTGGGATGGAGATAAAAAAAACCCCAACAAAATAACAGCTGACATATTTACCAAGTCTAGTGATCTTCTGGAGAGGTTTTAGGTTTCCAGCACTTTCTATTCATTATATTAAGATTTACTGCTTTAATTAAAGGTGATTGCAGAAAGAAAAAGGATTCCAAGTAAAAACAGTTCACTGAGCTGCATAACATTGGAAATGAAAATTGTGCTCTTACAATATTGTAGAATGTTCCACAATGTTTTAAGGGTCTTTATTTTAAATGCACAGATTTTATTTCATTTTATTCAAGTTGAATTGAGAAAAGAAAATGAAGGGTTCTCTTTCTCAAATACAAAGAACAGAGTTTCAAAGTACAAAACCTTCTGGCCATCCCAAAATACCAACAGGAGAGAAGAAAATAGAGAATTTGGAAACTGTGACAGAAACTGCCCTGTTTCTGTCTGTGCACCAGTCGCAGGAGGGAAGCTGCCTGTGCCCTCCCATCACTGTCACCACTGTGACACAAATGTGACAGCAATCTGCAGAAGCCCACATATTTTCCACCTGCTTTGTGGGGAACTGGGAACTGTTGGGAACTGGCTTCAATTCATGGCTGAATTCATGGCTGCAAAACTCCAAGCTGTGTGGTCTCGTTTGTCAGTGACCCCTCACAGAGAAAACACACCCAGGTGTAAAGATCTGACTTGTGGAGGCAGGAGATGCTCAGTAAATCAGGACTTAAAAACAGGTCTGCAATTCACATTAAAAGCAAAAACAGCTTGCCAGCACGTTGTTTCTGCTGCACATTTAAAAATAACAATAACCACAAAGCCTAAAAATACTCAGGAACACTGACTTGGTGCAACCACACTCCTCCTGCTCAGGAACACCCACACTGGAAATCACAAATATCCACAAACAACTGGGCAAGACAACAAAACCCCCCATCACCCTTGTTCTGCAATCCCACTTTAAATGAAGTGAAGGAATGTGTGCAATGCAAAAAAATGAAAAAAAAAAAAAAAAGGCAAAAACATAAACAAAATGTTTGGGGTGTCAGGGTTTTTAAACTGTGATCCCCCAGCAAAGCTGTACTTATCTCTGAGCACAGCTTTAGAATCCCTGCTCAGCAGAGACTTAAAGGCAGGCAGGGAATGAAGGAGCAGACAGACAGCAAGACAAAATAAGCCACACTTCCTCCAGGCAAAGCAGTGACCCAAATCCATCAGGGAAATCCAGAGGAGGAACATTCTCCCCCAGCTTTTATCTTATTAAAATCAAAGTGATGATATTTGCAGGGACTGCACCGAGGCAGCAGAGCTCCTGTACCTGGATGCTGCTGGGCTGAGGCCCTGGAATCTTAAATTTGGGGACAAATTGGACAAAAGCTCCCCCTTGGGCAGGCACAGAACACACCCAGCAGCTGACACCATCCACCAGGAGTTCCACAGCTGGTTTGTCTGCTGATCCTTTGGCAGCTGAACAAATTGCTGCTGGTTTCCTTAAAGGAAAAAATCTGCCAGAGGTGAAATGTAGCTGAAATAAGCCATGGGAAATGGAAATGGAGCTGGAAAAATCCCCTGGGAAGTGGTTAAGGGCCAACAAAACTGCAACTGTCCAAAAGGAGTGACTGCACTCAGCTGGGGAGTTACAGCAGCATCTACAGAGGGACTTCACAGATCCTGCAGAGAGCAAATTTATCTATTTTTGAATAGTTAATGAAAAAAAAAACACAGGGGAAACTTATTAATCACTGTCATGTTTAAGTTATCACAGAGGAAGATCCCCACCCTGAGGATTTCATTACTCCATTTATTTTCCTGCCAGTTTTACCTTCTCAAGCCACTGGAACTGCTGATCCTCAGCCACGTAGCAACTGCACTGGCACAGTAAAACCTAAAAAAAAGTAAAAACTTGTGTAAGCAAGTGGTTTAAAGAGCTCTAAAGCAGCTAATAATCACCTGTAAGGATGATGTGGCTGCAGACTTGTTCAGTTCAGTTGTTCAGTTCAGTTATTCTGGGTTTCTTTAACTCTGTTTCAATGAGGATTTTCTGCTCACAAATGCAGAGAAGCCACGAGGCTGTGACATCTTTGTGCTGAGCTCCACACACAATTCAGAGTTTTAGTGAGAATTAACCCCTCAGATCATTTCTGAGATTAATCCATGACCCTGATCTTGCTTGGGGGGTGGATGAAGGCTCTCTTTTTCAGAAAGCCAAAACACAGAGGAGTTAATGCTCAAGTCACTTACTGTGGGATCTGATATCAGTCTGTAGAACAAACAGAAAGAGTCTGTGGGGAGGACATTTGTGGTGCTGGATGTTCTGCACCACTCATTCCACAGCTTCACAACTCCAACCACTTCCCAGCACACAGAATCCAGGATAAAAGACGACAGGAAAGCTGCAAAACCCATAAAAATTCTGTTAATTTACAAGCAATAAAACCTCTGTTTTACAAATACATAGCTGCACTAAATTGGACTGTTTCTTTGAAATCTGAAGGAAGAATAACTCATTTTTAGCTACTTAGATTTACTGACCAAATCTAAGAAACATCAGCAGTGTAAACAGCCCCACTATACCCAAATTTAAAAAGATGAAGAGCTGTTCGACCTATACAGATCCCTAACATAAAAATCACTTGTTCTTAGGAATTATAGCATTAAATTCAACTTCAATTTCTTTAGTATTAAAGATGTGAAATATTAAGTCTCTAACACTTTCTGACACAGCAGATATAGCAGATTAAAACCAAAAATCACTGAAGCAGCAAGGCAGAACTATTACACTGATTCTAGAAAAGTGAGGCAAGACTGTGGCAAAAATGTTCATTAAACAGTTTCCTGTCAAAAGCTACAGAAGACAGATCCAAAATATCTTTTATCATTTTTCAAGGAAAAACATGGACAAAACCCAAACAAATTAGCAAAGTTAACTTTGATAAAATCTAAATGTCATCTAAATGTTACTTAAACGCAAACAAGACTTCTCGGTACAATCAGGACAAAATTTTTGCCAATTAATAAACAACCCCCGAGAGTTTACCAAACAAAAGCCAGGTAAAGGAAAAGGGGGATTGTTCCAACTAAAATCCTAAGCTAAAACATACTTCACTTTTCCTGTTCAATTGAAAATACATCCATTTCCAGGAGGAGTACACAGCTGTAACAGTAACTGTTTTACACATACAGAGGAACTTCAGCTTTCTTTGGACAGCTCAGCTGCCTCCAGGTTTAACCTCTGCTCCTAAAGGAGGAGCTGCACATTTAGTAAATAGAGGGGCTTAGAGAAGTCTGGAGAGGGATTTTCACAATGTAATGGGATGACAGGACAAGGGGGAATGACCTCAACTCAAGGAGGGCGGGGCTGGATGGGATTTTGGGCAGGAATTGTTCCCTGTGAGAGTGGGCAGGACCTGGCACAGGGTGCCCAGAGCAGCTGTGGCTGCCCCTGGATCCCTGGCAGTGCCCAAGGCCAGGCTGGACACTGGGGCTCGGAGCAGGGAATGTCCTGGCACATTTACACCTCCCTCCCTCTCAAATTTACTCTCCAAAAACCCAACAGCATCCGGATCCGCACGCACCCGCAGCGTTCCTCCCGATGGCCACGATGAACCTGGAGCACACCAAGGGCTGCTGGACACCGCCGCTCCATAGGACCTCAATCTCCCTGGGAAAAGAGCCACACAACACCCCGAGCTGGCAGCGACCCACAGGAACCATCAAAACCCAGCCCCGTCCCTGCCCAGAGCCCCCAAAATCCCAGCCTGGGCATCCCTGGCAGCTCCCGGAGCTCTGGCAGCCTCAGGGCCGGGACCATTCCCTGGGCACCTGGGCAGCGCCAGCACCCTCTGGGGGAACAATACTCTGAGATCCAGCCTGAGCCTGCCCTGGCCGCCGCTACCTTTTCTTCTCGATCTCCCTGCGGATCTCCCGGTCCTCGGGCGTCTCCTCCCGCGCCTCCTCCTCCTCGTCCAGGCCGGCCCGGGACGGGGCCACCACCACCTCCCCGAAGAAGGTCGCCATGGCCGCCGCCCGCGCCTGCGCGGCCCCGCCCGCCCGCGCCGGAACAGAGCAGGGAGGCTCCGGGGCACCGCGGGGACACACGGCGACATCCGCATGTCCTGTCCTGTGCCACCGCACTACGGGGACACACGGCGATATCCTCGTGTCCTGTCCTGTGCCACCGGCACCCCTCACCCCCCTCGGCACCACCGAACTGCGGGCCCAAGGGCCACAGGCTAGAACGCTCGCAGAGATGGTGACTCCTCCATCGCTCTGGCAGCTTCTTCCAAGGATTAACCATCCTTTCAGTGAAGAAAATAATCCAAATATTTAAATGCATTAATCCGTCCGTTTAAACCGCCCCTGCCTGAACTCGGAGCCAATTTGTCCTGTCCCTGTTCCCTGGAGCACAGCCCGACCCCCCCGGCTGTCCCCTCCTGGCAGGGACTTGTGCAGAGCCACCAGGGCCCCTGAGCCTCCTTTGCTCCAGGCTGAGCCTTCCCAGCTCCCTCAGGGATTCTCCAGCCCCTTCCCAGCTCCCTCAGGGATTCTCCAGCCCCTTCCCAGCTCCCTCAGGGATTCTCCAGCCCCTTCCCAGCTCCTCAGGAATTCTCCAGTCCCTTCCCAGCTCCGTTCCCTGCCCTGGACACGCTCCAGCCCCTCCAGGTCTCTCCTGCAGGAGCCAGAGCTGGACCCAGCCCTGGAGGGGCCTCTCAGTGCCAGCACAGAGGGACAATCCCTGCCCTGCTCCTGCTGGACACACAATTCCTCACCCAGCCCAGCTGCCAGTGGCCTCCTGTCCCCCTGGGCACCCCTGGGCTTGTGTCCAGCTGCTGTCACCAGCGTCCCCAGGGTCTTTTCCAGTTTTTCCAGCCCCTCTGCCCAGCCTGGAGCTCCAGGGGTTGCTGTGACCCAAGGGCAGGACCGGCCCTTGGCCTGTTTGATCCAAATAAGAGCACAGTGACATTCCAGGTCTATGTACAGCTTTACTTTGGTCCACTAACACATGTACATCATCAAAGCCTTTAACATGAAAGAATTTGATTCCTTTACGATTCTGTCCTGCACTTTAATGTCTCCCTCTGTGATCTGCCTGATCACAATCACAGATTCAAGGTCCTGCTTTAAAACAAACCGAAATGTCCCCCAAAAGTCACATTAAATAAAGAACCTACTTTTAGAGGTCTACTACTTTACTTCCCTGAGTACAGCTAGACCAAACCAAAAATGCTCACTTGAAGGAAGGTGAAAAGGACTCTCACTTCTGGAAGAGTCAGCATGCTCCTTTAATAAATTAAAAATAAATAAACTCCTAAAGTGTGAAAGACTCAAAGCACCTTTCCAGTTTAATGATTTCTCTTCCTGCTGTCTATATGTATAAAATTAGGAAATACAGACAGCACATGCTTTGCTTAGAAAATAAGTGTTAGGGTCCCTAAGGCAGTGATTCCCTCTGGGATCTACAGTTCAGAGGCCAGAACCTTCTCCAGCTTTCAGGGAGCACCATGAACCTGGGTGCAGTGACAATACAGCACTTGAAAGAAAACCAGTTTTGTAAACCTAAGCCTAGATAAGAAATACAAACCCATCAGCCAAATTTTAGCTGTTCAAACTGAAAATTAATAAAAACTCTGGTGTTTGTTTCAGTTATTCCCAAATTGGAGGTTGTAGTAGAGAACACTGAGAATAAGCAGCTGCTAAAACAATGAAGTTTATGGAAAATATAAGAATATAGTGGACTTACTACCTTATAACAAAGTTTGCTTCTCAAAGAAAACACAAAGCCACCTTCAAGTTTCATCACTAAACACAACTGTGTTTATATTTCAGAAACCAAATAAAGAATCCAGATAAACATTTAATCTTGAATTTACAAAATTCTGCTGCGCCCTACTAAAGTCTATGCTTTGAATAAAACTTCCCGGGGCGAGAACAATTTAAATTATTTCTGGACTTCACATGAAGTTTTAAGAAAAAAAAAAAAAAAATAGAGTATNAAGAGTATTTATCTATGCTAATTTCAGGGATAGCACAAGTGCTGGGAAATGCAGAGTGTGTCAGTGAGGGTGTTGGAGAAGTGGCTCTCACTGATGCCACCTCCCTTTTCCATGATGCATTTCCATCTGTCACTATTCACCAGGATTGTGCAGCTGCATTAAATTTCTTTACCCCCCAAACCCTTCCAGATCCCACTACCCATCCAACCTGCTGGAAAACCAATTCCCAAACTTGCTGTTTCAGTTCAAATGAGCTAGGTTAGGATAAATCTGATATTCTGCCACATCTTCTACTGAATGATGAAATCAGCAATCACCAGGTTTTCCTAAGTGTGAGAATGGGAAAATGTAGAACAGAGAAGGAACCCTGGGAGTGGGGAAGGAGCAGAGATTCCCTGGTGTTGGGCTGGGGGCTCCCACCAGCACAATTCCAGGAAAAATTAAGAATTTATATATGCTGTGTGTTTTTGTTGTTATGTGTTCAACCAAGGACTTCTGTGCATTTCCCTGGAGAAATTTTCTTTCTTCTCAACAAGAGCCACCTCAAGCATTGTGAAAACAGGAGATGGACTGCAGTGCTCAGAAATTGTAAGGTTTAATCAATGGGAAATCCAACATTCAAACACTTTAAATATGGAGGAACAACAGAAATGCAGCAAAAAAAAAAATAAATCTGGAATGTCAGAATCCTGCACCTCAAGCTTTCCACGCATAAAGAAAACAGAACAAGTGTTTTGTTTGTTTTTCTATTTTATAAAGAAAACACACAAAAACCCTTAGGCCCAAGAGTTCACCTGCATTTCATAATCTTAAAGTTTACAGTATAGAAGTCACATTAATGATGTACTACCTGTCAGCAGAACCCTCTGTTCACCAAAGCCTCTGGAAATGGCAAATTAACTTCTTCACTGGTAACTGCTTGTCAGCAAGGCAAGTACAGAACATTTAACACCTTGTCCTAGCTTGTTTCAAACCAAGACACGCCTGCACTGAATCAAGTTGGGAAGTTATCAGCCTTTTCATTCCTCTTTGGATGCAGTGCTTGCATCCACCAGGTTTTTAGAGTGTGTACTGTTATTTAGAAGCCTGTTACTACTGTAGATGATTTCATACAGCATTAGAGATGTTTGAAATCTGTTCTTGAATGTTGCATGACCTAGGTAGTATTTCATTGCAGCACCCATAACAATAATACTCAACATACTGCTATTAACCTGTTTGCAGTGTTTTAACATTTTTTTTAACTCTTGTTTATATGTAATAAAATACCAGTAAAGACAAAAAAATTGCCCCTATAATGAGGCACATTTTGGCATCTGTGCTAAATGCTGCTACATGGGCAGGCAAGTGCAAGTCAAAATATGAAAAAAGGAGAAAAGTCATCATCTAATCACATTCATAACTTTTTCATAGAAAAATATAAATATATTCCCTGAAATGTAGGACAAAGAAGAGCCAGCACCCATCAGGAGTTCTAGTGCTATTACCATTAAAAAAAAAAAAAAAAAAAAA
>VXBU01016255.1:25404-73135 GCA_013400315.1 Bombycilla garrulus
AAAAAAAAAAAAAAAAAAAGAAGGAGATGGGCTGGCTTTCCTTTTGTTTAAGGTTACGTTTCACAGCGGGCGTCCTCGAGGGTTCTGTCGTCATCGTCGTCGCCGTCGTGGTAGCGCACGGTGCGCCGGCCGCCGTTGCGAGTGCGGATCTTGGAGCGGCGCCGCGCCCGCCGGCACCCGGCGAACTCCAGCTCCTCCGAGTCCCGCTCCTGGCTGCCTTTCCGCCGTTTCCGGCGCTGCGGCCTCCGGAAAGGCTTCAGGGAGTTGTGGCTGAGGGTTTCCTTCCTGCCGGGTTTGGGTTTCCTCTTGCGCTTCCCGGTTTCCGTGGCGTCGCTGCAGATGGTGGTGTCGCTCGCGGAGTCCGAGGAGAAGCAGGTGAAGTTGGCTTTGGAGCTTCCTGCAGTCCCAGGCGCTTCCACATCCTCGGACACCAGGCTTTTCTCCTCATTCTTCCCCCCTGGTTCGGATTCTGTTGTTTCTGTGAAGTTATCCACCGGTTTTAATCTCTTGAAAGAAGCTCTGGGTTTTTTATTTGCTGCTACTCTGGTAGTTTTAGTTTCAAGTTTAGCTAAGTCAGAACCAACCTCCTCTTCAGAGTTACTCGTACAATGGTTGTGGGCTGAAGCCTCCTCCCTAGAAATCCCCCAGTTTCCCCCATTTTCTACCCTGTGGTTTGTGGAGTTCTCCTCGGAGGAGTCGTAGTCAAAACTATTCAGAGCTGCAGCACAGAGGGCTTTGTGTGGCTGCACATGGTTATCACTCTGCTTCTGAGTCTCTGTCTCCGAGTCAGTCCTCTCGTTCTCAGACTCAATGATGTATTTCCTTTTAGAAACAGAAGACTCGGGGCAGGAAGGTTTTTTCCTGCCAGAAACCTGCTCACTCTCATTTTCAGACTTGGAACAAGCCTCCAGCTCCGAGCTGTGGAACAGCTTCTTCCTGCAGACCGAGGACACGCCGCCCTGGAGCTGCTTGCGGTTCTTCCTGACGGGGTAAACGCTCTCTGAGCTGGATAATTCCTCCTTGGCATCGCTCATGATCTTGATCTTGCTGGCTGCCAGCGTGGCACACCTGCGGGGGTTCTTCTTCTCCCCCACGCTGCACACCTTGATGTGCTTCTTGTAGTTGATGATGCACGTCCTGCTCCGCAGCACTTTGGCGCTCTGCCCGGCCTCCTCTGATGCTGCCTCTGCAAGAGAAAGGGTTCAGAGTTCTTTTTCATGTCTTAAATTCCTGGGATTGTTAGTTTATTATGCCCAAACGCTGCCACATTTAATGAAATATTGAATATTATTCAATATTCATTCGTATATTGAATATACACAGATAGCAAGTTGTAAAGTGCAATTCAACTCAAGTCTTTACGAAAATTACCATCAGTATCCCAGGGATACTTTTAACTCTTGAGATTGCCACTTTCAAACCTTTTAATGGTCTCAAAAGGGCTTTCATTAGCATCACCCTGTTAATTAGCTCAGAAATTACAAACTCCCTCCCTCAGCAAACAAATGCTGTCATATTATTAATACTTGTATCATTAAAAGTTATATTCTTCTTATTAGAATAAAACTTGCAACATTAATTACACGTTTTAGACCTTTTTATCCTAAAAAAGAAACTATATTTCATGTGGATGCAGGTTTCACAATTTTAGATGGTTTCAGATGGAGAACATTGAAACCCTTCAGCTTTAACACTTAGATTGCTGCTAACAGTGAATCTTTCATGCAGTGTTTTTTAATTAATATAGAACTTGCTTATGTTGTGTTTTAAAACAAATAGTCAATGTGTAAATTATATACTATGAAGGTGAGTTTTTCCCTTCTAAATAAAACAATTCATACATATGAATAAAAAAACCAAAAGTTCTTGAAGTAAATTTAAAAAAACAAAGAGGGAAAAATTGAGGCATAAATTCCAGCGTCCACTTTGAGTATCAATATTAACAATCTCTTCATACACCAAATCTGGTCCTTATTAAGTGTAGATCCTTTTATGTACTACTCCAGTATATTCCTATTTTTACATTTTCAAAGGATAATTAATTTCCTTTCTTTGTTAAGAGTTTCCAGAAATGACACATGAATATTACTACTTGTGGTAGTTGTACTGTGTGGCTTTATGGCCAAAGCACAACACATTTCTGCTGCACACTGCAAAATGCTGTATAAAAGGTGAATTAATCCTCAGACTAAAAATAAGAAGAGTTAGATCTTGTATTATTATACCCTGTCCTCCATTATTATAAGTAGCTGGAACACAAAACTAAAGAATAAAAAAGTCCAGCCTTTCTGCAACACCACCAGAATATTAAAATTACACTTTTTATACAAGATCTTCGATTTGGAACAAATCTATAATAAAATGAATTGAAATTCCCCATCAAACACTCAGAATGAGAAGCTGCAAAGCTACAGCCAGGTGGCACAGGCACAAAAAAGGAGCAACGAACCAAGGAGCCCCAGAAACTGGAAGAGCTTTTAAAAGACAAAAATATGTCAGTCTGGTCCATCAGGGTGTCCTGGAGCTCAGGCCAAACTCCAAACCTGGAATTTTGGGCAGGAAAATCCAACCAGCTCAGCTGCAGGGGGCACTACAGCCCACGAGGTATTGGCACAATTTATGTGAAAACTTTGCTTTCAGTCTTTTCTGATCTATGAAATCCCATGCTAAACACTACGTATCTATAATACACATTATCTATAATATAATATACATTACAGAACTACATATAGACTGTTTTACATATCAAAATAAATATGTTATTTATATTATACATGTTTAAAAAGTAACCAAAGCAAAGCTTCCACATAAATTGTTTAGCTGGCTAATTGAGCAGTGTCTATGTACACATATATAGTTACAGTTATATATGTATATATAAAAATACATATTTATTTGAAAATTAGCAACTCTACGAGGATGTGTATTGAATGTAAGCTCTTGGGACAAAACAAGTAAATATTCCTTGTGGAGAACTGTCAAGACAGAGTCATCTTAACAGACTAATTTTGAACAGAATGATTTTCTTGAGATTTTTAAAGCTCATGGACAGGCTTGGAAGGATTGCACCAAACATCAACCTCTAAACAATCTTTCAGGTTCTGGTGCACATCATGGATGTGAGAATTTAAACACCTTTCCATCAAATNAATTCCAAACCAGGACCAAATTCCCTGATTATATGAAGGCACAATGTACATGACTTGGTTTAATAAATAATAAACATCAGCATCAGTTTAACAAAAAACCCCAAACTAAACCAACTCCCTAAATCACGATCAGCCAGCACACAAAGATTTGAGTGTCAGATAAAAATTACAGAATAAAATCCAAAAATAAAAGAATTTAACTTTCTGAAACAACTGGAATATAAATCTTAATTCTGCCAACTGCCTGTCTGTGTTAAGGACTCTACACATCATTGACAGAATAAAATCTCAAGTCAAATCAGGTTTCAGACTCTGGTGCACACCATGGATGTGAGAATAATTTAAACACCTTTCCATCAAATTGATTTTGAGAAACTATCAATAAAATTACTTCAAAATGAAAGTAACAGTTGTAAATCTGCTGTAGCACAGAAAATCTCAACAAAAATTAAGGCAAGGTAACAGAACTGCAAACCAGAAGGTTTTGGTTACTGAAATCCTCAAAACAAGGAGCTGGACTGAGAGAGAACACTCTGCTCTCTTGGAGATTTTCTCTGTATTAAGTATAGAGAAATATACTCAGTATTAAGAAATAGAGAAATTAACTTGAAAAATGTTACCTTTTCTAGCAATTTTTGTTTTTCCTTTCCTCTTCCTCATCTTTGCTTTTGCAGAAGTTTCACAGAAATTGCTGTTATTGGAATCGCTCTCCGAGTCCGAATCAGAAGAGCGACGGAAGCTGGAGGCAGCTCCAGATTTGGAACTCCTCACAATCCTAGTGGGCACCAAGCTCTCCCACACAAAACTCTTCTCCTCCTCTCTGGCTTCTGCTTCAGATTCTGCTGTGTCCTCTAAATCGCTCAGGACTTTTGCTTTTTTTAAAGGAGGAGACAGCTGCAGCCCAGAGGCTTTCCTGCCATTCCACCTGTCCGGCTCAGAGTCCGCCTCATCCTCAGAATTGCTCACTGCAGGCTTGTGATGTGCAGGTGTTGACTGGCCAGAAACCTTCTGGCTGCTGCCACCCTCAGAGTTATGGCTTTTGGAGTCCTCCTCTGAAAAGTCTAAGGTGGGACTTTTCACTCTGGGGGACACAGAGCACACGGGGCCCCGGAGCTGTTTGTGCCCGTTGCTCTGCCAGCTCTTCTGCGCGTCGGGCTCAGAATCCGAGCTTCCATTCTCGGACTCGCTGACGAATTTCCTTCGTGGAGCAGAGCAGCCAGGCTGAGAAAGAGTTTTCCTCTTGCTGAGCTGCTCTTGCATTTCTTTATCACTCTCAGATTTGAGGCCCGCCTCGTCCTCGGAGCCCTCCAGCAGCATCCTCCTGGCGGCGGCCGAGGCGTTGCGGTGCGGCAGCTTCCTGTTCCTGCAGATCCCGATGCTCTCGGAGCTGGACACCTCCTCCTCCACATCACTCATCAGCCTCAGCTTGTTGGCAGCCACAGCAGCGCTCCTGCGAGGGGTTTTCCTGTGCCTGCCCTTGCTGCTGCTCAGGGACTCACACGGCACCGCTGAAGCATTTTCAGAGTGGTTCCCGTAGAACTTTTTCCTCACCATCTTCCTTGCAGTCCCGTTCTCCTGAAGAAGTGTTCCTGTAAAGGAAAGCAGGAGTTAATATCTGTTGTTAATAACTTTTACTAATATTGATTATTAATACCCCTTAATACCTCATAAGTTAAAAATAGCCCAAAAGCAGCACAGCTCTAGAGAAGCTGTAAATACAGGAGGAGTTTCGCAGTTCCACATTCCCGGGCGGCTGTTATTTGTAAACAATGAAGCCACAAGAAAATGTGGTTTGTTTGTTTTTTTTTTTTTTTCCCCCCCTTTCTTACAGAGAAGTCCCTATAGCCTNAGACTTCTTAAAATGGTAACTAACTGAAGTGGTTTGATACGTTGTTTTTATACGTTTTTTATATGCTGTCAATGAGAAGACAGTATAAGAGAGGAGAAAAATAGTATAAAGATTTTATTCTAAATCTTATTCTTCTAAGCTTATTAATAAAAGTTTTTTTATACCCTTTAAAAATTTAAACTTACTCTCCTCACAATCCTATCTCACAACAAAAAAAAAAAGAAAATTAAAATTAGCAAATCCAAACCAACACACAAAATTAATATTGCTATCCAATTTTGAACTAAACCCAAAGAATATTATAAATATGAAATAGCAGCTTTGAAGTCTTGTCAAAACTGGGACAGGTTCAACCCACAGACATGAGGCATGAAATATATTCCTAGTGACAGTCAGGTGCTTTTGCCGTCATAAATTTCAGATTCATTCTGGTTTTGTGACAATTAGAACTTTTTTATGAATTGCTGCTTTTTTTCTTGAGATATGCTGCAAGTCATTCCCTCTCACCAGGTTCTTGATTTCTGCCCTCTTCCCCTAGTCATAAAAAAAATCTTTTAAAAAGTTGATCGTAGTACTTGACATCTTCAAAACTGTCGCAAATAAAAAATGACTATCTTACACATACAACGAAGAAAAAAATGCTAACTGCACTCAGTGATTTTGATAACTATAAATACATAAATGTAAGAATGTGGCCTTTTCCTGCTGTTCACAAGATCTCCTGCCCCCCTACCTGTCTGTTTCCTCTGAGCAGCTCGGTTGCGGGTCAGCCTGCGACTGCTGTTCCTCCTGCACACGCCGTTGTGCAGGGGAGAGGACACAGGAGCCCCAGAACAGCCTTTGCTCTCTTCTGAGCTGCTTGAGGAGGAGGAGGATGAAGAGGAAGTAGATGAAGAAACCCCAGAACCTTCTACTTCACTCTCTGTTTAAAAAAAAAAAAAAAGGCAATTAACAGTTAGAATTCTAAACAGTTTCAAGTTAAGAGTTACGTTTTGCTGATCCTGGAATCTTCAACATTTCCTCACATTATCCTGAAATGCATTCTCATGGCTGAATGTTTTACAGGGATCAACTGATACCTAACAAAATCCATATTCATCCAGTGTTCAGTGACAGGAAGCTTCTTTAACCTGTATTTAAGTTTCAATTCAAATAAAACAGCTTTTTTCAAACACCAGATTTCAGTGAAAAGCGTGTTTAAAAAAAAAACAAAAACCCAAAACACAGGACATTTTCTAACAGATTTTACCAGAACATGCATTCTTATTCTTTGAAATAAGATGAATTTTTGTCAAGGTGAGGTGTAGGAGAAAAGAAAGGAAAGCTATAAAGCTTCAGGGAGCTTCTGTCATTTGCTAATTGAGCAAACAAGTTTTATATAACATAGTTTTATATGTTATGTATATGTATATATATGTATATGTATATACATATATGTGTATATATGTATATTATATACACCTATATGAGCATATAACCTGTGTTTTATATAGTATCAATTCTCAAATGCTCTGCTTTCCTGTTGACAGATTTCTTCATTAATAGAAGTAAATTTACATTATTTCAAAGCAAAAAATTATATATACTACACAAATCTTTTTATAACAACCACTGTAAATCATGTAAGTGTCCAAAATCCAGCAAAACCCACAAAATTCTGCAGCACACAAAACCCCCAAACCTCGTGTACAAAAATCCCACGTGAAAAACACAAAGCTCGCTTAAAACTCAGAATGCAGAGTGCAGCAATTGTGAATTCTCACCTGATGACAGAGCAGAACAGTTAGTCAGGGCTGTGGACCTGGCTTTGCCATTCCTCTCAAAGGATGCCAGGCAGGCAGAATCTGAGGATTCTCCAGAGGAGCTCTGGTTGTAGGAGCCAGAGTTGGGTTTATGGCTTGGGACACAGGCGGCTCTGCTTGAGGTAGGCTGAGGAAAACAATCTTCCTGCTCAGATTCAAGTTTGGCCTGAGACTTTAATGGTTTCTGCTTCAGATTTCTAGTGAGAGTGAAAGCAACACAAGTTGTAAAACTGGGAAAGAAAAGGCAGTTATGTATTTTAACATCATTCAATATATTTTGTATTTCTTATGAGCTAATGTGGTGTGGGACAGTTTTAACTCTGGCAAGGATAAATATGAAATGCTTTAATTAAAATAACAGTCTGCACTCCTAGGGAAGTCATGCAAGAAGAGACAATCTTTCTCTGCTCTGAGAAACAGAATTTAATGGTGGATGTCCTCCAGACAATTCATGTTCTCTGATCTCCACTGCAGCAGCAGCAGCCTCAGTTCCTGTTGGATTTCCAGCCTCTGGTTAATTGCACACGAGCCTCCAACCAAATGCTATGCAGGCAAACATTATGCCACAATAAACTGAGTTCCCAACACACAGAATGTGCAACCTTACAGCCAGTTCACTGTTTAAAATAAAGAAAACCTCACTGAGTGCTCATTGCCATCCTGCTCAGTCCATTATTTTCACCCACAGACTGTTCTGTCAGTTCTGTCCTTACATTTCCTTACCCTGCAGGTTTTCAGGCATTCATCCAGCTACACAAGGTGTATAACTTCTGTTATCCCAACCCTCACTTCTGCTGTGCCCCACTGAACAGTCACACACAATTCTCCAGGTATGAGCACACATGAGATTCAAAAGACAATTTCTGCCTCTCCTGCTGTGTGGTTATTGTCAAATATAAAAGTAACCCCTTGAAATTAGATTTTTTTTTTTAATTAAAACTCTTACTCCTACACTTTCCCTGCCAGGGAAGGAAGTCTGGAGAGCAGCAGAAGGAAAAGCTCAGTTTCAGTAATTTACCACATTTAACTTTGGTATTATGTCCCACATGCAAATTAAGAGCAGGAGTTAATCATGTCAAACAGCAATTGTGTCAAAAGCTTGTTTGCCTTCAAAAGAGAAAAGGCAAATCTGGCTCCAAACGAGATTTCTAAAGTTCTAGAAATTCCATAGGACTGATGGACTTTATTCTGTATGTAACAAAATACATAATTTATGCAGATTTTCATTTTTGTAACCCAAAGTAAATCTTCATTTAATTCCTCATTTTTTTTAGTTAAATATTGTTTTTCTTATTCAAATATTGAAGAAAAATCCGACCTTTTCTACTCTCCTGTCTCCTCTTACTTTTCAGTTTTATACTATAAAAAAGCCCCTGTTGTTTAAACATATTTTTCCTTCTGCATGAAAACTATAAAGTCTCACTGGGGTTACAAACCATTTTAAAAAACCAATTGTTCCCCTCGTCAGAGACTAAATGTGAGAGTCAACATGATTATCAGTCAGCTGAGATAGATCTTTATCCCTCCATAATTTGATTACCTGATTTTGGTGGGCTGCTGCACTGAGCTTTGATTGTTAATTCTTCTCGTGTACCTCTGTTTTTTCCTTAGCTTTTCGTTCTGTTTCTGCCCATTTTTGAAATCTGAAACAATTCTTCGGATTTTCTCTTCAAACAGTGCTGACAATCTCAAGGTCATACTGTAAATCTAGGCAAAGAAATGGTTTCTATTAAAAACAGAGCCTTTCATCCGAGACCAGTATTTGTAATATTAAAAACTGCACAGAAAAGCAACAGGAAAAGCACAGGCCAAATCAACAGGAAATTAATATATTAAATATTTTTGTCCTGTTTCTCCCCGCTATCTACCCAGCCAGCAGCTTTATCACAAGTACTGATAAACAGATTGCAAAATAAGATTTAATTTCATAAAGACATTCACAAGCCCCCAGGTATTAACAGCTACCTTTGACTTCTTGTTTGGAGTATAAGATTTTGCATTACTAAATATCAGTCTGATGTCTTTGCACAGTTCCATTGGAGTGTCATAATTCCCAGCTTCCAGAGTTTCCTTCACTGTACCAAAATCCATTGGAGTGTCTATAATATGTCTATAATCCTATTAAAAAAAAAAAAAGTAAAAAAAAGATTTCTGTGAAAGTATGAGGGGAAAAACACACTTTTGATCGTGAATTTTACAGTGAGAAACAACAGATCTGTTATTTAAAAAAGTCAAAAAAAGCCCCAAAACACAACAACCACAAAAAAACCCCAAATCAAACCCCATCAAAACACCTCAGTCTTTCTTTCTTTCTCTTCCATTCATATTTTTTTAGAGAACCTCAAGATGTTTTTAAAACCTGAACTGAGACTCAAACTTAAAATGTGAGGTCACCAGGAGAAGTGCTGTAAATAAGTCTTTTTTTCCTTTAAATTAAGTTTGTTCAGTTTTTAGAGAAAAAAAAAGAGACTGAGGGGGTAATGAGATTACCATGAACAGCTAAAAGAGGGGAAAAATAAAATTCATTGCTCAGGCTCAGTAAACAGATTTTAGACATTCAAGAAACTCATTTTAATTAAGAAAATACAGATTTTTCTAAAATAATTCCCTTACAAGTCACAGTAAGGCAGCAAGAAAAAAAAAAGAAAAAAAATATTCTATTAAGGTTATCAAATACAACTTACAGGATATTGATCCAAATCAACTGGCTGCCTGAAAGGTTCAGAATCCTCACACTGGAAAATTAAATTCACCAGTTCCATGCACTGCTTCTTCCAGCAGTTTTCATCATAGCCACTTTTCAGGTTTTTTCCTTTTTTTAAGCCCCGTCCCTTGAGGGGAAAAAAAAAAAAAACAACCATGAAAACCAGTTAGGAAAAGCATTATTAGAATACAGCAAGGAAAAAAATTCAATTTCATTTGGGGTATAAGGTAAAGATTGGCCAACTCACTTTTCTTCTTCTGTATGATGTTCTTGGAACACATTTTTCATCATCCTGCACAAAATAAAATCAATTATCTTAAAAGTGATGTAGGAAAAAAATAGGTGATGGAGGCTAAAGTGTCATTAGATTTGAGACTGGTAGAATTAAATTTTCTTCTTAATTTTTTCAATAAGACAAAAGATGAGCATTAAAAAATGCAACACAGCATCTGGGAGACTTGGAAAGCAAAATCCTAGATAAGGGCAAGAGCTGGAGTCTGGAATCTTCAATGGTTTGAGAAAAGGAAAAAAACACCAGCAGAAACTGCAGTGACAAATTCCCCAACAGCTTTGGACTTCAGTGACTAAATTTTACCAGTAATGCAATTCACTGATAATAAATGACATAAAACATTCATAAAAATTCCTGATATAGTCCATGTTTTTATTAGCGATGTAAATAACTCAGCAATTTTACCAACAATATTTGAAGCTGGCTGGTATTTTCCTACCACCATAAAATATTGGAATTTTCCACAAAAATAAAACCCCAACTTACCAGATCAGCATCATGACAATCTTGTTCATCATCTGTTGTGCTACATAAATCAAAAATGTTTGTACAGTCCTGGTCACTGCAATGCAATTAAATCTTTGTTACTGGGATAGCAAAAGCAGAGCTGCTGTTTCCTAAATTAAACTCAGCCACAACCAAGTGCTCCATATAAAAAGGAAGACAGCAACTGAGCATTAAATGGAACATAAAAATCAGGATTAGGGATTTGAAAGGGGCCTGCCCAGCTGCAGGAAGGCTGCTCACATTCATTGCAAAAGAAACCTCTCAGTTTATTTTAACCTTTCAATTAAGTGAGATAAGCTACAACAGGAACTTCTACACAGGACAGCACAGAAGTTTCTTTTTACAGGATGAGTTATTCAACATACTCAATGTCAGGTGACATTTTGGGACTGTAATACCCAGGGAAAAGGTAAAATGACTCTCCACTGTTCAAAAGCACAAAGATTCAAGCAGTATTTAGATGAAAATGCCACTTACTTGATAAACTTTAGGAGCTGGGTGGTGATTTTTTTTGCAGCTCTGGCAATAGCACTCCCAGGCTCATTGAAGGTTCTGGCATTGCTTTCAATGTATCTGACTTCCCAAACCAATGCTGAAATTCTCCTTTAAATTAGAAAATATTGTACTTTTAATAGTAAAGAAAAGCTTAAAACCAGCAAAAATCACATATCTGTAATTTTTTCTCCAGATTAGATTTAGATGTCCTCTGGTTTATGTCCCTTTAGGGCAGTCTCAAACTTTTCCTTCATGTGGAAAACCCAAGGAAGCAAAACCAACAATGAACATTTTCCATCACATCTTCCCTGCTCATCACTGAGAATTCATCCTTAGATAGTTTGTGATATCAACTCAGTTATCAGCTGGCCAATTAAGCACTAGCATTTGTTATCCCTAAATCATAAAACACCACTGAAATCATCCCAAGGGCTGTGGATTTCCTGCAATCTTTAAAAACACAAGCATTTTTAAAAAGCTGACATTTGGCTTATTCAAAAGGACAGGGAAGAGTCTAATTTATTCACTACTCTAAATTATCACATTTCTTCTGGAAATATCAGAAGCTAATAGTTACAAAGCCCTGAGGAATGGAATACAAGTTGAGCCATATCTTGGGAACTTTTAATGAATAAATTCCAAGCACAAGCAATTAAAGAAGAGTGACAAAATCTTGATATAATTGCATTTTTAGACATCCCAGATATGATGTCCCTTTCTGTCTTCCCTTAAAGACTTTGCTTTGAGGCCAACTGACCGCTGAAAACAGTGTCCCCTGTAAAATGACAGATTTGAGAAACTGCTACTAATTGAAGTTATAACTTGATAGAAATGAGTTGCCACAAACATGGAATGTAATTTTTACAACTCCTTTTCCCAATTCCTTATACCTGTGAAGCAGACATATCCCAAATCTGCAGAATTCCAAATTATTTCCCAAGAAATGTCTTCCATCTTATACAAGAGGAAAATCACTATTAATGTCTCTTCCCTGTATTTACAGACACACTGAATGCAGGTCCAGAGGAAGATTACTTAAATTAATTTTCAAGCCATGGCTGACCAGCACATCCAGCAAATCAGAGCTTTGTCACCATTACACTCTTCCCTCTTTCTCTTCTGTAAGTTTTTAGCATTTAAAAAGCTGCTGTTAGTATTAAACATTTCAATTCTTGCGTTTAAACTCATTTCTGAAAACAGCAAGAGCTTAACCTTCAAGTACAACGTAACTGAAGGACGCACTTCAAAATCCGAACTGTCGCCAGCACTGCAGTGACAATTCAGGGTGTTTTTTAATGTTTCAAACAGTGAATTTCTCAAGGAAAGGCTGTCAGGGGTTACTGCAATTTTGACAGAGTCCCAGAGTGAGTGTGTGCCTGGCTGCCTGCAGCACTGACCTGTAGAACCTGTTGGCCAGCCGGGTGCGGATGGTGTTGAGGTCTGTGGGATACGCCACCACCGTGCAGTACTTGGGGTACGTGCACAGGTCCACTGGGCCAGCAAAAGCTGCTGAGATGTCTGGGGAGAAACAGCAAGAACAGCAAAATTTAACTGCTTGACCTAATTTCTCGCCTTCTAGTACGTGAAGGAGCTGACAGCAAACACAGAGAGAGACAATTCCCAAGGGCTGGAGGGACAGGACACAGGGAATGGCTTCATACTGAAAATTTACAGGTTCAGATCAGATATGAGGAAGAAATTGTTCCCTGGAATAGAATTCCCAGAGCAGCTGTGGCTGCCCCTGGATCCCTGGAGGTGTCCAAGGCCAGGAGCTGGACTGCCTTTCAGGTCCCTCCCAACCCAAGCCACTCTGGGATTCTGTTTCACACAGCCAGTGAGCCGGGTGTTATAAAACCAGCGATGTATAAAATCATAAAGATCTCAGTACCAGCACAAAGAACTGCACAGAAAAACACTTGCTCATTGAGACACTTGATCCCAGGGGATTTTTAAAGGATGCCATGGATACTGCAGGCTGTTTATAAATGTAACATCAGGAGAAAAGCACCTGAAGCTCAGCCCTCACTCACCAAGAGTCATGAGCTGATCAATGCCACGGATAATCCGCTCACAGGCCTCGTCACGGGACTTCATCCCCCACTCCCCCTCCTGGGGTTTGTACAGGAGCTTCTCCACCTCCTCCAGAGTCACTGAGACACTTGCTCCTAATTCTTCAGGCTGATCCACTAAAGACAGCAAATTGGAGGAGCAAGAACAAGACAAACTGTTGAGCACTCACAGTTATTAACTATCTGCATGCTTGCAACTGGCAAATAAATCCTTGCCTTGAAGTAAAGTTTAATGCTAAGGCTGTGGGATAAAAATTACACAAAATGGATACAAATAGCAAAATGTTTTAAATTCTGTTTTTCTGCAGTTTTGAATTAAGTTTTCTATCTTTTTGACAGCTTATTCAGTAATTACTTTCTCAGTATCTCCCCAACTTTCCTCTCCCTCCCAGCTGGTACTGACAAGTACTGGAAAAGTGAAATATTAAGATAAACCACAAATGCCACTCTTATTTACAGATAATCTGGATTTGACCAGCAAACTTTGTAAATTGTTAGTTTTAAACTATGTGCAGTAAGGATTTGCTGACTGGAAATTATTTTATTTATATTCTTCTTGCATCCCCTTGTATTATATTACACTACAACAAATTAAGTTTGAAATTTGAGATATTTTTTGAAACCTGACTTTTCTAAGTAGCAGGTTTTATTCCCTAAGTAAGAGCTACACATTTAAAGTTTTTTTTTTTTTTCAAAATTGCTTTGGAAGATGCAAAAGGAAAAAATACAGGTATATTCAAATTATTTCACTAAATCTGAATCAAGACTGTCTTTAAGAACAGGAATCATCCCAGTCCACTACCTGCAAAGGCAGGTTACAAAGGAAGAGGGAGAAGCACATTAAGCTGTTTTATTAAAGGGGTTTTACCTACCATTATCAGGGACTGGTTCCATGTCCCACGGGCTCAGCTTTTCAATTTCACCATTGTCCCATCTGATTCACCAAGTAAAAAAAATAAAATAATAATTTAAAGTTAACTTGATTTAGAAGTGTTTTCTCCAAGCATATTTAAACTCAGCTATAAGCACATTTAAATTACAGCTACTTGTAGGTATTGACAGAATACACTGTAAAAACATGGATATAAACACAAGCAAAAATCAGCAAAAAGGAAACATTCTTCATAATTAATTTCAGATTAAAATTGTGCTCCTGATTTTGGCTGTATGTGGCTTACCCAGTACATAAATCAATTTTACAGAGCTTGGATCAAGAAGATGAAGAAAAATAAGCTGCACGTTTGGAAAAGCGAGATAACATCAAAGGGAAGATTTGAGAAAAATACAGGAGAGGATTTTTCTTGCTGATCACAGCAGGAGTTGTGCAAGTCCATGGATTAAGGGAGAACAGGAAGTGAGGGATTTCAAATGCTAGCATGCAAATTTATGAAAACAAAAAAGAATAAATATAAAAGGAAGAAACTGAAGTTAATTAAGGTCCAGGACAAAGCAAAAGCAACACAAGTGTTATTGATGGATCTGAATATTCACTCTGATAATGAACTATGAGGTGTGAACATCATTCTGAGATCTCTCCAAAACCCACTACATTTGGGCAGATTTTTACATGTTTGTAAAAATACATAAAATATCAATGCATTTTGCTATTTTCAAGATAAAAAAGTCTGACTGGATCAGCTTCACAGCTCACTGATCCAGAAGCACCCTGTGCAGATGCAGTGCTGCATCTTTCCTACAGCTGGGTTAATCCTTGTGCTCCCAGTTTTGTTTTTTATTACAAGCACATACCAGAAACCAATAGACCAGCCTGCAGTTACCAATTTCCCTTTGCAGCTTTGCCAGCACTTTCCTGCCAGAGTTCTCCAAATTCCTGGGTCTACTTCTGATGCCTTAATAAACTCAGATATTTGGTCTAATGCCTTCTGTGTATTTATTTCAAACCAAGTGGAAACTGAAATGATGGTGCCCGGAGTATTTTATAACTAAACCCCTGTCTGGCAGGAGCAGCTCTCCATTGTTTTGGATTTCCCAATGCCTTAGGAAAACTTGGATCATTCAGCCAGGCTGATTTTTATGAACTAAGAGTCCTAAAAGTTGATCTGTTCAGTTCTCCTCCCCAGTTATTGTACAACACTCCACAAGTTGTTGATATTCACAAATGGACATATTAATTCATAATTTTGCATGTAAGACTTGATCAATAGTTTAATACAGCTTAAGCCTCACTTAGTTCTGCTTGAGTTCCACTTGTCCAGGTAATGCAACCTCACAATAAATCCAGCTGCTTCTACACAAACCCATATTATTGTTCTTGCCAATAAAATAAGAAAAAATTTTAAAAATACCTTCAATTTATTTATTTTCCATACAACAGTAATAGCAATAAATTGAAGTAAGTGTGACAAAAAGAGCAGCAGACCCAGCCAAGTCCCAAAACCTAAATACAGCTGCCAAACACTCCAGGTTTTTTCATAGACATATTTTAGGATTCTGCTCTAGAAGAGCTGTTTGTGAGGCCAGGTAGAATAAAGTCCTTTTGGAAAGGAATCTTAAGAAACACAGCATTTCTTCCTTCAAAGTAGCTCTAGACTTTTCTGTTAAAGGCTGGTGCATTACAACACTGAAATATCCTTTAGGTCTTACAGCAGAAAGGAGTCCAGGAAATTGGCACCAGGCTTTTGATCCTAACTGGAAATTTGATTTGGAAGTGGCCAAGAAAAACCCAAATCTGAACTTGCTCCTAAGGAACATCTGTGGTACACAACAAAACACATGGAATGGATGGGATATGGAAGGGAAGGGAACAGGCAAGAACTTCAATCGGGGAATTACTTCCACCTTATACTAATATATAATCCCAGGCTTTTAGGGAATAAATACAGACTCATTTCCACATATCACCCACCAAGGAAAATCACTGAGAGAAGATAAGTGGATGAGACAAGGAACCAAAACATGTAACACAACCTTGGCAGCCTCACAGGATTGTCTATTAGCTATAAAATTCCCTTCTTTGTGGTGAGCAATAGGTTCAAAAGCCTTTAAGTGAAAATGAAATTGTGACTATTAAATGTACAGTGTAAGATATGGGAACTATCTCTGGGCATGATGGATATAAGAATAATTAATATTCACTGTTTATTCTCCTTACAGTCCTCCCTTGCTGGGGAAAACTAAACCAAGCAAAATCCCAGAATTATCCCTCCAGTGCCTAAAGGAGGAATCAGGAAGGCTCCTTCACAAGGGCATGGAGTGAAGGACAAGGGGGAATGGCCTTAATCAGCAGGAGGGAAGGCTTAGATTAGATACTAGGAAGGAATTCTTGACCCTGAGGGTGGAGAGGCCCTGACACAAGTTGCCCAAAGAAGCTGTGGCTGCCTCATCCCTGGAAGCGTCCAAGGCCAGGCTATCTGGAGCTCTGAGTAACCTGGGACAGCAGAAGGTGTCCCTGCTCATGGCAAGGGCTTGGAACAAGATGATTTTCTATGTCCCTTCCAACCCAAACCACGCTGTGATTTGATTCCAGACAGTTTGGACAGGGCAGGACAGGGTCAGTATCCTCAGGCTGAACACTGAAGTTCAGAGATATCTTTGTTTACCATTCACCTCCTTTGTGTGAAGGCCTCTTTGTTGATATAAAAAAGGGTGCACAATGTGAAAAATAAAGTGTGAGGACTTGAGGCATAAGGACTTGATGTCAGCAACCACAGAGATTCAGCATCCCCAAACAAACTATCACTGCAGAGCAATAATTAATGTTCACAGAAAACTGCACTGCTTGCTTTGTGGAAGGGACCAAGAATTATTGAACTCAGGAAATGTGCAGAGGTCAACAACTGCTTTTACCATATTACTACTCATGAACAAGTTGCCACAAGTTATTACATACCCACACTGTGCTACAGCAGCAACTTAAAACCATTAAGTGACAAATACTAGGAGTAAAATATTTAAGTGAACAATTTAGACATTCTCACAGCCATGAGGCAGTTGTGTGAGAGCAAAGGCACTCTGATAACATTAGAAATAAGATTTTTTTGTACTCACTTGACACTGTAACACTGGAAGTGACTGTCTGGATACTGAGGCTGGTAGGGTTCCTGACCCAGCACTGTCCCAAACCACCAGGCATCGTCAATAATGGAGCGGAACCTGTCAGCTGCAGCAAACACAGATATTCTGCTGAGAGAAGGATTTCACTCTGTGGCTGCCACAGGCAATCAGATAAACTTCTGCTAGATGTACTCCTTGATTTCTCTCCATAATTTAAGTTCCAGACCCACTGACATATAAGTCTGTTATTTAGCTTTAAAACAGGGAACAGAACAGTCTAGGTACATATTTTGGTGACTGTGTTTACATCCACTGCAGTCCCTCCAAGGTTCAAATTTCTGACTCTTGCCTACCAGAGAACCTCTGACCCTACAAACAGCACATGCAGCAATTAGCCAAGGACACATTTGTGATTTCAGAATGTTCAGTCCAGCACCCAGCAAACACTTACAGGCCTGCCAGTTCCTCTGCCGGGCTTCGTCATAGAACTGCCGTAAGATAAGGAAGTCAATAACGTCTGGCATGTCGTGGTACCTGCATAAAAAAATCATCACTCACGTGTGCCTCAGGGCTTTAGGAAGAAGAGAAGTATATTCCTCAACAGTTTTCAGGAAACTAAAACTGCACATACCTGATGGAAAATGATTTGTCTGTGTGTTTCCCAGTGGCGTGATCTATAAAGGCGAGCTTGAGGCAACACAACGTGGGAGGACCAACTTCGTATCTAATTCCAACAATTTTTACCAATTCCTGATCCTGCAGGCAAGCACAAACAGCTTCAGCAAGTTCTGTCCTGGGGACCATGCACAGAACTGTTAGTTTAACACAAATTAACCAATTGTACCCACATGCAAGATAACAAAATCGGATCTGAGATTTCAGTGGAAGGCAGTCTGCAGCCTCAGGATTTTAACACAGGTGTTTCATTTGGCTTCCCATAAAAAATTCTGAAGACAATCTGATAATTGCACACTTTCCCCACAGGGAAATAGTAGCAACCTCACAAATCCATGTTTTGCAAGCAGAATAATAAAACTCTTCAGCCACAGACTGTTACAAGCCCAGAGAACCCTCAGTGCAGACCTACCCTAAGCACCACTTTTCTCCAAGGCTCCTTGTGTGGATTCAGCTCATAGATGTTATTTCTTCTCACTGCTTCAATGTAAGCTTCATGTCCTTGTCGGAAATAGATCACCTAAAAAACAGCCCAACAAGCCCAGAGAGTCAATGTTTTGCTGTATTTAGCAATGAGAATTATCACAAGCATGGGAAGATTTTAATCCCTGTTCCTACCTCGTCCCCCATCTGAGGGACAAACGGGGACCTTCGCAGAGCCGTGTCTGTGATCCAGACTGGAGGGTGCCAGTCATAGGACAGCTCCACGTTCAGTGGTTGTGCTGCAGCATCAGCCTTCACAAAACCAGACAGAATGGACATGAGTTCTAAACAAATCATCCCATTTTGATTTAGCAAACAGCTTAATCTACCGCATTTCCAAACAGTTATCAGCAGAATTCCTCCAAGGCTTTGCTCGAGTTGTATTTGTAATTCTAATACTACACATTCCTTTCCTATCTGGAGATTTGAGTGAGCAAGTCATTATTATGCAGGCCTTAGCAGAAAGTTTTATAGTTTACATGACAGTCTCAGTACCAAATTAAAAATTATTTAAGCTGCAAGAAACTGCTTGATGCTACTTAGAAGAAAGTGAAAGGATAGAGAGAAAAACAGATCAAATGTATGAAAATTACCCTAGGTGTAAGAAAATTATTTGTTTGCTGACAGCAAGATCCCCAACGGCACTAACAATTATTTTGACAGTGCCTAACAAAACTGAGGAGAAACGACCTGAAGATTGTGCGGTAAAAATGAAAGTTGTACCTCCTCCTGCTTTTTTGGTTTGGGTTTTTTCCTCCTCTTCCTCCTCCTCCTCTTGGGAGGAGAGGATTTCTCAGCTGACACCTCGTCCTCGGAGGTGCTGCAGTAGCGGAGCGCTTTCCTGCGCGAGGTGCGCACTGGTGGCTGCAGGTTGATGCCGGCGTCTGCGATCCAGTCGGAATATCTGCTCGAGGAGTCACTGCCCAGAGAGGGAAACACAACCAAAACCAAGTTTTCACTGCTTCAGAACGCTCAGCTCCCTCAGGAAAACACCAGCACACAGCGAGTGTTGCTGAAAGCAACTTCCAAATCACTTTGCCCTGTTGTAAGCGTTGCTTCGCTTGAAGCTTAATGTGAATTTTGGGGAGAATCCCATAATTCAAAGCATGTTTCTTCAAACAGATAAAGCCTGGTGAATTCTAGAATCAATAATTTTGTTCAAGGAAGTTGTGCAATGGAATTCTGGACTAATAAGGAGCTCTCACTAAGGAACACATACACTAAATACTGCTTAAATTCTTCACACCTATCCAAATCTCAGCTAGGCATTCACATTATGAGTATTTTTTATTTCTAGTACTACAGAATTCTAAAAGAATATCTAAAATTAAATTCTTTACTCTTATCTAAATCTCAGCTACACATCCACATCCTGAGTATTTTTCTATTTCTAATAATACAGAATTCTAAAAGAATAAAACAAATAAATACCTAATCTCAGCCACACATTCATATTCTGAATATTTTTTATCTCTAGTACTACAGAATCCTAAAAGAATATCTAAAATAGCCACAATCACGTGGTTAAAAACTTATTTATAACAGTTCTACATAGAAACTTTCTAAAATTCAGATTTTCCAAAAAAATTTTAAAGAGCCAGGGGAAAAAAAAATTTCCTCAAACAAAATTGGGAAAATAAGTTTCACAAATGAAATTTCTCATTCCTCAAAAACACAAATAAAACATACTACAGGAATATTCCAGACTCTCAACTCTCTTTGCCATCTGACAAAAAAAACAGAGGGAGCTGGAATTATATTAAAAAATAGAAATGTTTCAGTGAAATGGAACAGTAAATAACAATACAATGTGTCAGTGAAGTATAGAAATTACACCTTATATTATTATTAGATATATGATTGTTATTGTTGTCATACGATCATACCTGAAGCACAACAGAGCTTTCAAACTACTCTTAATTAGTCAAAATTCAAGTAAAACTCATTTTGGGATGTGTTTTTTCACTTTACCTAGAACTATTACTGTTGCTTTTCTTGTCACTTCTCCACTCTTCCTCTTCATCGGATGAACCAGAGCCCTCACTTTCTTCAGCTTCCTAAATTTAAAAGCACAAACTCAAACCAAACCCATGTTTTAAGGGTCTGAAACTTAAAAGCATGTTGTCCATATTAACAATTTTAAAAGAAGCTTGATAAAAAGTTGTTAAAATGGAAATCAAAGTAATCAGGTCATGTGAAGTACATAATAAAATCTGACTGACAGGGAAGAATTTACATTACAAAAAAAAAAGAAAAACAATCACATCTCTTCACACAACAAGGGGATATTCTGTCACTGCTATGATTTTTTTTCATTAGTTATGAAAGTTGGCATTAGATGAGGGTTTTTTCCCCTCTTCTTTTAGTATCAAGTGATTAACCAAGTAAAATTGGAGTACTCATGCATGTATTTAAATGCAACACTGAACAGTAGAGATACACCAAAATACATTGACTTTACTAATTTCCTGATTGTTGCCCATTGACTATTTGCATAAAATCATTATTAATATACTGTTTTTAATGTGTTTTTCATAACTGAGTCACTATGATGCATGGCTCATATGTCAAATATGTTGTCAAGCAAAAAAAATTAAAAACAGGAGGAAATCCCATGAGATTTCAATTGTAGCTTCAAGTGTTTGAATTAGTCCAGCTGATTGTCATTTTCAGAGTAACAAAGCTAAGAGTCCTCTCACTAAAACCTGTTCATACTCTATGTAGATGGACAATACTCACTGAAATTCCCATTCAATTTAAGTGATTTATTGTTTTATTGAGGTAAGGACAGAAGAGTGCATTTCCAAGGAATGCCATTCCTCATCTTACTTCCAAGATTTCCTAAGTTCCTGAAAATGCTCCCTGTTCTTCCTTTACAAAGTGACTGCTCCAACAAATCTGAGCTTCCCTGCTCCTTCCACCTCTCCCTGTTCCCAGGTTAAAACTGTTTCCTTGTGGGCTGGGCAGGACAAGTGCAGTCCTATCACCCATTTACAGTCTGATAACACATCAGACAAACAAAAAGCTCCTGCTGCCCACAAAGTCCTGTGTCAGCTCAGGCCAAGAGGAACAGACCCTGTGGAGGAACCACATTATCAAGAACCTTCAAAATTTCCACAGAAAAACATTAAAACACATCTAAACTCCAAATGTCAACCAACTGTCATCAGATTTTTGGGCTCTGGATTTGGTTTAGAAGATTCCCAGCAAAACCAGCTGAGCCATTTATAATCTGACAGGAAACACTGTCTTTATGAAAGCAACACAACAGTTTTGAGAAGTGCTAACAGTGATGATGCCTAAAGAAGTATTTTCTCTGGAAAAAGAAGGGGCGGTTTTTTTGTTTGCTTAACAGAGAAAAGGCACATCTACATGAAATTTCATTTACTGAGCAACTCAGGCTCAGAACAAACTCAGAACTCACCTGCTCTATCAAGCCAAAGCAGTTGTCCCTCTCCTCCTCAGAAGACTCCAGCTGCTCAATGTTATTGCGTGTTCTGTAGTTGGAATATTTCCGTCTGTGCAGGCGACGCTTTGACTGGATTAATGAAGACTCAGAGTCACTCTGATTTATAAAGAAGAGAAAGAACAGGAGTTAAATAAAAATATTTATCTGGCAAATTTTTATGAGGGGGAAAAGGTGGCTAAAATCACTGCTGAATGCAAAAACTGAAACAGCATTATTAAGTTAAAACTCCCTTTCACAAGAGATCATTTTCATGTAAGCCAAAAGGTTTAAATTTGCTGTTCCAAATTTAAAATTAGTTGTTCTAAGAAATTGATAAACTCTTCATAAACTGCAGTGACAGCTCCTTTCACATCACCTGATAAATGTATTTACAGAATCAAGACATTAACTGCCTACAGTGTGCAATTCTAAAAACAGAGAATGGTTTGGGTTGGAAGGGACTTTCAAGATCATCTTGTTTCAACCCCCAACTCCCCTCAGGAAAGGAGATGGTGCAGTAGAATTCCTGTGTCAAATTGTTTTTGTACTCTAAGACACAGCAAATCAGGCAACAAGCTGAAACAACAACACAATAACCAATGTTTCCTCCTTGCCAACCTCTCTCCCACAAAACAGGTAATGAAAAAAGCACTTGAAAGGAGCGAAGTCTGAAGAAGTTTCCCCCCACACAAAACATTTTTATCTAAAGTAAAATGACAAGGAACAGCAACAGAACTTGTGATTGCTCAAGTGCAGGACCTTGAATGCTCTCAGTGCTGCAGCAGGATTTGCAACAGCCGTGAGACTGCAGTCAAACCACAACGGCCTGGAAGCCGTCCTGCCCTTAAAAATTACTCCCAAATACCTCACATAGAAGCAGGCAAGACTGAAAGCAAAAAGAATTCCAGTTATCCATAAAAATAAATCAAACCTTGTCCTGCAATAACTGGGAGCTGAATCATCAGGGTCCTTGGAAGACCCCACCAGAAACCTCTATTTTCTACACCACCACTTGTCCTTGGGGTAACAGAATGCTCACTTTCCCAGAAGCTGCCACGTACCTTTTCCAGGGACTCAAATAACTTCTTATTCTCTGTTGCATACAGATCTCTCTCTTCTTCCCCTTTTGCAATCCGATATTCTTCCTGTTTCCTACGAGAAAGCCATGAAAATCTAATTCCACATCTGTTTTGAAAATGCTGGTCTCTTTAAGGGATCTCTCACACCCAATTCTATTCCATTTTTTATTTCAGATGTTACTGTTGCTCAATTACCTCTAAATCATCCTATCATTTCCAGGTAAGAGGAAAAAACATGGATACAAAGAAAGTCTTCCTTCCAAACGTCAAAATATAACGTATGTTTTCAACATCATTTTTAATTCACATTTTTCCATTTGCAACCATTCTATCTCCCAACACTGGGAACACTTCTTAAAGCCATCAGAGATGTGGTAGCACCTATGGCTGTGGCTTTAAAAAAGTGTTTAGCTACTAATTCTCCTTTTCACAGATGAATACTGATAGTACTTTTGAAAGCAATCAGTTTAGAATTTCAAGTGGTTATAACTCATCACCTCCAAAAGTCTCACAGAGAGCACAATCTCATCCAGCTCTTCCATGGAAATGAATTCAACCTGTATCTTTCATTTTGGAGAAAGGAAGAATGTAGGTGACCCAGCTGGCCTGGAGATGACTTGAATAACTGAAATAGGGTAGAATCATTCAATTGGACAATTTCCCTTTTCTTCTCATTGAATGGACCTCACAATTAGGAGTTTTTAGCCCATCTGCCCACAAGGCTGAACTATTCAAACAGCATCCATTCTACCTTAGATGTAAGAGCACTCAATTTAGACAAACCAAGCTGCTGTGCTGTCTCTAGTGCTGCCTGTGATGCCTTTTTAGCTTTTATATTTTCCAGACTCTGCACTGCATTAGTGTATAACTGAACTGCACACAGAATGCTAGTCAGCTCTCTTCCATTCTGATCAGACTAAACAATCCTTCTGGGCCTAGAAACCAAGGTCACACCAGCTGCCAGCTGAAGAGTATAAACAATAGTGAACTGGGGGGAGAAGCAAACTGAGGGATATGACTTCATTACCTGAAGCTATAATTGGACAATTAACCTCTGATATTGGACAGTTAACCTCTGAGACCAAACTCATATCTGTCTGAAAAACTCGTGAGCATCGTCCATCTTGGTTGCAGCCTCCGCCAGGCTCCTGCACTGCCCAAGGTGAGCTTGTTAAAGGTTTCTAAAATATCTCCACTTGAACCCTGTCCAGCCTCTGCTCTGGGCAGCCTCTCCAGGTCTCACCTGAGCACGCTGGGGGGGATTTCTGGCACCACCACCCTGCGCCTCCAGGCCTGCAGGTCCCTCTCGGTGGCCATCTGGCTGCGCGGCGCGTTCTGGTGCATCTGCCGCACGCCCTCCACCTGCCCGCTGCGCCGCAGCCCGATGTTGGGCGGGGACTGGATGTCCAAACTCGGCCTCCTGAAGGCTGAAACACACAAATCAAAAGGTTTCTGACACCCTGTAGAGAACTGGAAGCTCATTGCTTTAAGATAAAAAAAAAAGATAATGGGTGTATTTTTATCTCTAAGTATGCAACTTGTTGTTTCCAGGGGATTATGTCCTGTAGAAAACAGAGAGATTACGCAAAGGGCTTAAAAATGGGTATTTCTGCTACTGTCTTCACAGAACCAGAATCACAGATATTTAGGCTGAAAAAGCCCTCCAAGATCCAGCATCTGACCACCCTGACAACCAGAGCAGAGAGCTGAGTGTCACACTGCAGTGGTTTCCCAGACACCTCAAAGTGACAGGAACTGTGGTGTGACACAAGGGTTCTGAACTATTTCAGGCCAGAGAAATTTCTGAGGCCAGAGAGGCTCTAAAAAGCACTTTTCCTAGAGCTGAGCTCATATAATTAAATACATTATTATATAAGAAAATATGTATCTTTTCACCTGTATAATAAAATCACATAATTAAAATTACAAAGATACAGCTTAGGAAAGTGTCTTGTTTAAATCTGTAAAGAAGGGACAGGGTGAGCCAGTTGGAATAATGGCACAATACTTACCTTGCAAAAAGCAAGGAATGCCAATAACTTATATTGGCAAACATTTGCAAAAAAATCTATTCTATATATTTTGCATGTTACTAATAACCTTTTCTTTTAAAGTGAAAGGCTTTGTAATTTAATCACAGGAGCAGCAGTGCTTTAATGAATAAAATTAACTAGGTATCACAATGTTAAAGGATTCTCAGTCCCCAGAACTACACTGAAGTTAAAACCTGTTTCAGTATTTCACACAGCACAATAAAAATGGAGACAGAACAATTACTGAAGAATTTATCAGCAGTCCTAACCTCTCCTGGGTGTTCCCTCCCCGTTTTGGGGGCCACTTGGAGCAGATTCTTGCTCAGCTGCAGTTCTCTGATCCTGTTCCAGCTGCAGCTGTCTGATCATCCCATCCAGGATGCTGGGCTCCAGGCCTGGCTCATCCTGGTCAACTGTCTGCTGGCCAATCACCTGCTCAACAACTTCTCCATCACCTTGCAAATGTAAAACAGATCAAATGAATGAAGTTATTCCAATTATTTATTCCAAGTAAGACATTTATGGAACGTGCAATCAAATAGATTGAACATCACACAGAAAAGAACTGCAACATCCATTTCAACAGCTGATTCTTGTTTTTGCTTGTTTAAATTGCATTCACTGTAGGACCTTCCAGCATCTTTAGTAAACATGAATACAAAGTATCAAGTGGAAAAAAAAAAAAAAAAGGTATTTTTAAATTGCTGATGCCCCCTTAGGAACCAGTGCATAACCTATTCCTGAATACAGAGCTTTAATGATATTCTTACTTGTTGCTACATATCCAAGCTGAGGGATCAAATGCTCATCTGCACAGTTCTCTCTTCCAGGCACCAATCTTTGATATTTTGTTGGATGAGGGTTTCCATCCACATCCACTAGGAAGGGAGGGGGCATGAGGTGAGGGGCCTGCTGGGTCTGCTCATCCAGCACGTAGTTGTTGGAGTCTCGGATCAGCGGCCGATAGTCAGTGTGGAAGAACATCTGATCAGGAATCTGAAAGGAAATTTCATTTTTATGTCAGCAATTTGGAAAAAAGAATATGCAAAAGAACAAAGATCAAGCACTGAAGTCTCTAAATAATCTGCTTAAAGGTAAAAGGGCAAGTTCTCAATTAGAAGATTTGTGTGTAACTTCAGTTAACCTGGGTGGGTGTTGCAGTACTGCAACCTTTGACAGTGCTTCTGCAGGCAACAAAATTCTTTCAGAAAACAAAAAGCTGAGGTAACTTGATGTAAAAGCACTGTTTTACACTTAAAAATATTTACCTCTCATTCTGCATTTTTCCCCCTACAATTATCAGAATCACAGAATAATCAGAGATGGAAGGAACTCACAAGGATCCAACTCGTGAGTGGCCCCTGAGCTTCCCTGCAAGGAAATCTTTGGCTAAAGCTCAACATCAGCTCCCAAAGTAAAGTTTTCCTAATCATGATTTATTTCTTCACCTGTATCCACCCAAAGTTGTTTCCTACAAGTGAAAGTCTGCTGAGCCCATGAGGCTGAAGGAAAATGGTTACATAACTACTAGATTAGCTTGGTTCCAACAGTGATGGGAAAGATGAAGGGAACAAGTTTCAATTTCAGCTGAGAATGCAGAGCAAGGAAAAAATAATTCTTTAAAATGACACACATGGAACTAGCATTGCAACCTGAAAAAATGAAGGGGAAGTGAAGAAAAGAAGAAATGTGTATTTATCAACACAAAAAGGAAGCAGGCTGATAAATTCAAAAATTTAGGATAGGATGAATTCAGACATTTATCCTGTTCACATTTTTCTAGTATTTCAAAATGCACAGCATTGGATCAATAATTTACTTTTGCTTAATTTAATCAACTACAGTGAATTTGGGCTTGAGCGAGGAAAGGCCTAAAGAACTGCAAGATAAACTAGCAGAAATCAGAAAAAGAAGCATTTTTGAGGTTGAACAATTAATGTTAATTAGCTGTCTCCAAGATGAAAATTCCAGGAACATTCTTGGGAGCCACTCCCATGGGAATGTTAAAACACTGAATTTTTTTCTGCTGTGCCAGGTTCATATAAGCAAGACAATTTGCAGACATCAAAGAATCCATTATATTTAGGTCCTCTAACCACACAAATTATTTTTTGCACATGAACTTTTAAAACAATTAATGTAATAATGTAATTTCAGTTAGAAACTCAATATAGAGATCTGATAAAAAGCTGAACTTACCTTTTCATAAGGTCTACTACAGCCAAAGCCAAATATCAGCAGATGTCCATGAGAATCTGTGCATGCAAAATGCTGCCCATCTGGTGAAAATTTACAGTCAAAAACAGCTCCATGTCCCTGGCCTTCAATCTGGGTTGAAGGAATGAAATGTCAGGATTATTTCACCATTTTTTCAGAGCAAAACATAAGCATCAAAAATTAATTACTCTGTCAAAAGGCATCATGCATTTCCCTAAATACATTCATAAAGGCACAAAAAATTTTGTTACTTCAGTATATTTCTTTTCCCCTTAAGTCCTGAACCAATTCTAAAAGATGCACTAGAGGGTATGGAAAGTTACTGTTCAGTGAATAAAATAAAGAAATAAACATATTTTTCTGAGGCTTTTTAGCTGCCAGCACACTGCTTGAAATGAATTGGAGCTAATACAGATTGGTTTTGTTAAACAACTTTCCAAACAAACCCAGAGAATTTAAGAACATAAAAAAAAAAACAAAACCAAAACCTCTTCGCTGTTGACTGACCAGAGAAATAAAAGATAAAAAAAAAATATATGAACGTTAGATCAGAACCTAAGTCTCAGAGAAAATAATCTAATTTAAAGCATTATCAATGATCTGTCAAATGGAGCCCTCAAGCACGGTGCCAATTGATATTAAGATTATCATTTCAAGACTGTGGAAAATACAAGTATCTGTCCACAAGTGTCTTGAAACAATGGCCTAAACCAGAGCCTTTTTCAGATGGCACTTCACCTCAGCTGAGGAAAACAATTAATATGAATGAATTGCACAAAAATTTTCCATAATAAAGAGTGCAAAACCTGCAACAGTCAGGAAATTCTAAGGTAAAAAACTCCAAGGAAAAAATAATTAACAAATTCTGCTGGCTAAGGTTTTTCTGTTTGGTTATTTGCTTTCTTTTTTTTCCCCTAAAGGTGCAGGGGTGTGAGTGTCGGTGGCAGTGAAAAATCCTGTTTGAGGAAGCTCTTACCATGTTAAAATAATGCTTTGTTTTGGTGCCTTTGGTGATGTCCCATATGAAGATGTTGCCATCGTGCCCTGCAGACAGCATTATCCTGCAATCAAAGGGATGGGTCTCCAAGACAAACACCTCATCTGCATGGCCCTGCAATTCCAAATTGCACATCACAGGGAGACAAGGAAAATCCACATCAGCAGGATGTTCACAACAGAGCCCAAAGCCCGTGCTCTCCTCTCAGGAAAATCAAACCCCAGGCAGCCATAAAGATTTGAACATCCCAAAGGTAAAAATGTTCTAGATTCAAGCAAGAGCTGTAGAAATACAAAGCTTTTGCCAAAGGATGGTGAATTATTCAATGGGCAAATTACTGTGATGCCTTCAGTTTTAGCTTTTATATTTTTCAGATTCTGTGCTGGTTTAATGTGCAGTTCTGGGTTTCATATTCAAGGTTGCTGAGCTCTCTGCACAGAGCAGGGACACAAAACAATTCCTTTCCAGCTGGCACCAAGGACAAATTGGAGGCCCAAGAGTGGAAACAGCAGTGAAGGAAAAGAGGGAACAAGGAGGATGGAGCTTCATCAGCTGGAGCTGGAATTGGACAATGAACTCCAATGTGCTGATGGACCAAAACCTATCCAAGTGTGAGACCTCGTGCCCAGGATCCATTTTGTGCCCATTTGTGGGTTTGACTTGGGTGCAGCCCCAAGGGGTTCCTGCACTGCCCAAGCTGGATCCTTCCAATAAATCCATTTTATTCTACCCAGTCTCTGTTTCCAGATCAGCCTTTCTAGGCAACACCTGGACAAAAATTTTACTTATTCCACATTTATTTGTTTCTTTTATTTAAGGCCAAAGTCCAAAGCAGGAGGAAGCAGCAAATTTTGGCTAAAAGAATTCCAAGGAACACCCCACTTGCTCTACCATCCATAGAGCTTCCAACACTAACCAGCCCTAATGACAAATTCAGCATGCACATGTCACTGCAATTACAGGAAGATCTTCTAAAAGCAAGAAAAATTCCATACCACCAAGTCATGGAGCAACTGCCCTGTGCTGGAATTCCAAACTTTGAGCAGGTGATTATTCACGGCCGTAACAACATAGTTGTCATTTTGGTTCCAAGCTATCATGGTTACTTTAGGCTTCATGAATTTGTCTTCTTCTGCACAAGTGTCACTATTTTTAAAAAAGTCAAAAAGGTCAGAGACATAGTTTATATTTTAATTAGCTCATTTCTATATCAAAATACAGTAACCTGTCCAAAATACAGTAACCTATCTTCCTACCAACAGGTTTAACCACAGAAAGGAAGTGAAGAATTAAATCTGGGTTGAAACTTTTGTCCACAAAATCTTTCATTTAAAGCAAATCTGGATTTTTAAATTTTAAAGGACTTGATAATCTATTTCCCATCTGAAATTCAAGGCAGAAAGGCTTTGCTTTTTCATGGAATCTTGGCTCCTCTACAATTAAGACTCCTAACATAAATCCTTTAACATTTTGCACTTTTTGCAGTCAGCTTTTCCAACTAACTGATTCTCAAGCCAATCTCTACATAAGCTAAGCATTTTTTAATGAGTCCTAACAGAAACACAGTAAAGATAACATTTTGTTTTAACCTCAATCTATTTCCTTATTTCCTTATTAACCTCAATCTATTTCTTTCCAAAATACATTTGCAGGATACTGTAACACTGCTCCTCAGCCTTTTCGTCAAGCAAAGGAAGAAGTTTTCCTTCAAACACATTTCATTTAATCACCTACAAATTAATTTCTGTTCAGTGTCTGTTGAAGCTTGCTGAGCTTCTGTACTCCTGTAAATCACCCACCAACAGGTTTAACCAACACCATGTAATATCCTGATTTTTTTCCCTGATAACATTATTCAGAGTGGATGCCATCAGCATTTCATTAATCCACTTTTTAAAAGCAGAAAATGGGAACAGTCAGCAAGATCAGTCCTTGAGGAAAGCCACCTACTCCAAGCCATAACCTCTCCTGCAAATAGGTCACCACCTACTTTATTTCTACTAATCTAAAAATATTTCTCCCGTGACACACCAGGTGTCAGACTAAAACCCTGATAGAGAAGGTAGGTTCTTTCTGTTCACTTTTTTCCCTGAATAGAGGCAATAAACTTAATTTGGCACAGAGCACATCTGAGAGCTTTATGAACACTTAGGAATTTATGAAAGCGCAGACTGAAACTCAGCAATTATCACATCACCAGAACTCTCAATTCACATCCTCCCAAGACCACAGAACTTGACCAGAATGTTGGTGTCATTCTCACATTTGAGTAATTGAATTTTTCAGACTGAATTCACACAAAAGAAGCCAAGAAGTGAACACTTCACCCACCCCAGCAGTCGATCAGACATGTCCAGCAAAATGCTCCTCCACTCTGCCTGCTCGAAACGCCAGATCCGAGCTGTTCCATCTCTGCTGCCACTTATGAACCTGAACCAGGATGAAAAATGAATTAATTTCTCTTCCAGATAATTGTTTTATATTACATTTTAGAGTTACACACCACCACAACATAAATTTTGCAGTGGAAGATTGATAGAAGTGAAATCATCAATTTGTGCTCAAGGGAATTCTTTCTGTTAATTTTCTTTCCAGAAAAGCAGGAAAGAGTTTTTTCTGAACAGGAAAACTGAATAAAGTTGTCAAAACATGAAGAATAGAGAAGCAAATTCCAAAGTTTAACTCAATTCACAAATTCATCCTCTACTCCTCCTCAGTACAGGATTTTAATGGATTTTAAGTAATTGCAGAGTTTCAGATACTGAAGTAGAGGCAAGAACAAATCAGATTAAAAGGTTATAATTTATTTTTTACCATTTTCACTGCATTTTTCCTGTTCCCTACACAACACTCAGTGAAATTGAAAGGAAAGGAGGAGGAAAAGGAGATTTATTAGGCCACAAATATTAGGTACATTAAAAAGTGGTAAAATTCCTCCTGGAAAATAAAAATCCAGCCAGGTCAAAAAAAAAAAGAAAGCTGGAACAGCTGAAGCTCAATTATGCTCCTGCATCAGCCCAAAAATTCCTTTCTTAGTTCTAAATAAGTAGATTTTTCTTAATGAGAACACCCAGGAATAGATTCTGAATTCCAAAATTATGAATTTTTGGTCCATATTTCAGCCTCTTCCAACATACCTGTCCCCACCATTGGAAAACTGAATGCTGTCAACTTTGTCCTGAAAGAAAAAGGAGAGTTTGTTAGACATTTTATTTTTTAAACAGGAAATATGTTTTTTGACAATTCTAAGTGCAGTAAAATCTGAAATAGTGAAAAACTGTTGTGTAATTTCTAAGTGTTTTAACTTCAAGGCAAACCAAATCCACACATTTCCCAGAATTCGCTAACTTTTAATGTATTTAAAATGCATCTTTTAAAAACTGCATGAATTAAACATGAAGGATTGACAGATTAAAAAACCTGGTTAATAACTGAATCATATTTAAATATATTTCCAATACCATATGTCAACTGCAATGGTGAGGAATCTATTGTTCCTATTCCCACTAAAAATTTTCCTTAAAAATAAACAATTATTCATTTTTATCACAATAAAAACTGCAGGAAAAGTAGACACCACACTTTGTCTTAGAGCAGAAAAGTCTCCTCTACATAAAAATTAAGTACTGATCAAGCCTTATCAATGCAACAAAAATAAAGAATTTCTAGTAGAGGAAACACAAATGCCAACAAAATTAATTAAGAGCACTGCTAAAAACCCACTCATAAAATCACCTTGTGACTTCAATGCTGCTTCAAATGATTAATTAACTAATTACTTACAGCATGACTTTCTAATTCAGCTATTTTCTCAGGTGTTTCAGAGCCAAAAAAATACATCCTGATGACGTGGTCAGTGCTGCCAGTTGCTAAAAACATACCACCTGTAAAAATTGAGCAATAATTAACCTGCTGTGGAAGAAATTAAAACAGGTCACCACCATTTCTCAGAGGCCTGGTTTAAATAAAGAAACCCCAGAACTATTTCAAGAATGGCACACTTTTTATGCTCTTCCACTGACACACATAATGTGGAAGGAAATCCCTTTCTTGGCCCAGAAAGTGTTCTCAGCCATAGTAAAAATAAATTAGTGTTATTAAGATTTTAAAATACATTAGGGCAGACTTAACATTAAACTGCACAGAGAAGCTTTTAATTGTGGGGAATATGGCTCTGGATAATCGGAATGATGTAGATGACTCTCACTGGAGTCTGTGCCTCATTTGTGCAGGTGAACTGCATCAGAATGAGGATGAAATGTGAGCAAACCAGGAAGTGAAGTACCCAGTGCAAGCACACCAGCACTGAGCTGTGCTGGCAGAAATTCCAAGATCTGCCTCTAAGTGCTGTCAAAAAAAAAAAAAAAAAAAAAAAAAAAAAAATAAAAAGAAACCCAACCCAAACAAGCAAAATGTCAAAACCACCCTCCCAACACAAGCCAGGGCTCTGTCCTGACAAAGTGAACAAGTCACACTTTGATTTGCTTTTACTTCTGAAATTCACATGAACTGAGTGAAAGGAAACTACAAGCCAGGAGTGGAGCACATTAAAGATACATTTCTGGATCACAAGAGAGAAATATCCTGGTGAGCACCCCTGGCACTGGGTCAGGAGCTCCTGCTGGCAGGAAGCACTTCCACTGCTGGTGACTGTGGCATGGCAGAGAACCCTTTCTGCCAATCCTTGACATTGAGTTTAATGTCATTGCATGAGGGGATTAAACAAAAATAGAAAATCCAGCGAAGGTGGATAGAAGCAAACAGACTTTTATTTAAGTGACTTTTACTTCTGTGAAACCACCAATGTTTTCAAGAGTCTTTCACTGTTACTAACTGTGTTTCACTGTTAAGTTTCACCATGATTTAATTATGTCACAGCTAGCAGTGCACATCTGTGTAATTATGTACTCACACCCGCAGGTGTTGTCCATTTTAAAGCTGTGCCAATCAAGTATTACAAGAGAGGAAAAAAGAAATCACAAGGCTGAGCTCCACGTGACTTACCCACACTGAAGGAAGAACAAAGCATCTGAACCCCTGGTCTGGGTTTCTCTGTGAACTTCACTGGCTTGGTGCTTGAAAAGAAAAGAAGTTTGAAATAGGTCACACCACCCAAAACCTGGCTTTTAGCAACATTTCAAAACATAAAGGGATGTTTCTGCAAACATGGATCATTTTACACCAACTACCATGATGGGGCACAACACCAGACACACACTGATTATCCTAGAGCTCTTTTTCGAAGTAACTAATTTTTTTTTTTATTCAAACAAGGAGTTACAATATATTGAACATTTCAAACTATCCTGAACATCCATAACCTGCATGCAAATTCTGTAAGAAACATCCTTAAACTACAGGACTGTTGGAATATCAACATCACCACCAAGTTTTATTATATTTTCCAACACACTTAATTTTCCAGCCATTCCTGTTGTCCTGCACTTGTACTTTTAGTGAAGAAAGAAATTAATCTATTTCCCAACTAATCTCACAAGTCAATGGAATGACATGAATTTGTAAAGGATAGAGTTGGTGATGGTGCTTTAAAATAACTGTGGAATACATGATTTGTACACCATTGTTATAACCACAAAAACCCCGTAGGGTGAAAAAAACCTGACTTATTTCACTCAGACCTAGGATGGCATAAAAGTTGATGAGCAAACCATTCACATACTTGAATTTCATGGAATCTGCATCCCACTGCCAAAAGCAAACAGTTCCATCTGCCCCAGTGGAGACCATGTACCGCAGGGAGCCTCTCACCATGGGACTGAACTGCAGAGGGGAAAGCAAAATCACACACAGAAACAGAGATTCAAGAATTGTTCATCAACGGATCAAAAAGTTCACATAAAAGCTCGATTTATTTTGGATTTTTTCACCTCAGATTGCTGGAGCAGCTGTTGGTAACTCATTTTTAGTGTTTACAAAGTAATACCTCCCCTACTTGAAGGTAAGTTTGTGGTCTGTGTTTCAATTACTGCTTTAAAAAACCCAATTCCTTCAGTGGTTGGGGTTGGATGTTTTCACTGACCACAATCATTCACTGAAAATCCTGTCAGTGAATGAAATAATGAGCACAGCAGACTGAAAAAAGGGAAGTTTGAACAGACAGGTGTAGTTCAAAAATAATTAGGCAAAGCATGAGACATGAGATAGTTTGAGTGTGTAACTTAGCATCATAGCTAATTTTATAAGAATTTTCTGGGAATTCCTCAGAAATAGTTCTATAAGACATGGATTTATTGCTATGCAGGGAGCAACCCTTCAGAGAACTCTACAGACACAACTTGTTTAAACTGTTCATCAGTTACTGACATTGGAAAGTCATATAAATGGTACACACTGCAATTATGCTATTATTAAGAAAGTTTAAATTAAAAAATCCACACACTACAACAAAAGAAGGACCACAAGTATTTAGGCATTAAAAACCAACCAAACTAAAGAATGCAATGAATGCCACAGGAAGTGCAGGTATGAAGATTACTCTCTGAGAAAAAGATTGCTCTCATTTTTGAGAAAAATGCAGAATTATTTGTTTGTACTGAGCTCCACAAGCCATTCTTCACCCATCAAGACAAGCTGTTGGAAAACACCCCAAACCTGGATAACGAGCTACTAATTTCTGTGTTAATTAAGGAATTAAAGGCCAAAACCAGACTGAATCCAAAGGACCTCCAAGAGCACATGGTGTATCAAACCACCTTCAAAATGAAATATACACATTTTACACCTTTGTCCTTCTGAAATAACTCCTATTTTTGAGATTAAAATACCCACATCCCAAAAGCTGTAGGAATAATATACTGGATCAGAACACATTCACACAAAATAGCAAATCAAGTCTCCAGTAAGAGACAACAGGAGGACATGTTTCCCAGAAATTCCCTTTTGTTCCAACCACTCAAGTATTACAGGCAGTGATCTCTAAGGGAAAAAGAATTCCTGTCATTATCTTCAGTTAAACACTTAGGAATTCCAGAGAGACAAGGAATTTACTTGTTTTTAAGCAGGTTTATCCTGTGATTTGACTTAGTTTTGACATGAATATTCACACATTCAGATTTCACTACTCCAATAGGCAGCCACAGAGAAATAGTTTCATTTCTTAACATGCAGAAACATCCCAAAGCCCCATACCTGCAGTGAGGTAATGGAGCCTGTGTGCCCATGGAGAACAGCAACTGGTGCACAGGTCCTCAGGCACCACACTCGGATCATCTTGTCACAGCTGCCAGCTGCAATCATGGTGTTCTCATAGTTCACAGCCATGTCAGAGATCTCTGCTGAATGGCCTCGTAAGGTGGCAAACAACCTGCCATTGTGAGTGGACCAGATCTTCACCAGACAGTCATCTGAGCCCTGGGGAGAAATGTTCATTATGGACAACTTCTGACACGCTTCTGACTTTTAACTACATCAAATTGTCCTACTGCAGCACAGAGAGGGAGCTGCATTTCACCAGCACCGAAATTTATCTCCAGAAGTTTTAGCACAACACCCATTGCCAAGCTCTTCTCCTTGTATCACCTAAACCAATATTGAGAGTTGGATGCATTTCATCAACTTACAGTAAATATTCTGTGTCCAGTCCTGTCAAATGCAACACAATAGACAGAAGAGAGGTGGCCAAGGATCCTCCTGTGCATCTTGACATGCTGGTACATACTTCCTGGGAATGAAGTGCTGAACTTGGCATATCCAGTTAACTGCTTTGCTCGATGCACCTCCACTGCAACACAGAGGAATCACATCATGCTTCAAACACATCTGTTGTAAACCTTGCCTTTATTCAACTGCCATTATTTAAAAGCTACTAGAAATTACTTTCAGATTTCATGAATCAGATTTTGTGGCAGCTGTAATTTTGTCTGTGTGTAAAAACAGTATTTTAGATGTGCCCAGCAGCAGTGGGGAGAGGAGAGAGGAGCTTACCAAGGCTTGGTGGGGTGCCATAGTTCACAGGCATTTCAGGGGGCCTGCCTCGATGGAGAGCAGCAAATGCAGAGCCCTTCCAAACAGTGTTCCTGCAATCTGCAAAAACAGGTGAAGTTCACTGTAAGTATTTGTTACAAATGCCAAAAGAGCTGCAGTTCCAAGTCTCAAACACAGGATTGAACCCAGCAAAAAACCAGGCACCAACTACCCCAAAACTTCTCACAAACAGTGAAGAGTTAAAGAGAAAAATCCATTTAATAGTAACAGAAGGAGAAAAAAACCAACACAACCAATCATCAAACTTTGAAATTACTCCTAAATGATGGCATCCCTGCAGTTCATGTGACACAAAACTAAAATTTCAACTGATTTTTAATGTTTTCCTGAATATTTATACAGGAATGTAATGAGTAGTTATTAATATGAAGTTATTTAATGAGATGATCTCAAGAACCTTTCAGTTACTAAAGGGGATTTACAAGAAAGCTGGAGAGGAATTTTTCACAAAGGCTTGGAGTGAAAGGACAAGGGGGGAATTGCTTCAAGCTGAAGGAGAACAGGTTTAGATGGGATTTGGGGCAGGAATTGTTCCCTGGGAGGGTGGGGAGGGGCTGGGATGGAATTCCCAGAGCAGCTGTGGCTGCCCCTGGATCCCTGGCAGTGCCCAAGGCCAGGCTGGACATTGGGGCTTGGAGCAGCCTGGGACAGTGGGAGGTGTCCCTGCCATGGCAGGGTGGCACTGGATGAGCTTTGAGGTCCCTTCCAACCCAAACCATGCTGGGATTGCAAGAGGTCATTCCCAGAGTGTCAGCTCTGCCCTTCTCACACACACTACTCCAAATCCTAACTCTGCACACAGGACAATGCATCACCCCCATTTCAAACAAATCCACATCCTACCTTTTGCTGTCCGGAGCAAGGACTGTCTCCCTGCCCCAAGCAAGGAATTCACTCTGGAAATGCTGGGTGGGATCTCCTTATCCAGGATAGGCCCAATACGTTTGCAAATTTGTAATAAATGATCTGGAGCCACATGCTTGTTGGACAGCACCTGACAGAAATTCAAGGTTTAAAAATAAGGACGGTACACCCAGAACAGCTGAATCTAAAAGCATCAACATGCACAAGTATAATGGATATTTCTTTTAAAGTTTAATTTACAGAGAAAAATCAACTCTGTTAAGCTCTGATCTAGTAAATTCACTGGGTAGCCTGCAAGCTAGGGAGAGCTGTAATAAAAGTAACTGGAGTAAAGCTGCTCATTGCACATCAGTATTACTGGAAGTTTGCAGGAATCACCCCTGTGGCACCCACTTGTGAGGGACCCTACACTGAGTGTCTCTGCCCAATTCACCCAATTATTTGTATTAAAAATAAATAAAATCCAAACCCTCATAACTGAAGATCACAGAGAATGGGGCTGCAATCAAGCACAGGAATAATGCAGCTTCTACCTGTACTTGTTCAGTGAACTGCAAACCAGCAGGTTTGAGTACAATCTCTCTGGAAAGAGTTTCCTTGAAGAACCAGTACTGCATAGCCTAAGTCTGCCCTACTTCCTCAAAGCAAAGGATCAAACCAGTCATCCCTACATTCAGGAATGATCCCACACTCTCTGCATCAAGCAACCTAAAAAAAACACACCCCCACACACACTCAGATGTCTCAGACAGGAACAGATGTGTGCAGGTTTTCATTATTTTTCCCCCTTTTCTTTCTGGGGAGTTCAATCTAAAAAAACCTCATTCTTGTCAAGACAACCACAATAATGCACAAGTTAAAGACACAAAGCAAGAGTCTGAACAGCCTTGAGCAGAGCAGAGCACGAGAATCATGAACTGAAGCTGCTGGGGAGGTCTGAGGCAGCTGGGATCAACAGCCTCACACTTCCTCCAGTGTGACCTGGCCATGAACAAAGCAGCCACACTGCTCCTGCAGCAGCCAGAGAATTCCCAAGCAAGGCATTCAGGAGAGGCTCAGGGCCACACCAGCTCAGGTATGTGGCCTCCTGCCCAGGTGGCTGCTGAGAGCACAGACACAATGAGCTGGAGCTGCTGCTCCCTGTGCCTGAGCTCGGTGTCCCACCAGGGCTGATCTGCTCATCACAACCATGGGGACACAAACACCACACGCTGCCAAAACCTGCCCACATCACACTGAGCATTCACAAGCACAGGTAAAGTCACAGCCTTGCACTTGGTTTTAGTAAGAAAATCCAGGTATGAAGCTTGTGGGGCACAGGTTGCGCTCCTGGCAGGGTGGGAGGTGATAACATCAGTAAAACAGTTCCCATTACCCCACAGGCAAATCTGACAAGCAAATCATCCCATCAGATGCTTCAGGTTGGTTATAAGAAACAGATCTGGTGGCCCAAAGATTACAAAATGCAGTCTGACATCATTTCTTTATCAATTTTGACTCCTGAGTTGGTAGAGAGCAGTACCAGCCACAACACTCAGGACAGAAAGGTCAGCGTGCTTCCTGCCAAGCACTGAAACCCTTTTTGTTTGCATGCCACCAGCAATAAGTGTATTTTCTAAATGCAACCCTTGCACACAAAACCTTCCAATTCCTTTCTTTTTTGAAGTAGTTTCACTGAGATTTTTGGAATGAACAGTTATTTTAAAAATTTGCAATTCCATGCTGAGCAAAGCGGAATAGAAATAATTACACCACAGGACTGCATTTGTCCGTGGTCTTTGCAAATTCAGAGTGGGACAAGAGGTTCCCAGAGCCCCATAAAAAGCAGAAACAAATCCCTGATAAGATTAATTTAGATATTCTGAAACAGTACTGCCCTATGCAAAGATTTCCTTTAAAGTGTGCAGGAAAAAGAGGTAGAAGCAGCACATGTTAAAGAATTGGTTTGGCAATTGTAGATGCAAAATAATCACAGTTAAAAAGCAGCCCTGAAATCAGAAAAATACACACATGGGACGTCCAAACACCCTGTTTGTTGTCAGGAGAAATGGGGTAAGAAATCAACAATGAAGCAACAAAAAAACCCCCCAAAACTCCCAACAATTCTTTTTAAGCTTAATCCTACTTTCATCTTGCCTAAACTCAAGTCAGAGCTTGAAAATATTCCTGTTTAGCAAGGCCAGGCTTCTTAGTGACTTCAAAAAAACTGATCCAAAACCTTCCTTGCTCAACTGACCACAACAAGCACAATGGAATCAAACTTATCACTTCACGCAATACTTAAATAATTAAGAGAATGTTTTAAACAACACTTCATTCCTTTTCTATGCAAATATGATCCTGATATCTTTAAGTGATTCACAAGAGGGAGTTCACTGCAACAATCAATTAACCTGTAACGCCTGAACATTGGGTGGGAAAAAGCAAGGATAACATCGCTGTAAAGGAAACATTATCAAATACAATGAAGCAGGATAAAAACCACACTGGGCAGGGCAGGCACCACCAGGCCATCACCCCCCGGCACTCAAACTCTTTGCCATTTAGAAAAAAGCAGCAAAATTAAACCCCAAAGCTCTGCCTTCTGTAAAAACAATTCAGAACACACCACAACAGCCGTGGAAGGGCAGAAAGAACATTTAGTGGAGAGATCACCCCCATCTTTGCAGCTCGTTAGAAACAAAGCCACGACCAGCGAGGAGCCGGCACCACAACTGCCAACCCTCGGTTTCTGAACAGCGATTTCATTTCCTAATCTGTTGGAGGGGGCTGAAAGAAACCAACCAGAAAATAAATACCGACAAATCACAACGTGCCTCACAACCTGGCCCCTGAAACTCCGAAATGAAACCTCGCTGTAGATTGGTTCCTGCCTCTGTGTAGGCAGTGGCATGTACCACTGCACAACGCCAAGCTCCACCTCTGCTATGTAAACAATATCCTCAATTTAAACCACCGCTCGTGTTTTTGTTAGTCTGATGTAAAGAAATTAAAGGCCCTTCCTAAGGTAAATCCAGCGTTCAGAGCCAGAATGGTACTGGTAGGTGAAGATTTGGGCCTACTCTTGAAGGTAGAGCGTCTAACATCAATGTCATCACCGTAAATAAAAGGGTTTTTTAAAAGAAAAAAGTCTCACCAATTCTTCATAACTTCTATAATGCTCATTTCCTTGCCAATCCAACCTTTTCGGAAGCAACTAAAGAAAGTAATAACAGGAAAAAAAAAACAAACCGTGAGCGGTTAAAGGGAAAAGGAAGGATTACAGAGCACATCCAAAACAATGTGTGTTGAGGGGGGAAAAGTTGAGACAGCGGCAGAAACTTGAATGACTTGCAAAGGAAACTTTTGACTACAGCAAGATTTCATAAGAGCCCACACAGACCTGGTGCTGCTCCAGCTCCTGCACCAGCACCTGCAGAGGGAAGGGGAAAAACACAGAGTCAGGGACAAGGCAGGATTTGGCTCCTCCAGAGCGGGGGTCGCGGCTGCTCCCACCTCCCCCCGAGCCTCCGCGGGCAGCGCGGAGTCCCCGCGCCCCGGTGAGCGCCGGACTCACCTTCAGCGCTCTCCGGCAGGGCCCGGTGCTCAGGAACCGGGCGATGAGGAAGTAAAGCTCTGTAAGAGACACGGCAAGAGACACGGGGGATGAGCCGGGGGGCGGCCGTGACCCATCCCGAGTCGGGGGGTGGGGGGGGGCAGGAAGATGGCGGCACCGGCGGCACCTCCTCACCCCGGCCCGCGGTGTTACCTGATTCAATGAGCGGCAGCGACGCGCCGGAGCTGGCAGAGGCCGCAGGCTCGGCCATGGCGGGCTGAGGGCGGCGGGCCCGGCTCGGCACGGCGCTGTCAGCGCCTCCCCTCCCTCCCTCCCCTCACGGCCGCCCCCNGGGGGATGGAGGGGAAAGCGCCCGATGAGGAGAAGGGGAGGAGGAGGCGCGGAAGGATCGCGCGAGGAAGCCGGCGGTGACGCGCACCGGGGGCGGGACTGAGCGCGGCGAGGCGGCGGCGCTCAGGGGTGGCGGGGCAGAGGAGGCGGCGGCCGTGGAGCTGCTCCGGTCGCCCCCGGGAACTGCGGTGCTGCCGCCGCTGCCTTGGCTTTCCTGGCCCGGACAGCCCTTCCGGGGACCCGCGGCGACGCACCGAGAGCCGGTTCCAGGGGGCGATGCGGTGACGGAGCGGACGCCGTGGGCCGCCAGGCCAAGGCCTTTGCCTTGAGTGCCGCGTCCGGTTCTGGGCCCCTCACTGCGAGGAGGATATGGAGGGGTTGCAGCTTATCCAGAGGAGGGAACGGAGCTGGGAAGGGAGTGAGGAGCTGGAAAATGGGCTGAGCCTGGAGAAAAGGAGGCTCAGGGGGGACCTTGTGGCTCTGCACAAGTCCCTGCCAGGAGGGGCAGTGAGGGGGGATCGAGCTCTGCTCCCAGGGAACAGGGACAGGAGGAGAGGGAACGGCCTCAGGCTGGGCCAGGGGAGGCTCAGGTGGGATATCGGGAAGAATTGTCTTGGCTGAAAGGGTGATTAAACATTGGAATGTGCTGCCCAGGGAGGTGTTGAAGTCCCCGTTCCTGGAGGAGTTCAAGGAAAACCGGACATGCTCTGGGCTGTTGACAAGGGGCACATCAGTCAAAGGTTGGACTCGATGATCTCAGAGGTGTTTCCCAAGCTAAATGATTTTGTGATAACGAGATTCAAAGTGCACTGCCAAGTGTATCCCATGCCAGCAGAGATGTTGGTGCATCGGTGCTGTGTCCGTGCTGGAGCTTAGGGATGGCCCAGGCTCCTGCTGTGACAGCAGAGCTCTGTGGGGGATGCTGGGGGCACCTCGGCTGCCCTGAACACCAGCTTGGGGAGGCACAGTTCCCACAACACTTCAGCAGCCGGACTTCCCCGGCATCTCTGATCCAAAACAAAGCAGCTCTGCCCCCATGCCTGTGCCACCTCGAGCCTGGCTCCTGGAGCCAGGACATTGACCTGCTGCAGAGAGCCCAGAGGAGGCTCCAGGATGAGCAGAGGATGGAGCAGCTCTGCTGGCAGGAAAGGCTGGCACAGCTGCCATTGTTCAGCCTGGCCAGGAGAAGCTTTGGGCTGAGCTCAGGGTGGCCTTGCAGGGCCTGGAGGAGCTGCAGGAAACCTGGAGAGAGACAATTCCCAAGGGATGAGGGACAGCACATTCCCAAGAGATGAGGGAATGGCTTCAGACTGAAAATGTACAGGTTCAGATCAGATATTGGGCAGGAATTCCTTCCTGCGAGGGTGGGCAGGCCCTGGCACAGGTGCCCAGAGAAGTTTTGGCTGCCCCTGGATCCCTGGCAGTGCCCAAGGCCAGGCTGGACATTGGAGCAGCCTGGGACAGTGGGAGGTGTCCCTGCCATGGCAGGGGTGGCACTGGATGGGCTTTCGGTCCCTCCAACCCAAACCATTCTTGATCTTTTTTTTTTTTCTCTCAGTTGTTTCTCAGGCATGCCCAGCATGAATGCTGATACAAACAGCAATGGCTGTACTCGTGTTCCATTTTAAATCCAAAGTCTTCTTTCCCTATTTCATTCCCCACCTCTGCTACCTTGAAATGCATTTTTAGAACCTTGAAGTAAATTTATTTTTCTGTATCATTCCCTTAACCCAGACAACTACTAGTAGTACACAAAGACAACAAGTTGTGTTCTCCTGCTGTTGTATTTTAAACCAGTTTGTGCTGCATCAGCTCTCACTGCAATCCTTTCCTGAAGAGCAAATAGATCTGGTATCACACAGGACAGAGTAATAGCAAGTTACAATAAATTAAGCAGGGTAGGAGAAGTAAGGAAGATGCTGAAAGTGCACAGCATCAGAGGTCCAAAACATATGAAAAATACACATTCTGTAAAAGCTGGGATGAGTGGTTATTTTAGGGGGTTCACGTGCAGGTTTTTATTATTTAACTGGTGGGTTGAGAGCAAGTAATATAATGGAGCAAGGTTGTATTATTAATAAATTAAACCAACAAATATGGTACCTGGAAGGGGGTGCTGGGGGAAGTGATTTGGAAAAGTGGCATCAATTTCCAGTTTTGAAACACCCAAGAACTTGAAGGCAAAGCCATGTGTGCTCTGTGAGGAACACAGCTGTGAAGGAATGTTGAGTTTGAATGTTGTGGTCAAAGGTGGGAAACTTCCTGTAGAAAAGTTAAAGATTGCTGAATATAGAAGAGGTAAAAATGGTAAAATTCTTCTTGAAATGAAGATTTAGAAAGGAAGTTAGAGGTGAAAATAAAGTGGGGTTTTTTTTAGAAATAACTGTAACAATTTGAAAAAGGCACTTAAAATGTACAGGAAGGAGGTGCTGGGCCTGCAGGTGTGACTGAGAGCGTGAACAAGTTCTGGGGTAAGAGCAACAAAAAGCCAACAAAAAAAAAATGTTGAGTTTGATCTTGGCTCCTCCCAGTTGTCTGGCTGGCCTCTGATGCTTACTAATTATTGACTTTTTTTAAAAGCAAACAGCAGCAGCACAAAGCTCTCAGCCTGCAAGTTTAGATGAACTCTGCAATTCTCCATTCCCTGAACGCCACCCGTCTCTTTAAAAGTACAATTTGAACACTCTGAATACAGATAAAAACCCAAAGTACAGCACTCAGATTGTCAGCTACAGAAACATCCTTTCATAATCAAGATTTATTTGGCTTTTGTTTGGTGATCACAAACACTATCAACAATTTTACAATTGTTTTTATTCACAGAGCTTTTTTTTAATCTAAAAACTAATTAGTTTTTTTCCTAGCACTATTTCAAATATTTTTCACTCAGTCTTTGTAGACAAGTTGTCCTTTAAAACTAGATGTGAAGTTCCAGTATCTCAAATATTGACATAACTTCCATCTGCCAAGCAGAAACTTTTACTTAGAGACAGTATTTAAAGATATAAAATAAAAGTTTCCAATCTTTTGCATCACAGCTACAAAGTTGTTGGGAAAAAAATAAAGCTGCAACTACCAAAAATAACTTTGTCACTGATAGACATCACTCAGCAAAAAATCCACCACTAGGGAGCAGTTTTATTAGATAAGCAATTCTACTGATGGTACAACCACAGAGAAGGATAAATAACTACAATGTTAAGACATCCTCAACACATCATTATGAATTCCAAAATCTGATCTGTGTTATGCTTCATTTTATAGGATAGAAAACTGTCCCTTGGAGTCTGTGGAACATGAGGCCTAATCAAGGCCTCAAAGCCCTCTCCTTAATTAACATGCCGTTAATTTCTGGTTTCATAGAAAACAGACAACCAGTACATGATTTTACCACTTAAAAAAAGCATTTACACTTATCTAAATATGTAAAAAAATGCGTTGAGTCGGGATTCTCTCCTTTTTAAAAACGTGTTTTCTAGAACTACTAAAAAACTTGCATTTACAAAATAGTCGATAAAAATATTCCTCTGAATTGTACAAGAAGAAAAGGTTTAAGGACCACCATTACAGATGTGGGAGCAGGTGTCACTCAGGCTTCTCTTCCTTCTCTGCAGCTGCATCAGGTGCTGGAGTCTGGAAAGGGAAAAAAAATGCAGAACATTTGAGTGGAGGAAGTTTTTAATGGCTCAGATTAGTCTGGAGTGGTTTGAATGCACAAAAGGACAGAATAACCCTGACTTGTTCCTGCAGATTTCTCTTGGATCATAAGCTGCTAAGCTAAGCTGTCACAAAAAGGCTCCTTGGATACACCAGGATGGACTTCAGGATGTTGATTTGTTACTGAACACACACTGCAAAGGATTTAAATTTTAATTGGATTACTGCCTTTATGACAGAAGAAAATTTAGCTTTTACACAACTACAATTACATGAGGTATTTAGAAAATACGTGAGGTAACACTTCATGCCTTTAAGTTTCAGTGCCACACTTAATAAATTAAAATTATATAATTAAAATATGATTTAAAATACATTCTTCAAATTCTAATCCCGTTTTAATTGTTAGCAAACAAAAACATCCAACAGGACAGACTCTGTCTCTTCTAGACTTTGGTATAAAATTACACCTGTTTTGGGTGATGTGACCAAGTCATCACCCCTTCCTTGTAAATTTATCTCATCTCTGCACCTTTAGTGAACTGAAAGGACCTCAGATGGCAATGCCACCAAATTTGGCTCTGCTGCTGAAATATTACAGGCACAAATTAAACTATTGCAATAATGCCAAAAAATTGAGTCAGCTGAGGAACTCTGAGTAACAGCACAACTTTTTCACACTGCAAGCTTTCAAATGCCAAACTGTTACCCCAGAGTAAATCTTCCTGTTCACTGAAGCACCATCCTGTACCTTCCTTGCCCACCAAACCCCATCATCTCCTAAAAACAGAATATTCCACTGAGGGGACACTGACTGTCACAGAAACCTGGCACCAGCTCCCACCACACTCTGCTCCATGCATTTGCCCTGGTGAGAGGCACTGCTGTCCCTGCAGATCCTGTCCCCAGTTTGATTTATTTTGATGGCTGCATTTCAGAAATGTATCTACAATTGGGACTGATGGCTGCATTCCATGAATGTACCTACATTTGGGACTGATGGCTGCATTCCAGGAATGTCACACAGAGTGGAGGATGCTCTGAGTGACCTGACCAGTGACTCCAAAGAGTTCAGGCACAGGGTTCACCCCTCTGGCTCTGTGCTGCAGCCAGGACTCACCTGGCATAGCCACTTCTGCAGCAAAACAACTCATTAATTGTTGTACTTTGTCCCTGCACCAGCCTGTCCTGTCCCTTCTCCCAGCAGTGTCTGTCAAGTCACCCAAACCCTGCTCAAATCAACTCTGGGTTTTCACTCAACGCTCTTCCCAGGCCCAAGAAAAAGAATATTTCATTTATCAAGGGACTTCTGTGGCAAAAAAACCCCAAACTTCTCAGTAACAGCAAAGACTAAAACCCAAACCCAGCCCTCCAAACTTCACCTCCTCAGTTTTAGCTTCCCCATTTTCTGCAGGCAGGTTGTCCTTTGTCTGTTCTTGGCTTGTCTCTTCTGTCTGTTTTCCTTTGGGCCCCTTCTTCCCCTTTGATGGAGCTTTCTTGTCCTCAGATTTATCCTAAAATGAAAGACATTTCCACTAAGTCAACTGTTACGACCTTCCAGGTAAACCTCAAAAAGAATAAAAAGCACAGATAACCAAGATAGATTTGCTAAGCTACCAACAATCCTGATCACCCACTTAGAAAATATTCCAGAATTACATAAGTGCAGCACACTGACATCTATACTCTGGATTGCCAAAAAATATTCTTCTTCATATTTATTTTAAAAGCCCACCAAGTAACTCCATGACAAGCAAACTTCTCTTAACTGGAAAAAATACCGTGAGGAAAGTTTTAAAAACTGACAAAGTTGATGCAGAAAAGTTTTTGTTTGTTTTTATTTTTGATGAATCAAAAAAAAAAAATCTTTTGACTCTTAATTAATAGCTTGAAGTAGTTATAAGCAGCATCACATATGTCAATCAATATCAATGAGCAGCAGTAAGTGCAGATGCATCACAGACATGCAAAAATGAAAACACCAGGGAGTTTGCAAAGATTATCAGTTTAACTGGAATTAGAAAATCACAGAACAGTTTGGGATGAGAAGGATCTTAAAGATCATCTCATCCAACCCCCAGTGTCCAACCTGGCGCTGCCAGGGATCCAGGGCCTGCCCACCCTGCCAGGGAACAATTCCTGCCCAAAATCCCATCCAGCCCTGTCCTCTGGCACTGAGAACCATTCCCTGTGTCCTGTCCCTCCACCCCTTGTGAACTGTCTCTATTAATCTTTCTTATCAACTCCCTTCAGGTACTGAAAGGCCACAATGAGCTCAGCCCAGAGCTCTTAATCAGTACAAGAGGAAGAAAAGCTTATGATGACAAAGGAACCCTTAACAAGACACAAGGCTACTTTTAATTCCCTCACAAATCAAAGCATTTTACACCTCACTTATCACTTTATCACTATCACTTATTGTGAAAGCCATTGCTGAAGAATTCAAAGATCACACAAACATCTGAAAGACTGACCACATGAATGGAAGCTCATGTGGTTTTTAAGTGGCTAATATATTTTTCCCTGTCCTAACACACTGCTTTAAAACATCAGTAGGTATATTTTATCCTCTCTTGTTACGAAGATTAAATACAACGCTATGCACAGAATCACAGAATCATTCCGTCTGGAAAAGTTTCAAATATACCAACCAAGTCTTCCAAGTCCAACTAACTGAGCTCCACCCTGTCAACCAGAGCAGAGCAGTCAAACATCCAGGCCTGTCCTTGGACACCTCCAGGGATGGTGAGCTCACCACCTCCCTGGACAGCTCTTCCAATGCCTGACAAGCCTTTCTGTGAAGAAATCCCTCCTGATGTCCTAACACACAGCTGCTTTGACAGTCAAGCAGTTCCACCCAATACCAAACCACAGTGTACCACGCATGGATCCGTGCCCACACTTCCATGCAACGCCTGGCACTTAACCAGGATCTACTTGCACAGCGATGGAATGTACCTGTAAATACTGCAAAAGCACATTAAAACAGCACTTCATCCAAGCGACTGTTCCCACAAGGAATAAAACCGTTCCAACTCGGTGCACCGAGGACACAAACACGGGATGCCCCTAAGCATCACCTCCTCTCCCTCCCCTCTTCCAGTTCACTCTCACCTTTGCAGGCAACTTTTTGGGTTTCGGCTCTGCTTTGGCAGGAGCGGGTTTCTGAGGAGAGAGAACAAGTCAGGCGGGGATCCAGCTCTCGGGGAGCCGTCCAGGACACGGCCCCTCGCCCATCGCTGCAGGGCCCCGCCGCTCGGCACTTACCGCGGAGAGCCGCGCCGATCGCCGCTTGGGCTGCGGGCAGGGAGAGAGACAGACCGGGGAGAGACAGAAACACACGGGGAGAGAGAGAGAGAAAGAAGGGCGTGAGGGGCGGGCGGGCCAGGGCAGCCCCGCCTGCCCCACCGCCCTGCCCGCTCCTTACCTCCTCTGGGGCGTCCCCGTCCGCCACCGTCACCTGCAACACACACGGCGCGTCAGCGGGGCGGGACCGGCCTCTGGCCG
>VXBU01016255.1:73350-95714 GCA_013400315.1 Bombycilla garrulus
CCCGCGCGCACCGCCGCGCCATTGGCCCCCGCGCCCCACGTGCCGCGCGCGGCCCCGCGTGCCCTCGCGCCATGGCGGAGAGCGGCGCCTGGCTGCTGGTGCTCAGCGCCGTGTTCCTCTGCAACGCGCTCAAGATCCTCCTGCCCTCCTGCTCCTCCCTCGTGAGTGGCGGCGCCGCGGACGGGAGGGGGGCGGGGAGGGGGTGCCCCGGTGCCGAGGGGGTGCCCGCACCGCCCGGGCAAGCGCGGCGGGTTCGGGAGCGCTCCTGGCGCTGCTCCCGCGGCCCCGGCCGTGACCCCCGGTAGGCTCTGCCCCTGCTCCTGGCCCTGGAGGGGAGAAGTTGATGCTGGAGAGGCCGGAAGGCGGCCCCGCGGGCCGAGTGGTGACACCGGAGGTAAAGTTCTGGGGATGAGTTACCCGTGTGGTCAGTGATGCTCCAGAGCCTCCGGCCCTTAGGATGCATCGCGGAATCATGGAATGGTTTGAGCTGGAAGGGACCTTAAGGATGATCCACGTCTGACCTGCCCAGGGAAGCTTTCGCTGGGCCTGGCTGCTCAGAGCCCCGTCCAGCCTGCTCCTGAACTGCTCCGGGGATGGGACACCCACAGCTTCTCGGTTTTCGGGAACAGGAGGGACAGCTCTGCTCAGTCTTGCGTGTTTTCAGCAGATGGACGTGCCCATTGTTGAACGGGAGATCAGTGGATATGGAGATTAAGGAGTTGAGCCATTTTAGGAATAAACTTTAAGTCTCAACCACTAATCACAGTCCTCCTGTTCTGATGTGAAGCATTCCTGTGGAAGCGTGGATAATAGAATTGAGGACAAAAAAACTCTGTGACTGCCAGATAAATTCACATGTGTGCAAAGATGCTGAAATCCCTGTTGCTCTGCTCTACCATGGAAATAACTTCACTGGCACAGAGATCAGCGTGCAGTGTTCAACAATGGACAAAAATTCTTTAAAACTTTAATTATGCTCAGCAATTTGGAAGCTGAACTCGGTGTTGCTAGAGATGAGTGGTGAAACAGCCCCATGGGGAGAGGCTGAGGGCATTTGGATCAGTGTGGAGGAGACTGAGACTGGGATCTGCGTCTCCTCAGAGGGACAGCTCTGATCTCTGCTCCTGGCACAGGGACAGCACCCTGGGAGCGGCTGGACCTGGGCCAGGAGGGATTGAGGTTGAATTTTAGGGAAAGTTTCTTCCCCCCAGAGGATGCTGGGCACGGCCCCAAGGCTGCCAGAGCTCCAGGAGCTGCCAGGGATGCCCAGGGTGGGGTTGTTGGGGAATCTGCGCAGGGACAGGGTTTGGATTAAATTCCTCGTGGGTCCCTTCCAACTAAGGATATTGTAAGATTCTGTGAAGATCTTTGCTCAGCTTTCTGCTGTGGTTTGAGAGTGAAGACGGTGTAAATGCTCTCACTGACTGCAGGCCTGAGAACAGAATCCATGGGGAAAAAAATCCATGTGAATTGGGGAAGCGGGGAAGATTTCCTAGTAATTATCAAGAAAAAGATTTTGTGTCCTTTGTGCTTTCATTTCTATGACAAACAGAGTTCATGAGCTGACAAGCAGGTGGTGCCTCAAGAAAAGAAGTTAGGAAAGTAAAAGGAAGGGAGAAAATGTTGGAATGCTTGGCTGCTGGAGCTGGAAATGGGAATGATCACAGAATCATTTAGGCCAGAAAAAGCCTTCAAGATCACTGAGCCCACCTTGAGGCTGTTTCCTCTCCTGTCGCTTGTCCTCTTGCTACCCAAGGATTTCCTGCATCTCAGCAAAAGGGCTTTTTTGAGATCATACTTCCTACACATTAAAGCAAACCAGTGGAATTCTGGACCAGAAACTGACAGTTTTCTTCACTTCTTAGATATCCAGGCTGTTGCAGAAGGATGCAGAGCAGGAGTCCCAGATGAGAGCTGAGATCCAGACCATGAAGCAGGAGCTGGCCACCATCAGCATGATGGATGAATTTGCCAGATATGCCCGGCTGGAGAGGAAGATTAACAAAATGACTGACAAGCTCAAAACCCACGGTACAGTTCCATGTCTGCTCCCTTCTCCAAAAGAAAAAACACTGTCTGCTTCTGAAAAGCATTCTGTCAAGAGTGTTTTCAGTTTTGAGTACTTACCCTTCAAACTTGCCTTCTCAATCTCATTTTCAGCTTTCTCTCTCTTCCTTTCCTTTCCTTTCCTTTCCTTTCCTTTCCTTTCCTTTCCTTTCCTTTCCTTTCCTTTCCTTTCCTTTCCTTTCCTTTCCTTTCCTTTCCTTTTCTTTTTTTTCTCTTTAAACCATTTGAAGAGCTTGCTTGTGTCTTTCCAGGAATTTCCTGGGCTTCACTGTGTGTAATTATTTACTTTTTCTCAGTGATGCCGATCACTGAAACCTGTTTTGAGTAAGTCAAGAAAGAAACTACAGTGTGATACAGAACTGGCAGTTTGTTGTGGAAGGATGTTTTTAATACAGCTGTAAGTCATTTGGAAAGAGATTTTTAAACAGGGTAATGCCCAGCCTTAAACAGTGAAATATTAAAAAAATATTAAGTAATTATAATTCATTGTTATAAGTAATGTAATGTATTTTTTTTCCTTTAACAGTGAAAGCACGAACTGCCCAATTAGCCAAAATAAAGTGGGTCATAAATATTGTATTCTACATTTTGCAGGTAAGTAAATATTTTATTATGGATACAACTTAACCCAAATCCTCAGCACGGTTACAATTCTCACCTGGTGTATTGGCCATAGCTGCTCACTCAGGGCTCCCCCAGCACAGGAGGAGCTGGAGCTGCTGCAGAGAGCCCAGAGGAGGCTCCAGGATGAGCAGAGGATGGAGCAGCTCTGCTGGCAGCAAAGGCTGGCACAGCTGCCATTGTTCAGCCTGGCCAGGAGAAGCTTTGGGCTGAGCTCAGGGTGGCCTTGCAGGGGTGGCACTGGATGGGATTTAAGGTCCCTTCCAAGCCAAACCATTCTGGGATTCCAAGGACACAGAGCCTGTCAAACAAAAAGAGTTTCTGGAGCTGGAAGGGAAATGCTGCTGATAAAATCTGGCTGTTGAGGATGGAAGGAGTTTAACTTTCATCTCAGCTCTGTGTTTCTGGTTTTTGTGGGAAAAGATTGGAGTTTGTCTTAGCTCTTTATCACTGGGGTTTTTTTAATATATGGCCCCAAATCCAGGAAAATTCTGCTACATGTAAATATAATTCTGGCTTTGAAAACAAAATACACTTCTGCTGAGGATGCAAATCTCCACCTACAGCTGCCACACATTTCCCCATGGTGCCTCATCAGTTCTGATGTGATGCCAAAGAATTCTCTAATGAGGATGGCAATGGTCAGCCTCAAGATTTCCTTAGGGGACTCTTAAAGTGAGTTGCCTTCCTTGTGGGCAAAAATTCAGGCTAAAAAGGGTCATCAGAATTTTGCCATTGCAGGCTGCCCTGATGATCTCTCTGATCTGGAAGTACTACTCGGAGCCCGTCACGGTGCTGCCCAGCAAGTGGCTGGCACCCCTGGAGCGCCTGGTGGCCTTCCCTACAGGAGTGCCAGGTGAGGACAAGGACATTCCCCAGCCCCACAGCACCCCTGCACCAACAGCAGCTGCTTCCCTGGCTCCCAGAGCACAGGGTTCAGGTATTTCAGCAGCTCTTCCCCCTGGGCTCAGTTCTGGTTTCTTGAGCCGATCACGGAATTTTGTCATTTTTGTTCCTGCCCGAACAGAGCATTGCCCTTTTCTGTATTGAACAGAGCTGGGGGAGAACTAAGTTAGAAAATCAGAAAATCACTCAAAAGGGAGGTTTCTTCACAGGTGTGCTATGAACAGCTATGTGCTTCCTTCAGTTTCAGAGGAAATTTATTTTTCAAATCCTGAATTTAAGTTCAAGCATTTTGTGACTTGCCAGGCCTCAGATATTTTCTCTGGAGTCCATAGCAGATGGTTTTAGCTGTGGGGTGCACTCACCACACTTTAGCTCATATTTGTGTATTTGGTGCTCTTCCCCCAAGACAAAACAGAATTTTGGGGGACCAGCACTGATTTATCTCATCTCTATTTTGTCTATAAAGAGTTTGGTTCCTGTTTGCCTCATGAATTCTGAGTTTCATTTTTACACTTTTGAGGCTGTTTCCAGCTGCTCAGGTTCCTCAGGGTCATTGATCCAACAACTTCAATCGTGGTTTCTCCCTCTTTTCCAGGAGGTGTGGGAATTACCTGCTGGCTCGTGGTCTGCAATAAAGTTGTGGCCATCATGCTGCATCCCTTCAGCTGAAGGAATCCCAGCACTCCACGGACTCCTCAACTGCATTTACATTAGCACTGTTTTAAATTAATTAATTTTAAAAAAAGGAACAGTTATCTTTCATGGGACAAGGTCTGAGACAATCCTTGTTATCCCATTTGGACAGCAGTCAGTCCTTTTGATTTCTTGTCCCAGATTTTGGAAAGAACAGTACTCCTGCTCATAAAACCTCATTTTGGCTTTATTCGTGGCAGAACCATAAAATTTTGTCGTGGCCTGTTGTCATCTGAAAGTGTTGGATTTGAGGTTTTAAATTGGAAAGTCCTAAATTGGAACATTTAGGAATTCATTTGGGAGCTTGGCTGTTTCTTTGCTGTAAAATGTGGGAGCTTCACCCCGAGGAGGGATCATGCTGGGTGGTGCAGAGGGCAGAGGCTTGGCTTGGGGCAAAAGAGTTTCCTTGTGATTTTTTTACCCTAAAACTGGAATATTCTTGAGCCCTCCTAAAAAAAAAAAAAAAAAAAAAGTAGATGTGTTTAATCAAGATTTTCTCTCAAGAGGTTTCTGCCAAACCCAGGCTCCTGTCAGTGGAGCAGAGGACAGTGCTGTTCCTGCAGAGGGGATGCTGATTTAATTCCCACTCTGGGATTCCCACAGAGGAATAATCTGTTCTGATATTCCAGGGCCTTCTCCTTCCTCCTCCTCCAAAATTGGCACTGCCTTTAAAAACCTGTTCAAAAGGTCAGGTTATGTTCTGTGTGTATATATGGATTAAATATTTTTGTTTGTTTGTTTGTTTTTTTTTAATGTTAATTTAAAAACTGGGATTTTATATTAGGAATTGCATTAGGCAACGTGAAAATAAATATCAAGGAAAAAGTGATGTGATTGAATGTTATGTATAACTGTGGTTTTATTAAGGAAATAAAGCTTTTCAACTCATCTTTGGTTTTCTCATCTCTTTTTTAATGATAACTGCAGTTTTCCTAAACAAACCACAAAAACCCCAAACAGACAAACCCAGAATGGCAAAACAAACCCCAAACTCACCAAAATCCAAAACAACACCTTCCCCGTGTCTGTGCACAAGGAAATACTGTTTGAATCAACTGGACTAATTTATTTTTTTAAATCACTTTTCCAAACCTTTGAAATGCTGCTGCAAACAGGTTCAGCTCTGAATGTCTTTGTCATCTTTAAAAGCTTTTTTTAGTGTAATTTTTGACATTTTTTCGAATGCTGCTGCCTTTAAAAATTACCAGAATGCCCCTAATTTTCCCAAACTTCACATGAATTTAGCAAGTATTAAATGAATTACTGTGAGGAACAAACCACAATCCTCCTCCCCTCACTTACATAACCTTAAACAAGGATTTTTAGAGGCTTTTTGGGGACTGGCTATGCCTGACTTCTCCAAAACAATGCTTTCCTCTTGCACATTCATCTCTGCTTGTCAGCTGGGGAAGTTACCAGGCAAACTGCTTTGATAAGTTCCAACAGTGGGGAAAGAATGAGGCTTTAGAGCTTTCTAATGTTTGTGAAAACAATGTAGGAGCAAATGATTTTTTATTATCTGTGAGTTCTGGAAGTTGTTTGGGGAGTGAAGGAACTTAAAAAAGTGTTTTCTTTTATTGCATTGTTGGTCCTCACCCAGCAGTGGACCTTATGAAAGCAGGGTGCTCCTGTCAGAGAGCTGCCAACCACCCAAATAATTCCCAAATTCCAGCTCCTTGGGAATGCAGAAGTTCCTAAACAAGGACTGACTTTTACCTGGTAACAGGTACAAATAATAAAGAATTCTTAATACAGCACATTTTTGTGGATACACACTGAGCACAGAATGTTTTTTTGTGACAGCTGATTGGATTGTTTTGGAAAAGACCATGGAAAGCAACTGCCAATGCTTGCAAGATTTAATGAAAGTAAAACATTTGGTATTTAACGATCTGAATGTTTTTCTAAAGGTAACCATCAGAAATAATTTGTATTCTCAGGGGCTGGTTTAACAAGGAGAGCTGAACCCTGCCATGGCGTTTGGGGTTTGCCTTGCACCCCTCCCACATCTGCCTTCCCCTGGGTGCTGCTGCAGCTCCGGGGGCTGAATCCTGGCAAAGAGCCCTTCCCAGAGAGCTCCTGCCTCAGGACTTCTCCTCTCAGGAGCCAGCAGCTGCCTGCAGCCCTGCCTGCCCAGGGCCATTTGCCCAAAAGAAGGCTCATAAGCCCCAAAGGAGATGGTGTCCCCGCAGCTCTGGCTGCCTGCTTTGGATCTGCCCCCTGAGGTGTGGAGTCTCTGCTGCAAATTCTCCACGGCTTCTGAGGAGATGTATTTCTTTCTCAGCCTAGTGGGGTCTTTGCTTGGAATTGCACCTTCACTCTTGGCTTTCTTCTTTTGCTGCTCGTGTGGCTTTTTCTCTTCTTTTCCAACTTCTTCCACTGCCTTTCCCTCTTGGTTTTTCTCTTTTGCGCTGTCACTTTGAGGGTTTGGTTCAGATTTCATCAGACTTTTCACTTCCTGTTTAAAAAACTCTGTCTCTTTTTCCACTTCTTTAATAAATTCTGAAAAATTGCATTCTTCCATCAGTAGTTTGCCCCCTGAAACATTGTGGGGTTTAAGAATATGAAGAGTTAATGAAGCTTTGAAAAGAGCAAGCATCACATCCATATTTCACTGCTTCAGTTCTTATTACTGATGGTATTTCAAATACCAGATAAAATAAATACAACAGCATGGGGTAAGATTTAAACCACATAATTTTGCCTCCGAAACCAGGCTAATATCTTTATTTTTACTTTTTTTTTCATTGTATTGAATTTAGTTAAACAGATTCAGCTGCCATTATATACAGTAATAGCTAAATACAGTGCCAGAAAAGTCATGTACAATGCAACAAACCAGGTGAGATCTGAACTCTTTAATTATCACTTTCTGGCTTTTAAGTGGAACTTAGGGAGATATGCAGGATTTCCTTTCCCTTAATTCACAACAGAGGTGCTTGTGTGGAGCAGAATCTACAGCAACTCTCTCACCTGGAAATGAGGGGGCTCCACTTTTCAGCTGGAAAAGGAATGTGTGTACAGAAATGTACAGGGGATGTGCAGGGGATGATTTGTAATGTGTCCTGTGCTCTGCAGAGACTCAGAGAATGCCCCCAAAATGAGACAAAATCCAAGCTTAAAGGAGAAATAAGAAGTTGCAGGAACTAAAAAAGCCAAATAAAGTTTCTATAAAAGTCTACTACCAGTGAGAGAAACTCAGATATCACAGATTGTCCAGAGGGAGCACTGTGAGACCTGTGTTTTCTGTCAGTTTTAGAAGGGCATTTTAGAGACAGGTGCTGACTTTGGTTATGTGGGGGGCTCTGGAAAGGCAGAGTACAAACCTCAGGAGCTGACACATGCCAGGCTCCAGGGATGTCACCTGGTGCAGGTCTCCTGCCATTTTAAAATGGTGGCACTCAGACCTTTTCTGTTCCTAAAAGCCTTAAAGGAAATAACAAGAATGTTTCTAGACAGAAAAACGTGAGTGAGGGAACAGCAGTAGCTTTTTCTTTCCTGTGTTATACAGAACTTCTTCAGAATAAAGACATTTACAGATGAGTTCCTTGCATGTTACTTTTCCATGAAAACACAGTGGCTGACCTTTACACAAAATCTCTTTCCAGGGATCACTAATGAGGAGCTGCTCCCAGCCCTCACAGTCCTTTTCCTTTTCCAGCCATGGAAATGTGTTCGTAACACTGATGAAGATTCCCAGCTGTCACTTTGAGATCAGTGCTTGATTAGTGTGGATTAACAACTGTTAATTATCCTGTTTCAAACAGAACATTGAATTTTTACCCTCCTGACCAGGAAGTGCTTTGGGAAGAGCAGCAGGGTGGAGAAGCCAAATCCTGCAGAGCAGCTCTGCTGTCAGTGCAGCACCACCAGCAGCTGTATTTTCCAGCCCAGCTGATTCTCAATGATTTCAGTGACACTTTTTTCATCATTTGGAACTAGTTCCTGTCAGCCAGGTGCCAGTGAAAGGCTGTCAGAACCACATAAATTACCAGGGCTTCTGGTAATTTGCAAAGATCAGGTGAAGTTCTGAGGGAAATGCTAAACCTACCTCTGTGTGTCCTGTCAGAAGTTTCTGGCGTTGGCACTTTCTTGGTTGCTTGCTTTTCTTTTCTTCCCTGGCCATCTGAGCACACTTCCTTTGCTTCACCTTCTCCACCCTTACCTCTTCTTTTCTCCTACAATTAAAGGTAAATTAAATTAAAGGCAATCAAAGGTAAAAATAATGAGGGAATGCTTGTTTAGTGACTTTCAAAAGAACACAAGGAGTGCAATACTGATAAAAAAATGAGTAATTTCTATTGCTGTTACATTCTTATTTTGCATCACAGCATTATTTCTGTACTGCAGTCACACTCATGCAAAATCCACATCCAAGAAGATCAATCAGGCTGCCCAGGCATATTACTGCAACTTAGGGGATAAAACAGATCTCAGCTGAGGGTTTAAACAGGGGATTAGATTTGGATCCAGATCATTCCCACCTTTTTTGGCTGGATTGGATTTTTTTCTGTTTCCTGGTACTGAGACAGCAGCAGTTCTCTAAAACTCTCTTTATCTACTTGCACTGATCTGTCTACTCTCACACCTGTTGAACAGGACAAGCATTAGCAATACAATAATTTCTGGGATTAGGTTGTTGATGTAAATAAAAGGTATTTCTAACAACTGACAATACTGGTATGCGATCAAAAATTTAAACTTTTTATTTTTTTTTAATGCATATCTTAATGCCCTTTAAAAAAGAAATAGTTCTGCTGAATCTATGAATGCTGAAACTGGACACAAACCTGGGTTTCTGAGCATCAGTGCATCCTAAACATACTTATATACATAAAGATATATAAAAATACATTTCAAAGTCCTGTTCAGATAGAATATGTAGAGTCAGACAAGTGTGTCTAAGCCCACATGGGCTTAATTTTTGGTCTCATTTTAGTGTAAATTTGAGAGGTCTGCTATGAAGCCTCAAAGTCCAGTTTCCTAAATTTCGATTTTCATGGAACCCAGCTCATGGGAAATGCTTAAAGCTGTTTGAAATATCACTGGTCTTTGGAAGAGATATCAAGGGAGTGAGACTGAATGAGATGCTCAGAGAAATATGGATATGAGATGGAAAAAACGAGTATATTGTTCCTTTATTTCTGGAATAATTTTGACACGAGCACAGCAGCTGAGAAAGCTTCTACCACCAGAGCAGCAACAACGGGATCCTACCCACATCCACACTGAGCCTTCCTCCCAGTTTTGAGCTCAGAAATCAAAGGATAAAACGCATAAAAACGGAGCCCTCAAAGGGATGCTGGTGACCAGCCTGGCATGACTCTGATGGCGAGGGAGGTTTCCTGGTCGCTCCAGGTTTTTCTCCCGGTCGCTCCAGGTTTTTCTCCCCCTGTCGCTCCAGGATCTTCTCCCCCGATCGCTCCAGGTTTTTCTCCCGGTCGCTCCAGGTTTTTCTCCCGGTCGCTCCAGGTTTTTCTCCCCCTGTCGCTCCAAGATTTTCTCCCCCGGTGGCTCCGGGAGTTTTTCCAGCCGGGAGCAGCGGGGCGTTTCCCAGGGCCGGGCCCAGGGGGCGCTGCCCCACCAGGTGAGCTCCGGCCGGAGCTCCCGGGATCCCGGGCTCCATCCCATAAATCCATCCCCGTTTCGGACCACCTCTGGAAATCTCCCTCCAGCCATTTATCAACAACATTTTAACTTAACCCAGCTCCAAATTTCGGGTTTAGTTTCCTGCTGGCTTAAAAAAACCCAAAACTTTGGTGGGTGTTGACTAGAAAATAAGGACCTGTAAAAGCGACGCTTTAGAATTCTGCTAAAGGAAAACGAATGAAAAGGAAAACAAATTGTCAGCAATTCCAGCTCTGGGTTTCCAAATCCATTAACTAGCAGAGAATGAAACCTTCTTCTAAAAATTCCAGAGGATCGGGCCACTTTGCTTGGAAGCTTTTCATGACAAAATATCATCTCTCTCTCCAGCTGAGCTCCCTTATTTTGCTCAAAGGAAAGAAGAATTTAAATAACAGTGATTTAGGTACCATATTTGAATAGCAATATTCAATTTCGATTGAATACAATATCATATATGAGTAAAATAAAAACAAGTGGTTGTTATGTGATGTAACTAGAACAGGAATTCAGAGTTTCATAAAAAACATGTCTGACTTGGAATGAGAACCAGGAATATGTGTTTTTCTTAATTTTACACCTTGAATTACCAATCTTTTCCCTGCAGTTCACTGGTGGTTATGGCAGAGTTAATGGGTTTGCAAAGGCACTGAAGAGGAAAGAAATAAACAACTGAGTGTGCTAAGATTTTGTATCACTGCCATGATTTGAGGAATTCCCTGGGGAGCATTTCCAGCAGACAGGTTTGCTAAGTGCTCTTGGGTGCCCGCATGAGGAAAGTCCTGATTTCTGCTTCACTTTGGGAGCAGCAGCATCTGCTCAGAGCTTTCAAGAGGTGCTTCAGCCACGGAAGTCCATGTTCAGATCGTTCCATCCCAAATTCTGGATGCAGAGGAGGCAAACTGGTTGGTTTTGATCTCAAAGAGCACTGGTTGGTTTTGATCAGCTGAATCCCACTGCAAGCAGCTGCCCTTGGAATGCTGGACAGCCAAGAGTGCATGGAATGGATATTTCTCCCCAATATCTGTGAGCATCCATGTGAAAAAAATATTCTTTACTAAAGAGCTCTTTCTTCCTTGGTAAAACTTAATTTATAATGTTCTTTTCTATCATTCAAGCCTTTAAGCTTCCTAAACCTTTTCACCTTTTCAGCCCATACAAAAGCACTACTTTGGCATTGAAATTGGAATAAACCTCCCAGTTCTAAAACAGTTTAAGTGTCACTTAACTAAACAAGAAAAGATGATTACAGACATACTTTGGTCATTAGGAACCCAATCACTTCTGTTCCTCAGGGTTTTTGGCAGCCGATTTGCATAAATATTCTGTTTGTAAAGTTGCCGATCCTTTTCCTAAGAAGAAATAAACAATATTAAGCTTCTAAAATTCATAAAAATTACTTTCTAACCTGCTTAATTTTCCCATGCTGGGTAAAACCCATCAGGGATTTCACCTTTTGCCAGACCCACATGGAGGCTTTGTCATTTACATTTTTCCAGACTAAATATTTTTTGCCTTTACTTCCTCTTTTTTGTTGATTTTTTAAAAAAAATTATTTACTCAGGGCCCTTGTCATATGCTCAGTTGGTTCACAACCTGTTGTTCTGGTGGTGACATGAACTCCAGAGGCTCATTTTGACATTTACTCAGCAAGATTCCTCTTTCCCTAATGAAATCTTCCTTAAATACTGAAGACTCATCTCAGTAACACTCTCACCACTCCAGTTCTCAGTGAGAAAAAAGAGGAGCTTCATTTATCTGAAAAAATTAAAAGTTATTCTGGAAGTGGAATGGCATGAAATAAGACAGGTGCCTAAAATTATGGATTTGTAAGGATAAACTCTGTTCTGGCACAGAAATAAGGTTGATAAGAATGTCTGGTCTTTTTTTTGCAGTGGATTTATAGAAGATTTTGTGGATCTAAATAGAAAATTCAGAGACCTGGACACACAGAAAACCATGTGGAAAAGAGATGAAACAACTATTTTAGAGAAGTGTTAAGGTGAGAACTATACTAATGCCTTAAGTTTTTGTTTTTCTATTTTTCAGACTCTGTGCTGGTTTAATGTGCAGTTCTGGGTTTCATATTCTGGGTTGCTGAGCTCTCTGCACAGAGCAGGGACACAAAACAATTCCTTTCCAGCTGGCACCAAGGACAAATTTGAGGCCCAAGAGTGGAAACAGCAGTGAAGGAAGAGAGGGAACAAGGAGGATGGAGCTTCATCAGCTGGAGCTGGAATTGGACAATGAACTCCAATCTGCTGATGGACCCAAACCTATCCAAGTGTGACACTGCCCTATAAAATGGCCTCCCCCCTCATGACCGGTGGCCATTTTGTGCCCATTTGTGGGTTTGACTTGGGTGCAGCCCCAAGGGGTTCCTGCACTGCCCAAGCTGGATCCTTCCAATAAATCCCTTTTATCCTTTTATTCCACTCAGTCTCTGTTTCCAGTCAGCCTACCCAGGTATCAGTACTTTGGAATAATTTCCATTTTGGGACAGTTTTGGATTAGCGCTCCTGAGATTATAATTGTTCCCATCTCCCAGATCTGCACGTCCAGGAGGAGATCAGACCCCGACAGAGCAAAAGCTCAGCCAAGGACCAGGAGAAAACTTCTGCTACACAGGGAAGAGGGATGAACAACACCCCTGTGGAGAAATCCCAACCTCCATGAATCCTCAGGAATTGCCTGTCCTGCCCTTCACAAAGTCTGGGAAAACTCCCCTTAACAACATCTTCCACAGACGTTTGATTCCATTTAGGAAGAGAAAGCTTCTCAATGGGATCACCTTGACACAGAAATACATAAAAAAGTGTATTTTAACTGTGTTATAAACACAATTATGAAAATGCCACAAAGGATTCCAGGTTTTCTGGAATGTCTAACAGTTTTCTTCATTACAACTCATAGGACATCCCATTCCTGGCAGTTTTGGCTTTAAATCTATTTAATTTTAATTTAATGTATGTTTGATTTACAAGCATTACAAAAAGTGTTGATTTGGACCTATCTATCCCAAAACCATTTGTCTAAAAACCAAACTGGAGTTTGAGCAAACTCTTTAAATATTTCCCTGAGTTTTTTTGCTAAACTCTAGTTTTGCAGTTTGTAATGTTTGGCTCGTTTTGACTTGTTTCTGTGAGAGAGCTCATTTAAAGTGAGTAGGTGAATATATCTGACCCCAATTTGGCAAATTGGCGTGGACAGTGGTTCAATTTCTGATGCATTAATCCCTGTTTCAATTCATTATTCTAACAAATGATGATGCCAAAATTTGACATTTTTGGCTTTTTAAAGTAGATTATAGACTCAAGCAGGAAACCAAATTCCATTAGTAAATACTGTAAAAGAAGCAAAATGAAGAGCTAACATTAAATACTTGGGTTTTCCTGTGGAGACAGAAACCTGGATAAAATCTGGAATACCTTAATTTTTTGGTGCACAATGTTAATTTCCATCAGCAAGTTCCTTGTGGTCATTGTAGCTTCCAGGAGTTCTTTACTCTTACTTGCCAGCTGACGACTGAAGGTGCTGTTGTTCAGCTTCAGCTGCATTTCCAGACTCTGAAAAAAGTGACAGATTTGACCATATGGGTGCACTCAGTGTGACAGCTAGAAAAATTCAGTTCTTGACAGATTTAAAATAAAACTGTGCTAATATAAGGAAATTTAAGCTCATAATCATATATAATAACAGGTATTATCTTCTAATTACAGTAATATTAATAATATTATAAATGATGTAAGCAGTACATGAATCTGTACTGAAGTAGCTGAAAAATTGGTTTCAAAGTAAGAGAAAAAATGTTTTAAAACCTATTTTCACTAAACAAAATAAAAGGTTTTGGCATTCAACCATAAAAATAAGGCTGTGTATTTTCTTTCAGATGGATTAGTTAATAACAACCATCTTTCAGAAATGTTAAGGCTTTCTATTCACAGAGACCTAGGAGCTGTGGCAGAATAACGAGGCTTAGAGGAAATGAAAATATGGTGATTTATTGGGTTCTTTATCTTCACAACCAAGGACCGTGGACTGAAATTCCAGTTTCTTAAAGTATCAGGTGGACACCCAACCCTGTATGCTTTTTACAGCTGCTCACTCCTGGAAACAGGAAGTTTTTAAAAGAGTCTGAATTCAGCTGCTCATATTTACAGTTTCTCTTAAGATTTCCTGGTTCTTTATTTACTTCTAGGTATAATAGAGCCCATAGGAAATAGAAATTAATTCCTGGAGGACCATGGAGATTTCACTCTTCCAATTTTGTAGTAAAAAATTGTGTTCTTGTCTTTTTTGTGCCAGGGTCAATGAGAGTAAAGAAATTTGAGGTATTAAAAGAAGATTAATTATGTCCTCTTGAACTTCCTTACACTTAGGAAAGCACTGGATTAAACAGCACCCAGTGTTACAGGGTTATATCAGAATCATTCATGTGATAAGAAGTAGCCAAAAATTTTCCACTATTCCTGTGTGGGTAGAAAAAAAAAGATAGAAAACTCTCAGAAGCTGTGTGAAAGCAGATCTCAGAATAGAAGAATACAAGAAAACATATGCAAGGACAGAAAAAAAAAAAAATATATTTTTAAACTATTAAGAGATAAGAAAATATGGTAAACAAGATAATAAAAATATAAAAGTTAATAATGAAGCTTTATCCATTGTTTTTAAGCTAACACAAATAAGCATTATTAGACTGCACATGTACTAAAAAGTACATGTAGCTTTAATTATTAGCTTAAGCAAACACTTGTAAGCTTTTGATATTATCCCGTTAGCTAGAAAGTTTTTTAAAAGGCCTTGTAACCAGGAGAATTTTGGCTGCTGTTGTTATGACATGAGCTCCCAACACCTTTTGTGCCTCACCCTGTAACGAGACTAATACTAAAATAAAATCTCAGAGTGCCTGCCAACAGTCCCATCCCATTTTTGTTGCAGACAAATCCAACATTCCCGCATGAAATCTCTCCTGCCCGTGATTCCCTCCCAGTTTAGGATATTCTACGACCCTACATTCCGCAAACACAAGGATTTGCAGGCGTTACCCGAATCCTCTCATCCTTTGCTTCCAGCGTTTTATTAAGGACCGACAAACGGCGACTCAGCTCCTCCCACTGCGCCAGAGCTTTGTCTTCCGACAGCACGACCAAGGTCTTCAGATCCCCTTTAGTTCTCCTCAGCTCCGCTTCCACCTTTTTGAGCTCCCCGGCCGCGTTTTTCTCGCTCTCCCGGGAGGTTTTGAGGAGTCTGCCGAGGCCTCTGAGCTCGTTGCGATGGCGGGCCTCCATCTCCTGCAGGTGGCTCTCGGCGCTGCTGTACCTGTCGATGGCCCGGGCGTGCCGGCGGCTCATCTCCCTCAGAGCCTGGTTCTCCAAGCTCGACGCCTCGACTTTCCTTTGCAGGTCGAAAATTTCGTTCTTCAGCTCTTTGATTTTGTGGAGCCTGGCCGAGGATATTCGCTGGGCCGTGGCGTTTTTGTCCTGGTACACCACGCCGCTCGGCAGGGTCAGAAAGGAGGAGTTCGAATGCGAGGGTTTTGCCGCTGGCCACTTCTTCCCTCCTGCATCGGGATCAGAAAAACTGGCCTTGAGAGACGGAAATTATTCGCGATAAATCAATCACTGCGTGCCTTTTCTGCTCACATAAACTCCTGCTACCAATTAACTGCTGCTCCTCAACTGCTCATCCAGCTACAGAATTGTGGTTTCTTCACAAAATGCCCCAAAACTCAGATGTTCAATGAGCAGCATGGTCTAGGGGAAGGTTCCCTGCCCATGGCAGGGGTTGGAACAAGATCATCTTTAAAGTTCCTTCCAACCCAAACTATTCTAGGATTCTGTGATTCAAGTAATTCACACATAAGTGCATTAAATATTTAACATCTCTGTGTCTTTCTGTGGCTGCAGCAGACCACAGCTAGCAGAGCAGCCAATGGAAATAAATGGAAATAAACCCCAGAATGGCAATTTTCAATCTATGGAAATCAGTTTTCTTCCTGTAAATCATGCATTTCATTAACATAGCCACAACCTGATGCACCAAATTCAACCCATCAGAATCTACACCTTGAATGGATGCATGATAAAAAAATAAACCAAAAAACAAATAAAACCCCCCAAAAACCAGAGTAATTTACAGGTCTGCAAGGACTTAAAAAAACATCCCTGCAGCTGGGATTTCCAACCAGATTTCTACAGCTTTCCAGTCAGCTTTGAATTAAACCACATTTTTAAATAAACCTTAAATGCTCATTGCATAGAACAGGTGTACAATTGTCTGTGTGGTTTCTAAGAAGAAATTGAAAAAATATATTAATGAGCTACTTCTCAGTGTGTTGTTGCCATTTGCCTCTCCTTAAGGCCAGGATTCTGGGTGAATTACTCTCATTTTCTTTTCCTGAAGCAGGATTAAAATTTAAAAATAGTCAAGACAGTGAATCTGAGTGTGTTCCCCTTTTTCAGGCATATATCCAGTTTCACTGCAGCTTTCATGGTATTTCAGGCAGTATTTTGCTAAAAAATTTATTATAATTTATAGATCACCGCATATGTTATGGATAAAACAGGCAAAGTCCTGACTTAACGAAAAAAAAAAGGACAGATCTTTCCATGAATTTCTGTTGAATCCAATATTTTCTGTAACACAATTCCACTGTGGGAAAACTGCAATAAGACCACAAATATTGTCACACAAGTGTTAGCAAAATTAAATTATCTTACTATTTTATTTTGCCAGAATGGAAAAAAAAAAAAAAGGGGCAAATACCTTTCTGCAGGAGCTGTCAGAAGTACTGTAAAATGTATTTCATTTCCAGTAGTCATGGGCAAGCAAAAATAAACAGTTTATCCAATCATATATAACATCTACAAATATATACAATAAATTATCCACCTCAGGTAGAGGTCCATAAGGATTTTTTTGCTAACTGGACATATAAAAATATCTTTTTTTTTGATCTGCTACTTTCATGCCAGTATAACTTCTTGACAGCAGCCTATAATAACAGAGATTATAACAGAGACAATCAGTGCTTTTTTTTTTTTTTAATTGATTTCCAGCTTGTAGCTTTGGTAAATCAAGATGAAATTTTGAAGCTCAGAAGGAGAGAATTATGGGATAACACAGCAGGAAATCTCTCTCTCTTTTCCCTCCCCTTACTTGTGTATGAAACAGAATTTATTACATTCTTTCAGTACAAGAATGTTGTCCCTGTCTTGCTAATTATTGAAAAAAAAATTGAAAAAAAAAATGATATTTGTTAAGAGAGTCTCATACTACCAGAAAGCAAATTTACCTTTTTTATCAGCTTGGGCATAGAGATACTGTCCACATTTCCTTCTTTCCTTCCTTGTCCTGTCCTTTTTCTGTGTTTCCTTCTCTTCAGTTCCCGATGTTTCTAAAGGTTTGCCTCCTCTGACTCTTCCAGGGTCAGCCACTGACAAAGCTCTTGGAATCATCACTGGGAGAATGTTCACTTGTGTCTTCTCTAGGAGATCCCCAATCTCCCTGGGATTTCACAGTATTCCATGTCATAAAAATATTATTTTTCAAGGATTAGACAGCAAATCAGATCACAAAATTAACTAATCCCTTAAAACAGCACAAAAGCCACCTTAGCTGCCATTTTAACACTCTAAACAGAGGATGGAGAAGAACCTAAAACTGTTTTAATATGCTTGTAAAAAGCATATATTCAGTAGAAAATAAATAAATCTAAGTAATTTTCTAAGTCTTTCTAGGTAACTGTTCTGAATAACTGTTCTGCTTATTTTTTCCTTTTTTTTTTACCTTTTACTCTCCCTCTTTTTTATCTTTATTTTTTTTTTCCCCTTGACCAGGCTACTGGGAAGTGCAAGAACAAATCAGTTTATTCTCCTGGCAGAATTATTTAAGCACTGTAAAATTACAGTGCTCTGGTAAATTTTTTTTCCTTGGGATATGGTTTTATACCCATTCCATTTTCTTATTATCACGTTCCAATCCACTTCAGGTGAGGAGAGGCAAGTTTTGCCTTGAGCCACAATTGTGGAAAGGAATTAGGTTCTAAACATAGCTGAAATAGATAAAAAAAACAAAAGAGGTTAAATTTTGTGACCCAAAGCAATAATTCAAATTTTATTTTTTGCATGAAAGAGGAAAAATATAGAAAAGTAGGAAAATATTTGCTAGTAGAGGGTTTTGAGAGCGGCAATGTCACATTTACCTCATAGCAACAACAAAATCATTTATAAACAAAGAATCTCACAAAGTAGAAGGATAAGTTGTATATTTTGGGGGTCTAAAGGAGCATGGCAAGTCTGGAAAGAAAATTGGAGGGGGGTTAAAGTGATATTTTAGTTCACATAGGTTTTAACAGGTCCCCTTCACTAACAAAATATGAAACTATTTTTTAAGAATCTTCTAACTCCTTTGTTGGCTTTTCTGCTTTGTGCTGGCACTTCATTTTAAATTTGATTTCTTAAAGGGAGAGGGGAATCACAAAGCTCCCAAAGAAAATTAAAAAGCATAATTCAGGATTGCACAGAACATTTTAGGCTGAATCAAAACAATTTCATTACTCTTAATTCCTTTGCATGAACAGTTTTTCCTTGTGGAATACTGAGGAATGCCACAATCCCGCTAAATCTGATGCAGTGCAATAATCCAAAAGAGATGAGAAATCGTATTTTCAGCATTAGGCAAAGCCCAGGTTGGTTCACAGATCTATATTTGTGTTAAAATTCGATTTGGCACTGCCAACACTTTCTAGGCAAATTGTGTTTAAAACAAATTACCTAAAATTAAACTTAAAACTACTGCTTTAATTTGTTTTGATGAGAAGAGTGGCCTGAATCTGCTCATCCAGAGCATGTGTTGCGGTGTAAATAAAATAGAAAAGGAGAAGAGAGGAAAACTAAAGATGAAGCAGAAGAAACAATGGAAGATACTGCAACAGAATTAAAAAGGCAGGGGCTGGAATGGACAAACTCCAGGAGAATTTACATTGAAAAGGTACAGGAATAAAATAATTAGGGCCAAATTCCTGTGTCAAAGAGGAAAATGTCCTGGGACCGTCAGTGTCCAGCTGGACACACAACCCCACACCTAGCCCATGTCCTCCCCTCACCCCGCTCTGTTCTCCCCGTCCTCCACAGGTGAAGATCCCACCTTGTCCCGTGTCCTCTCTAGAATCTGTCCCCTCTTCCACCCCAGTGTGTGCTGTCCCCTCACGGCCTCACCAGCCGCCATCCCCGGCCACCATCCCTGTGCCTGTGGGAAATGGCGGCAGCACCCTGGGAGTGGGGTCTCACCCTTTTCCTCCCTCTTCCCTCCCTCTTCCCTCCCCCCAGACCCCGCAGAGGAGCCCGTGTGTTTATTTCCAGCCTCATATTTCAGTACCACAAGGGGGTTTTAATGGGAATTTGGTGATGTGGGTCCCGCTGTGCCCTGGCCATGGAGGCGCCCCACGGCCTGGACGCGTCCTCAGAGAGCACAGGCCAGACCCAGCAAGCTGCAAACTTGGGGTTAAACTCAACATTCTTGAGTTGAAAAAGGGGAAAAATCCATTCCAAATGAAGCCATGTTTACCTTTGAGGCTGCACACAATGGGAGTTATGACCCAAAGCCCTCAGGAATGGCAATTCCTGGGTGGCTCAGTGAGGGTTTTGGGTGTGAAGCCAAGCAGAAGTGAGAGTTCACTGGCAATTCTGTCCCAGAATTTGACCGTGGATGTTTGGTGGTGCAAATATTTACTGCTTTGAGGACGTGGTGTGACTCTTGTGGATGATGCTGTGCAAGGCTATGAGCTGGACTCGAAGATCCTTGTAGGCCCTTCCAACTTAGTTTATTCTGTGATTCTCTGATAAATTATTATCATCATTATCACAAGGCTGATCAGTGTGATGTGAGGCCCAGGACCATTTCATTCTTTGGTTGTACTTCTCAAGGAAAACCAAATAATTTGGAAACACTCTATTCCAATGGCTAGTCATTTCCTAGGGTACAGTCATATATAAAATCTCCTGAGAAACAAGCATGTATAATAACTTCAGGCAATAAAGAATGTTTTCCCACTTTTCTTTTTATTTTTTTTTTTTTTGTGGTCGTTGTTCTTTTTCAGGAAAATACTCTGAAAATACCTACTTCTGATAGGCTTTTTGCTGGACCTCCTGTTACCTCTCAAAAGTAGAAAAGAAATGACAGATGGTGAGCCACTGTAAACTACCCATACTGTTATTTTTAGTTTTCAGTGCAGTTTTTCGGGATCCCAGTTCAATACATGGAGTACTGCATTTCCAGCTTCACATACTGGTTAACACAGACAAAAAACTTCCTTTGAACAACATTTTTACTCTTTATTACTACATAGTAGTATATTTAGTCCTATCTAATAAATCCTGGAAATAAATTATTATAATCCATTTTAAGCGTTTTTAGGATCAGACATTACTGTAGTTGATCTTAACATGTGAAATATGTTTTTCTAAAACCTAGTCCAATTTCACCTCTGGCACAGGGTCAGCTTTACTGAGCTCATGTTGCTCACAGCAGAAACAGACTTGGCCCTTAAAATTTGAAAATAATCTGTGACCATTTAACATTCTTCAAATACCTCTCATGCCCAGAGATTTCCTGTAGCAAGTATGTGCAGGCAGGCACTGAATTGTGGTGATCTCTGGCGTAGAAGGTGACAACCAGTTGGAAAAAAAGAGCATCCTGGATAACAGGAGAATGGGAATATTTTTTGCTGAGTATTCTGGACTTCTTCTTACACCTTCCAGCCTGGAAATTTTCACTGGTGATGCAAAAAGGATGAGAAAACGCAATAGGTTCTGGGTGCACCGAGTCAGGCAAATCAGTATCAGGCAGTGTCCTGACACACATTTATGTCGGGAAAGTCCCTGAGCTCCGCAGTGCAGATGATGATCTGAATTCTTTAAAGCTGAGAGCGTTCGTAACCAAGGCTTATTTCAGCGTGATCTCCGCTATAATTACTGCTGCATCTATGCTCCCCTTGCTTTCCCCTTCCCCTTTTACGACCTCGAATTTCCAGCTACAGCTCCAAAGCCTTGCAGTGGTTTGGGAAAGCTCTTTTCCTGCGGGACTTGGCTGTGACGATGCCGGTGCAACCCCACAGGATTGCATTCGGGATTGCCCCCAGCACGAAGCCGCCAGCTCCCCGTCCCTTCTCCCTTCTCAGTCGTCCCTTCCCCCTCTCCCAAATATTTCTCCCGCCCTGTCCCATTGGTGCACCACTGTCCCTTGCCTTTTTTGGGCTGCCAGCCTGTCAATCTAACGCAATAAGGCCAGGGGCAGGTGCAAACCCCTCGCTCTGGCTCCTCTTACTGACCAATCCTGGTCCCAAAATACCCGAGAGCCAATGGAGGGGGGAAAGCCGGGACCCCGGGGAGAGGGAGAGAGGGCGAAGCTGCCGGATTGCGGGGGGAGGGGGCATCCATTTAGCACCCGGCTCGGCCCAGGAGCTGAGGAACATTTGGGTTCCTGCGGGGATCCTGGTGCCCCGTGCCTGCTCTGCTGATTCACCTCCAGAGCTGCCAGCATGGTGATCAAAGTCTTTGTGGCCACATCCTCGGGCTCCACAGCGGTAGGTGACTGCTTTAACATCCTCCTCTTACCGTGGGGAATTAGCCCTGGAGATGCCAGGAAAGAGCGTGCACGTGGCAAAAAACCCCACCGGAATTCTTAGCAGGAATAAACCTTCAGTTTTATTCTGCCCTGACTTACCTTATTCTTGAAAGTTGCTCAAGATGTAGAGAATTCCTGTCAGTGCAGGCTGGCTTGCCTGTGAGCTTTTACCACAGTTACAACATTTACATCTAGAGTATCTGCTATTTCATGGATTTACTGCTGGCTGGGAAAGTATTTGCAATAGATATACACTGAGGAGGGAAACAGCGGGTATTGTATTTGTGCAAAAGCGAAGGTAGACTGTTTACAGGAGAAAATAAAATTATTGTTTTTAAAGGAGACTTAAGGACACTGCTGCTGCAAAGGGGGAACTCTGTCTAAGAAAGAACCTGGAGCTGGATAAACAGAAAAACTTCTTTCCTAAGCTCCTTCAATTTCATGGGCTTTGGGAGGTTTTTTGTTTGTTTGGTGTTTTCAGTTGTTGTGGGGTTTTTTGTTTTTGTTCTGTTTTTTTGGGGGGGGGGAGTTTTAATTTTTTTTGTCTGGATTTTTGGGTTTTCTTTTTTTTGGTGTTTGTTTTTTATTTGTTTGTTTATTTTGGTGGGGTTTTTGTTTGTTTGGGGTTTTTTTTTGGTTTTTTTTTGTGTGTGTGTGTCTCTGTTGAAATGCTATACTGATGATTTTTAGCATTGAGATCTACCGCTGTAGCTGTCAGCAGAGAGTACCAGCTGAAGGGAAGGGCATGTGAATAGTAGGGAGGCTGGAAGTCCGTGGGCGGTGGGAACCGGGAAAGGACTGTTTCCTTTTATATCCAGTTCCCAGAT
>VXBU01016255.1:95730-118405 GCA_013400315.1 Bombycilla garrulus
GAGCTAAGATTTCAGTTTTCCTTTGGCATTCCCTCCCTCCCTCCCAGTGACACGGCTAAACAAGCTGGCTGGTGTTTGCACAGAGCTGTAACTACATCTCTATCTCCCTGACACCAGCTCCATTTCTTTAAGAAGATTCCAGAGTGGAAAAGCTCCAAAAAACACTCCCCGTTTACGGGACCATCGTTGGAATACTGCTGAGGAAGTCTGCAGTTCCTTCACCAGCCTGTTTCCAAATCTTATATTTTAAAATTACTATTTATATTTAGCTTTATTTATTTCTTTATTTAGTTTATTTTAATAATAAACTTCAGATACAAGAGGAAAAAAAAAACAAACCAAGAGGAAATTGGAAGCTTTATGTTTGGTAGTTCTCAATTTGTAATAAAACATTCACTGCTCAAGTAGCTTTATAAATTGCCCTGTGCTGTGCATGGGCATTGTTCTTCCTTCTCTTTGCCTGTTTTGATCTGGAGACTCCAAAAAAAAATTAGGAATTTTCACACAGCAATATTCCTCTGTATTTGCTGCTTTCTGGTGTGCTGGGTGTGTGTATGTCTCAGCAATCTCAGCATGTGTTCAGGTTGCTGATTCTGAATTGCAATGCCAAGTACACCTGGAGTAGTTTTCCACAATTTCCGATGAACATGGATGGAAGGTATCCTTTCCATGAACCTTTAATGAGTTCCGTATACATAAAATAAAATTCACTCACACAGGGAGTTAGCACAAACCTCAATACATCACTAAAATCCTATTAAATAGAAATTTTCTATCAAGGATGTACAGCTTTTCCTGAGACGAACTGATTTAGTCCCTAAACAGTTGAAATTGGAAGTTTAAATAGTCCTGTTAGCACTGGTGATCTCTTCAGATTTGGTGGCTGATCCCATCAAATGCATGGTGTTGATTTTGAATTTCAGTACAAGATGGGCACAACCTCTGGTGTAAATCAGCAGAGGATCACTGGCAAAGAATGAAAACGTCTCTATTTTATGTACTACATGGTCACCCTAGTTACTGCAAGTGGTTTTCATGTTAATAAATACTTTGTGCAAGTGAATGCAGTGAACCCAGTGACATTCTGGTGCTCTGGATTAGGTGCTGGAATGTTATAATTCACTGTGGCTCTGGAGAAAATCTGCAGCCTGTATTTTTCCCCTTGATGCTTCAGAAATTTATTTTAAATATCTCCAGCTTTATTATCTTTCTGCTCCAGACTTAGCTGATATTGAACCATTCATTAAGGCAGGAAGAAGTGAAGACACTTACCTATAGCACTGAAAAACACTAAATGCTTGGCTTGGAGCAAGCAATAAAAAAAATAAAAGAAAAGTTGTTGCTAGTCACAGATGTGTTTAGGATTTGATAATATCCTGCAAGATTCTAAATTGTGGGAGAAAGAGGACTCATGTCTGACACAGAGGAAGTCTCACAGTCTTGCTTCCTGCTGCTCATGGTTATGACACCTCTAAAATCCTTTCATTTAATGTGGTTTTGGTGACATTTTGTGAACTTGACCCCCTTCAAACTGGCATCAAAAGCAGCATAACCAGCAGGGCAAGGGAGGGGATTATGTCCCTGTGTCCCCTCAGGTGAGAGCCCCCAGCTGCAGAGCTGCCCCAGCCCTGGGCCCAGCACAGGAGGAGCTGGAGCTGCTGCAGAGAGCCCAGAGGAGGCTCCAGGATGAGCAGAGGATGGAGCAGCTCTGCTGGCAGCAAAGGCTGGCACAGCTGCCATTGTTCAGCCTGGCCAGGAGAAGCTTTGGGCTGAGCTCAGGGTGGCCTTGCAGGGCCTGGAGGAGCTGCAGGAAACCTGGAGAGAGACAATTCCCAAGGGATGAGGGACAGCACACAGGGAATGGCATTAAGATGAAGGAATAAAGGGTTAGATTAGATATTAAGATTAAATTCTTCCCCGTGAGGGTGATAAGGTCCTGGCACAGGTTTTCCAGGGAATCTGTGGCTGCCCAATCCCTGGAAGTGGAAGGTTGGATGGGGCTTGGAGCAGCCTGGGACAGTGGGAGGTATCCCTGCCCGTGCAGGGGGTTGGAATGAGGTGATCTGTAAGGTCCCTTCCAACCCAAACCATTCTGTGATTCTGTCATCCAGCCTGGCCTTGAACACTTCCAGAGATGCAAATCCACAACTTCTCTGGCAATTCTTACACTCTAGCTAGATAACAATTATTTAAAATTTTTTTTTTCTTAATTTGAGGGACTAGTAGCTAGGGATGGTGCAACTCAAGCTTTGCTGAAAGAAAAACTGGCATTGCTGAGGTAATATCCTGCTCATCACCCCTTTCCAAGTAATCTATACCTGAGTAATTTGAATTCTTCCCATGCCATCAGACACAAGAGAAGGCACAAACAAGCTCCTGCTGTCTCATCCATTCTGGGAAAGCCTTTGCATGTCCTCTGTGTTGTTGCATCCTGAATTTCTCTCTGTGAGTGCTGCTTCCTGCACAGATTCTTTTGGTTGCCCATTTAGTCCCACCCCCAGCAAAGGTTTGCTCTGTGGTTTCACACGTGTCCCAAGTCTTGTGCTCTGCCTAAACCCCAGTAATGGTGAGCGCTCAGACACAGCACTTCTGCTCTGTTTATCTCATTTTCATAGTCAGAAACTCCTTGCCTTTTCCTTAAGCAGCACAGTTCCATGAAACTTTACTGCTTTACCTCAGCATTCATTTCTTCACAGGATTTTTTTGCTTTCAGGCCTGGTGCTGCCTGAGCCTCCTGTGCATTATGAACCTCAAGCTGAAGAGAAATTCTTAAGCCAGGTTTAAAAATTATTCAAAAGCATTCACAAGCAGGGGAGCACAGAATCTGTGGCTCCATTTCCATTATCTCCTCAGAGGCACAGTCTGTCTGGAGCAGCAGTTATTCCAGGAGCCCTATCTCCTGCAGTGCCTGTGTCCAGAGGCACAGCCTGACCCTGGAATTGCAGCTGACAGCACTTGAGTGCCCTGACTCTCAGATTCTGTGATATTATTCCTGCTGCTGGCTCGTGCAGATTTTATTAACCATTTACACAAACATTATCCTGCCACTTTCTCCAGTGAAATGTCCCTTGAGCAATCTTTTCTGCTGCCTGAATGTGTTCTGCAAATAACTCCGCAGCTAAATAGCCACTAATTAGATTATTTCTGTTTAAAAAGAGAAAATAAGAATAGAAGTAAGCAGCTTTGAACTCTGTCAACTGCCTGGCTTTTGACCACTTTGGGTTAGTGTTTTCATTCAAAGCGATGCACATTTTCTGGATCACTGCAAACCTCTGTTGTTGTCATAAAAATGTACAGTGTTTTCTGTTTGTTATTTTTTATAAGCCAGCATTTGTGTAGATAGATGCGCTTTTGTTTGTACAAGTAAAAGAAATGTTATCCTTACTCATGAGAATTCATCCTTCCAGGATAACGGGCTATCACTCTTCTTCAGCTCTTCTGTTTTATTAGATTATGGAAATACATAATCACTGACTTACTTCTCATCTCACTGCCTGTCCCTCTGTTTTACACTAGCTTGGTGGCACCTTAATTTCAGGTGTTCAGATGTCTGACATATGGAGGGCATGGTTTCAAATCACAAGATACAAAAATTACCAAGTTCTTTCAAAGCTGCTTAGGAGTAGCATTCCTTTAGAAGGGAAGTGTAGTGAGTGTTACATTTTCAGAGTAAAAGGATGGGTTATAAGCTCAATGCCTGCACAGAGCCAGCATCAGAGGAAACAAGGGCCATGGTGGATTTTAGGTGTCACACAAGCTGTGTGTAACAAGCTTTATTTATATGTAACATGTCCTTTGTGGTCCAGCTGGAATGCCATTCTGTAATGGGGGAAGTATTAAAGCACAGGAGCTCAGCTGTGCTGGATTTTCTTGAGCCTTAACTCATATTTATATATTATATCTCAAGGAGCAATGGCCATAATAAAAAACCACAAGAAGTTCCACCTCCACATGAGGAAGAACTTCCTTACACTGAGGGTGGCCGAGCACAGGGAGCTGCCCAGGGAGGGCGTGGAGTCTCCTCTGGAGCCATTCCAAACCCACCTGGCCACTTCCCTGTGTCACCTGCTCCAGCTGACCCTGCCTTGGAAGATCCCTTCCAATCCCAACTATCCCGTGATTCCGAGTCTGTGGAATTTATCAAGGAACAGAGACTGAGAGAAGCGTGGCTCACAGAAAGCTGAATGTCAGAGAGGACTGGTGGGAAGAAGGCTGGAACGTGCTGAGGGAAATATGTGCATTTCCAGACCTTTACTGGCTCCAGGCAGAATCACCACAGGTAGCTGTGCACCACATTCCCAGCTCTGGGAACACAGTAGGTGGCTTCCTGCTGAGGCTCATTTCTTAGCTGGAGCTGTCACTGCATGCAGGGAGGAGAGAAGGAAGCTGAGGGGTGGGTGTGTGGTGGGAGGGATGCAGTGACAGCACTCTGGCTGCTGACAGAAAGTCAAGAGTTGGAGCTTCAAAAAGTTTGAGGGCTACTGGGATAGTGAATCCCACTGCAGGAACTTCCAGCTTTCAGGAAGAACTTTTTTTCATGGAAAGGGTTGTCAAGAGTTGGAACAGGCCGCCAGGGAGGTTTGGAGTCCCCATCCCTGGAGGTGTCCAAGGAAGGTCTGGATGTGACACTCAGAGCTCTGGGCTGGGGACAAAGTGGGGTTGGACTCGATGATCTTGGAGTCTTTTCCAGCCTGAAAGATTCTGTAAATTTGACAAACTTGCCTGAGATCTTGTAATAGCAATTGCTTTTAGAAAACAATTTTCTTTTTAAAAAGGAATGTTGTTTTTCCCTCTTTCCTACGCAGATAAAAAAGAAACAGCAAGAAGTGGTGGGCTTTTTAGAGGCCAACAAGATTGACTTCCAGCAGATGGACATAGCAGGAGATGAGGACAATAGGAGATGGATGAGAGAGAATGTCCCAGGTGAAAAAAAGCCTCAGAATGGAATTCCCCTCCCTCCACAGATCTTCAATGAGGAGCGGTACTGTGGGGTAAGAAGCTGTTTGGAAATTTAAATATCTTCAGAGAGTGGTTTCACACTGAAGGGGACTCTTCTCCATTAATAGGAAGCATCAAACAAACTCCCTAAAACAACTTGAGATTCACTGAGAGAGAGCAATTCTCAGGAAACATTTTTTAAGCACAGAAAAGCAATGAAACAGAAGATTATTTACTTTTGAGAGTAAAAATATGCATGGAAGGAAAACTAGCTGGAGAAATTTCTTGAAGTTTCAGTGAATTTTGATGGAGAGTGTTGATATTTTGTTTGTTTGGACTTATCTGGGCTTCAAGAATGTCAAGTAGATATCTGAGGTCCCAAAGGCTGGGAATAGGAATCTTCTTTTTCCATTATATTACACAAATAAATAGGAATATTTGTTTACTGAATAGCTCTAGAATGTGGTTTGAATTATTAGCATTATATTGCTTATTCAATAAATATCCAACTCTTCATAACAGCAACTGTAGGGCTCATCAGATGCTTTTATATTTTCATATGTGCTTGTAACAGGTTCTTTCTCCTGAGACAGTTTGTTCAAAGCAGAGAGAGATAAAAATGTGCCAGTGTGAATATTAGGACTGTGAATCAAAAGAGATAATCTGAGCCCTTTTATTTTCTCATAGTCTGGGTGCAAATGCTCAGTCTGGAAAGTGCTGAGATCTGGAGGCTGGAGTGAACCTGCAGAGTGCTCTGGAATGCACAGTGAGCCTGGTTTGGGGTTTCTGCACAGATCCTGGCAGTGGGAACTCCTGCCAGGTTGTTGGGGAGCAGGGATTTTCACGCCACTGAGTTTTCAGAATTAACTTCAGTGCTCTCAGAGCAAAAGTTGATAATATGAATATTGGAGTGCAGCTGTTTCCTCCTTTTCCCATAGAATTCCTAAAAGAGATGTTGGTGTGCTGGAGTTCATGTGCATTTCAGCATCCGGTCTGCACCGATAAAAACTATAATTTGATATATCTCACTCTGGGCTTTGTGGCATAAATATTTCTGATGTTCCCTGGAAAAGTTATATAAGGAATTAAAGAGTAATTGCCTTATATAGTGTTGCATCTGGTCAGTCTTGACAGTAAATGATAAATACACAGTTTTTACTCCATGTCTGGAGCTATTTCAGGAAGCCAAATAATCTACATCTTGAGATAAATTCAAGTGAAGAAATAATCCTTTCCAAGAACACCTCCGTGGGGAAAGGAGTTGCAGCTACTGACTTAAAAACTGAATCAAATTTACGGTTAGTCTAAAAGTCTCCAGAATCCTAATGTTCCCATCTCTCAGAGCTCAGAGCTAATGATCCCAGTGGGTGCATAACAAAGACTAATTTATAGCATCAGTATTTCCAAATAAATAAGGTAATGAGATCCCTATCAGTGCACAGTGCACTTCTCCCCAGGGGAAGGTGCCTCGAGGGAGCTGCACAGGGAGGGTGATGTGGGCTGAGAACACGGCCAGGGGCTGCCAGAAAAAATCCTCCCCACTGATACATTCTCCAGTTGAACCCTGGGGATTTGCAGTCTGCTTCCCTGCACAGCCTGTGAAAGGCCAGCAGAGCCATTGCTCCAAAACCCAGAATTGTTTTAGGCTCGTTGATGTTTATCTGATACATCTTCCCCTGTGTCCCACTCCTTTGGCCTCAGCCATTTTATTAAAAATATCTCTGAGGATTGCAAAGGTCTGTGTGGCTCTTGAATTCATGAAATTCCTTTCAAAATATATTGCTCTCATCAGTTTAAGGGCCTCACTGTTGTGGCACCCAAAAATCTTTGAATTTGCAGCTGGCTAAATGCAGGTAGTTCATACCCATTTCCTGCTGTGCTCAAATCACCCTTTAGCTTCAACAGCCCCAACCCAGTATATTTATAAATGGGAATCATATCCTCTATGAATCTTCTGTTATCTTCATTTTTCTGGGCTAAACAAGTCAAGCTCTTTACATCTCATTCCTTTTTTTTTTTTTTTTTTTAATAAATTTTTCCTTTTTTCTTTTTTTTTTTTTTTTTTTAATAAATTTTTCCTTTTTTCTTTTTTTTTTTTTTTTTTTGGTAAGACATTTTCCCTTTCTCCTTGCTGCTTATTTTTATTTTTTTCATTCACAGTACCTTTTGGTTTTTAGATCAACTCTGTTACATTTCATTTCTCCCCATTCTTCTTTCTGGGATCACTCTTTTCCCACATTTCCCTTCTTATCAATGGTCTTATCAGTTGTTCTTATCAATGTTTACTTCCCATTCACACAGGTGCCTGTGTGTACACATTGCATCATGATGGCCTTGAGAGATAAAAAGTCAAGATTAAATATTTCCTTAACCTGAGAAAGAGGGGTTTGGAGAGAGACATGACAACCTTCAACTGTTTTAAGGGCTGTGGCAATAAGAGAATTATTGGTGTGAATTCAGTGTTGGCCTTGCTTTGAGCTGGAGGTTGGTCTGGTGGTCTCCTGAGGTTTCTTCCCACCTGAATTATCTAGGATTTTGGAAAATAAGTTCTGCTTCACGTCCACTGGAGGTGGGACAAGCTGTATGAGGAAAAAATGCAGCAAAGAAAATTCAAATCAGACATCAGAAAATATGTAAATACGAAAACTTTCAAGAGATGACCTAATTATCTCATTAAAGGTGGATCAGAACCCGTGGATCAGAGTGATGCAATGACTCCTGCCTTAGAGGAATCCTTTGGGACCTTGTCCAATGTCCTCTTCTGCAGTTCAGTGAAATTTTTGGAGTGGTGGAAAGGACAGGGGGCTCTGGGGAGAGGTGAGGAGTTGTCTGTGCTAGAATAGAATGGCATAATCAGAAAGCAAAGTCAAGCCATCTGCACATCTGCTTTTCTGCTGATAGAAAAAAAAAATCTTCATTTTCTGGATGAAGAGCTGCTCCACTCCACAGCTTGTACTGTGAAGTGGAGATTTCTCATGGATGGATTTTATAAAGATACATTGCCTGGGAGCAGCGTCTCCACGAGGTCAGAGAAGCTTAAAACTGTCTGATAAAATAGCTCAGATCTTATTTTTCTCTCAGATCTTTGGTATGGCCACTTGAAGACATAGATTAGAAATTGATTCATTCTGTATGCCTGGTTACAGCACCAATTTCAAGTATCCATTCTAATCCATCAGTTGGCAATTATGTCCTTACTTGATCTTTTCCTTAAGCTGCTTCTTTGCTCATGTCTAGACAGACGTCTGCATCTGTGTCACTTGCTAAATATATAGAGCACTCTGTTGCTCTTGTCTTTGCTTTTGCTTAACAAAAACCCTTGGAAAACTAGGAAAGAAATGAAAGTTTTTCTGTTTTTCTTTGTAAGCTGAAATCTCTGCTTTCTTCTCTGAACTGAAATCTGTAGGATCAAGTACCCTTGTATGTACTTTAAAAAAGATCTCTGAATTATTAGGGAAGACTTGTTTTTGATGTTGGAATGTGCACTTGCAGCCCAGAAATCCACTGTGTCCTGAGCTGCATCCGAAGCAGAGTGGGCAGAGGTGAGGATTGTGTCCCTGTGTCCCCTCAGGTGAGACTTGCAGAGCTGGTATCCAGCACAGGAGGAGCTGGAGCTGCTGCAGAGAGCCCAGAGGAGGCTCCAGGATGAGCAGAGGATGGAGCAGCTCTGCTGGCAGCAAAGGCTGGCACAGCTGCCATTGTTCAGCCTGGCCAGGAGAAGCTTTGGGCTGAGCTCAGGGTGGCCTTGCAGGGCCTGGAGGAGCTGCAGGAAACCTGGAGAGAGACAATTCCCAAGGGATGAGGGACAGCACACAGGGAATGGCTTCAAACTGACAGAGAGTGGGGTTAGATGGGATATTGGCAAGAAATTCCTTATTGTGGGAGGCCCTGGCACAGGGTGCCCAGAGCAGCTGTGGCTGCCCCTGGATCCCTGGCAGTGCCCAAGGCCAGGTTGGACACTGGGACAGTGGGAGGTGTCCCTCCCGGGGTGGAATGAGGTGATTTTTATGCTCCCGCTCCAACTCAGGCCATTTAATGATTCCATCATTTATGTAACTGCTGAAGTCAAATTTATGGAAATGCAGGGACCTCTGAAGGTTTGTAGTCCAGCCTGCTGCTCAGTGCAGGGTAGCTTTAAAGTTAGCTTATATTGCCTCAGGCTTTGGCCATCTGAATTCCAAAAGGCTCCAGTTATGGTGTTTCCATCCCCTCTCTGTGTGCTCTGACCTGGTGCTCTACCAAGCACTGGGGGAAGAATTTTCTGCTGATGCCCTGTTGACAAATGGCACCACTTGGATCATTTGTGTCTTTTCATACAGATAAAATATAATTGCTTACCTGAAATAAATTGCTCCTGCTTATTTTTCTTACTGCCTGCCTTGGGAACAATTCTCTTTAGTCATTCAGCAAATGAAGATGTGAACAAGCCACCACTAGTAAAGCATGGGTACAAATGCACCATAAAAAAACTATTCCCTGATCACTGTAGGCATTCTTTTATCTCTTATTTAATAGATGAGAGTTTCCTTCTCAGTGTGAGGAAATAAATGACCTGGGATGTCATTGCACACTCCCTGTTTCCAAGGAGCACCTGATATCATAGAAGATTATTATACCCACTTCTGATAAGGATTGTCTGGTCATTCATACATTTCACTTGTGTTCTCAGGTCTGGTTATCGACAAGGCTTTGTGTTTCTGGAGAACTTGAGTACATTTGCCATGGGCTTCTTTTCCTCAAAAAGAAAAATCAAGTCCACCTCATGACTTTTCCTTGTTGTTGTTTTCTCTTTTCCATGGTTTGCTCAGGCTGCTTTATGAGTATGAGGTGTGCAGGAGGGAACAAGTTTCCTTTGTTCGTGTGGCCATGTCAAATTCCAGTCCTTCGAATTGCAGAAAATCCTCATTTTCTTGTCTGCTGCACTACTCCTAAATCCACGAGCCAAATGCAGCCAGCTCCTGGGCTGGATGAGAAGATGGTCTGAGAAATGGGCAGCCTGGAGCAGCAGCAAAATGTGCTCCAGGACTTCTCCCACACGGAGCAGTTCCCACTGGGTGTGACTGTGTGAAAACCAATCTGTCCCTCAGATAAATCAGTGAAATGGGCTGCCATTTGTCCTGTCTGCAAAGCTCTTCCAAACTGCACTGAAATGTCATCAATTCCACTCTTGTTGGCATTAAGGTGACTTCTAAACCATCCAGCCATTCCCGTAATTTACACTCTGGAAATACTGAAACAGTTCAGTAAAACAACTCAGGTCCTAACTCAGCTTTACAAACAAGTCTCAAGGATGATTCAGCACCTTATTATTTACAGGCTTCTATTCCTGGAGCTATTTGGGATTAGAGGAAGGATGATAACATGATCAAGGCAGTGGTGTAGGACTCAGCAGGACGTGTTCAGTCCCCTGTCTCAAAGCCGGGTGTGATTCTGGGCCAGTCACTTCTGACTGGGGATTCTGCTGGAACTTAAATACTTGTAGATTTTTACCTGTGTAAGATGTGAGATGTGACCCAGTAACAAAAATTGTGGTAGCAAAACTTCCTTAATTGACAGGAGTGTTGTACAGTGAGAGCAGTAAAGAGAATGCAAGCTATAGCTGGCAGGACAGGAGGCATCTCTGGCGTTCTCAGTTCCATTTCCACTGAAAACAGGCATTTAATGGCTTGTAATTTCATTTCACCAGCGACAAAAGACATTTTGGCTGGTACATGGATATCAGAGAGAACAGCACAACCCTTTCCTAAATAACATCATTTTCTAGCCAGAGTGCCTTTCTTTAAAATAAAGTTTCCTTGTTACCATTTCACTTGAGCTATCACGTTGACTGTTGCCTTTTATTTGCCATAAAGAAGTTCCAGGGTTTTGAGGGCCTATTTCGTGTCCTTACTCACAGCAAGTTTTATTTTAACATTTAAAGGGAATAACTTTGCCTCGGAGTGTACAGCTGAGGCACGTTAAAATGGGACACTTAATTTTATCTGATTCTGCCATGGATGGGATATAATTAAAGTGTAAGTCTCTGGAGAGATTTTTTCATTTATTCATTTTGCCACCCTGTGTGAAGCTCCTTTTATCTGTCTTCTCTTCCTGGAGCTCAGATAATGCAGACAATTGTACAAATTCATGGTCATTCTCATCAGCGTAGGATTTGCCTGGGCTGGTCTCTTCCTCCTGTGCTTTCTGGTTTTGATTTTTGATACCAATTCTCTGTTGTTTGTTTGTTCCTTTCTTAGGATTTTGAATCCTTTTTCTCTGCTAAGGAAGAAAATATCGTTTATTCGTTCCTGGGCCTTGCTCCTCCTCCAGGCACAAAGGTATGCACTTCTGTCCTTCCATGGGGAGCGTTTATTTGATATTAATAAAAGATGAACACAGGCAGTGACTCAGCGTGTCACAGAAGAGGCAGTGACAAGCAGTACATTAGATGTTGGAGCAGCAAAGTGTTCTTAGGGGGGAAAAGAAGTGGCTGGTTCAGTAAATACTAGAAAATACTTCTTTCTTGCCTTCTTTCACTGCAGGCTTGTTACCATGGCTCCAGCCGATGGGTTTGTTGTTGTTGTTGACACAAAGCAGTGTTTTATTATGCTCAGCTTTTGAACGATGCGCACTCCCTCTCACAATTTCTGGGTTGTGTTGGTTGCAAGAAGCTTCTCTTGCTCCTGAGCGCATTGAACAGGGCTCCAGCAGCAGGGTTGGGATCAGACCCATCCCATCCTTCACTGGCACCGTGGAACTCCCTCCCTCTGCCTGGAGGAGGAAAAGGCTCTCCCAGCCCTTCACCAGGTCCCTTTGGCAAGCCTGCCTCTGGCTCTCCATCATGTTTTGACAATGTTTTAATATATTTCTGGCAAAAGAAAAACATTTTATTTTGGGTTTTTCTCCCCTGTTTTTACTTCATGTTGTTTTTACAGAAACCAGTGTGTTTTTTCTTTTTTAGATCTTCTTCTAATTAGAAGTTTTATAACTGTGGGCATTACAGCTCTGCTATCCTGAGTTCATGTTAGGGGGTAATAAAATGTTACCATCTTTAACGTGGTTGAGCCAGCAGAAGAAATTAATCAAGAGAGTGATGAGCCAGAGTGACAGGAGAACTCTGATGGTTGTGACCTGGCTGAGGAAGTGCCTTGGAGCAGGAGATCTGCCTTTGGTCCAACTCTGCAGCAGCTTTGAGTCAAACACCACTGGAAATATCTCTTCATCCTCTTCTGGAAAAGCAGAGGGAAAAAAAAAAATAAAAGGAGCCTTTGCTAAGTGCTTTGAGAGCCACAGCTGAAAATACACCCAGGGGAGAGCCCCAGTAGTTATAAATGTCTTTGACACAGAGTCCCTGCATGATAAGGAGAGTGATTTAAACTTTCTGCTTTTGCTCTGCCATCTCCCACCCAGGGAAATAAAAATGACTTGCCTACCTCACAAGGGTCTTGTGAGAATTCATTTAATTAACATCCACAAAGCCATGAAAGGCTTAAAGGACTGCAGGTATTACATATTATAATCATTATAAAAGATACGTGGAGAATCAGTGAGATAGAGAAAATTGCATTTTTCCACCTTCCCACTCCACAGATTATCTGCTTCTCATGCAAGGTCCTGGTAGATTCCATATCTATGAAGCAGAGTAACAATTTTTTAGAACTCATTTTGTTCCCAGCTGTCAGCAGAGGTTATCACAGCTTCTACTTCGTGACAACCTTGGAAATGTTGAAAATAATATGTTTGGTACATTCTGCTGGGCAGATTTCTTTGTCAGTGCTACTGGTAGCAGGCAAATCCTGTTTACAGTGATTAACTGCTGCCTTGGTGGTGGCTTCAGTCCAGAGAGGAAAAATAAGAGAGAGTGTTTGTAAAGTCTCTGCTGAACGTGGAATTTTGATTGTCTCCCTGTCAGAGTCTGTTCCTGTTTGCCAGAGACGTGCACATTCTTGCAGAGGTGTTTCTCAGCATCTTCACTGCAGGAGAGGCTGCCTGTGCTTTGTCAGGCAAAGATCTCTCCTGCTCTGCTTCTGCTCCTGCTTTTGCTTCTGCTTCTGCTCCTGCTGCCCCCTCATTCTCTGTCAACCCCACCTCAAATAAGCACAATGGATGGCTCGTGACACTGATTTCCAGCAGCATAAATCTGGAATTATAAGTCAGGTGTGGAAGAGATGGTGATGATGACACTGTGACAAGGTTTCTGTGGGTTGTTTTTTTTTCCTGGAATGAAGAAGCAAACTATAAAGCATGGACTCACCACAAGGCAGTAAGCATTTGCTTTCTAGGGATTTTTCCCGTGCTGAGACACGACAAAGATTAATATCAAGCTGATACCTGTTTGATACTCTTGCCTTAAAACATTCTATTTCTTTTTCCATCCATCTCTTGTCTCATACTGCACCAAGACTAGAGAAGTTCTATAACAGCCCTGATCTTGTTTCCCAGCACAATCCAACAGCATCCTGACCAGAACTGTTTTGAGCTTATTTCCTTCCATCTGAGGAAGCAGGTGAACTTTTTGGGGGTCCCTCAACAAATTATAACTTCCCAACAAAATACTTGTAGTTAAATTTATTGCCAATTCACTGCCGTTGTTGGGTGCAAAATTCACGATCAGTTCTGCAGATTCTCTTGTTTTGTTGTTTCTACGTATCAGTATATTCTAAATATTAGAGTGCAGAGAGCCCAGAGGAGGCTCCAGGATGAGCAGAGGATGGAGCAGCTCTGCTGGCAGGAAAGGCTGGCACAGCTGCCATTGTTCAGCCTGGCCAGGAGAAGCTTTGGGCTGAGCTCAGGGTGGCCTTGCAGGGCCTGGAGGAGCTGCAGGAAACCTGGAGAGAGACAATTCCCAAGGGATGAGGGACAGCACACAGGGAATGGCTTCAGTCTGAAGAGAGGAAGATTAGATTGGATATTATGAAGGAATTCCTTCCTGGGAGGGCAGTGATGTACCAGAAAAGGTTTCCCAGAGCAGCTGTGGCTGCCCCTGGGTCCCTGGAAGTGTCCAAGGCCAGGTTGGATGGAGCTCTGAGCAACCTGGGACAGTGGGAGATGTCCCTGCCCATGGAACAAGATGATCTTTATGGTCCCTTTCAACCCAGATAATTCTGTGATTCTCTGATTCCATGATTTTATCATACCAAGTACATTGATTGCCTTAAAGAGTGCAATGTGTCCTTAAAATTCAGTGACTCTACAGGAAACCAGTCGGTATTTGTGGTGCAATGATCTGTTGGCTCCCATCATCCTCTCTCCTGCTGCCTCCCCACCACAATGGTTTTCGTGTTTTCTGAAGCCTCATTTAGCAGGGCTGAGCAGAAGAGTTTCCTGTGCCTGACAGAAGCAGCATCAGACCCAGTGCTTGTGTTAATAAATAATTTAATCTGTTAATACCAAATACCTCCTCAGCTGAAGGAATACCTGGTCTAGATTAGTTCCCAGTTCAGGGCAGACTGGGATTTAAGGGCAGCTGTGCCTTATGCCTGACCCAAAGATCAGGCAAATCAAATTTGTGATAAATTTCTGAGAAATCCTGTTTAATCTTGGATTAGTGGCCTTAACAGTGATGTCCCAATAGGATACACGTGTAGATGTGAGCTCTAATCTGTGTAGTTTGTATCTTTGGGGTCAGGTGTGTCAGTCTCAGCTGCCTCAAAAGTTGGGTACATTTTTTTAAAAGCTGGCACCGCTTTAATGCTTAGTCTGACTCTGAACTCAGTGATTTATGTGAGTTGAGGGTCTGTTTTCAAATATTGTGCATACTTGAAGCCTATTCTTGATCTTAATATCCAGAATCTTGATATCCTCAAATCTGTAGATACTTGAGCTTAAGTTAGTAGAAGAAGGCTTCTCCTAAATCTGCTTTGAATTACAAATCTGTGCTATGTGCGTTTTATTTAAAGAGAAAATGACCTGTCAGCCAATCTTTAGAAATGGTACTTCATTTTGAATTCATTGAAAATTAAATTCTGTGTTTCTATGGAGAGCCAGTGTAGTGATGATATTCTGAATGTCAGAGTTCTCCATATAATTAACAAGAGCTGTGTGTGTGTGTGTGCTCTGGCTGATAACATGCTGCTTCTAGAGTTTAGTTCTTTCAGCTACAACTCCTTTTTGTGCCTTATGATCTAAATATGTGATTCATCTGAGATGGATTCACACAACAGGGTCGTTTTAATTAGGATGCTCTCTGTGGTCCTTTTGCATTTTATGTCCCGGCCAAAAATACTGAGTGCGTGGATTTAAGTGAAATGTTAATATTTGTGCTGAAAATAAATATTTAACCAATTTCAACACCAGGTTTGTGTGGGGCTCTGAGCAGCCAGGTCCAGTGGAGGGTGTCCCTGCCCATGGTGAGGATGCTGAAATGAGATGAGCTTTAAGGTTCCTTCCAACCCAAATCATGGTCAGTGATTCTATTAATTTAATTTTCAATAACACTGTCCTTTTGATTTGAGGAACTTCTGCAAAGAAAGTATCTGTAAGAAGCTGCCATTTCCTAAAGAACATGATGTATTAACACAATGTTGCACAAGAGAATTTCAATGTATGTTTGTGTTACTACATATTTTAATCTTCAAATATTTTTTGGCTTCTGGGAGAAAAGTAAACAATAAGCCAAGCCAAAGAAATGTCTCTGTAGATCTGTTTTTAATAATAATGCCACCAGCCTCAGAATGCAGCGAGCCCACAGTTTTCTGTGCACTTGAAATGAGACGATATTGCCAGAAAAAGAAATTGTCTTTTCTCCCTCCTCCTTCCTCTGGCTCCTTCTGCTCCCTCCCAGCTGCTCATTCCTCTCCCGAGCATCCCCCACGTGCTGGCAGAAACACTTGTGCAGCTGTGTGACAGAGTGTGGAACTGGTGCGAGGAGGAAACGTTTTGCTTTTTAAAGCTTTAATCTTGATCAGCTCCTGCTCCAGTTCCTGAGGAAGGAGAACTTAGGGACCTTTGTGCCCACTCTCTTTTCAGTGCAAGTGACTTAGGTGTAAAACTGACTTTCCACGATTCAGGAGAAAATTGCCAAAAGAGCACCAAGCTTCACAGGCAGTCAAGTTTCAGCAAAAAGATCAAACTGCTGTGATATCTGCTTCCTAACATTCCCAAGCTCCTTTCTATCATTTCTGTCCCCATCCAGCAGAGCTTGCCGGCAGGAGGACACCTCTTATGTCCCACAGCACATGCTGGGACAAAGATCCAGCACTCAGGCAGTGAGCTCTGGGGATAAAAGCCAGGCAGACATGCCCTGTTCTGCAGAACGAGTGCCCTGGCTGAGGAAATCATCATGGGGAGCCTGGAGGAGAACTTGTGAAGTTGAAAGGACAGGGGAGCATGACTGAGGGCTTCTGTTTAAGTGTAGAGACAAATCAAATGACGGAAAAGCAGCAACCCCCCTGTGGGATTCACCTCCCACACCAGGGGTTCCCTTCCCAGGAATCCCCTGTGAAAAGTCTGTGCCAGGGTCAGGAACCAGGAATGAGACCAGCGGGACTCTCTGGGTTCAGTCTTCAGTTGTTTATTATTTCTTTATCACAGTTTAGAGCCTCAGGTGACAACAGGCCCTGCACCCTTCAGTGACAGACACAAAATGGACAATTCCAAGGGTTCTTACACAGATCCCTCATCCAATTGAGTTTTACAACGTACCTAACATGGAGTATGTTTTTATTTTTCTACCAATTCCTAATTACTCTTCAGTCACGTAACATCTGCATTGTGACTTTGTCTGACCAATCACTGTGCCACCAACACTGCAGAAAATGGAGCAGATGAAGAAGAAAGAAGAAGACTAAGTTAACACCCCAAATCCTTCATCTTGTCTTTCATCCACCTTCCATACTAAAACCCAAAATCTACTTTTTCACCCTGTGATAATCTACAATATCATCTGCTCTATACCTTAACAAAAACTCAACTTCTCACAAAGTCCTGGAAGCTTTTTCCACGGCCAAAGACTAAAAGCTGTGCTCTCCTGAGAAACAAAACCCCTGAGGACAGGCAAAGGAATATTTCCTGTGTCCTGGATTCCCCCAGGTGGCTGAGCTGTAAGGGCTTGGCCACAGGGATGGGGAAGGAGTTCATCTCCTCTCAGGGATGTGCTGCTCTTCCCAAAGCGTGTGGGACTCAGGATGATGCAGGGCAAGACCTCCCCTGAGTGCCAGAGAAACCCACCCCACATGACACTTCTCAGATGGGGTCAAATTTTCTTTAATTAATAAGGTCCTTTACCTCAGCTGCTCTACTACAAATCTCTTCCCAAATCTCCCACTGATGATGATTAGAATTTTTGTCACAGCCAATTTGTACTCATTTTTCATGTCCTTCAGCACTTCTCCTATCCCTGTGTGGTGTTCACTGTGATCTATTTTGGGAGTGCCATCATATCCCCTCACAGCATCACTTTCAATAGATTGAAGCTGTGAAGTCACCCTTGTTGTCCCCCTTTCATAAGACAGTCTCTCCACTCCCTCACACGTTCCTGTAGCCCTCTCTGCACCTGTTCCATCTGAGTTTCTCTTCCTTGATCCCGGGTGTCTGGGATGGCACAGAGCAATCCAGAGGAGGTTTTGCCTCACCTCTTGCATCTGAGCATCACATTTTTTACCTCTTTCATTGCCACATCACACTCCTGGCGCAGTTATCCCATGCTTATTTAAATGCATTCATCTTTCTCTTCCTTCATGGTCGTTAACCAACACGCTGCTAAAGTGCAGGAGAAAAATCCCTTTCTAATCTCTGACCCAGAACTGCTTGTCCCAAATAAGGTGACTTTGCACTTCGTGTTCTTGCATTTCATCACATTTCTGCTGCTCCACTCGAGGCCTCCTTTTGTCTGACACAGTGTGGGATCCACTGTGACCTTTCACAGCCTCAGGGCTTAAAGGACACCAGGATATTTGTCAAATAAAGAACCTCTCAGGAGGTGCTTGGTTATGGTGCTGGAATAAATGGGCTTGATTGACTGATGTGGGAAGAGTTTCCTGATGTTTTTAAGCAAGAAAGTTAAGAGACTAAAGGTGAATTCTTTTATTATTTCTGTTTTCCTGGAGCTTCTGGATGATTTTTAATTGGAATTCATGCTGGTGGAAAAAGTTTTTTTATTTCCTGAAGCTTAAATGTGCCATCAGGGTGAACTTTGATTTCTGCTGAACTTTCCAGAGGAGGGTTAGAGAATCTGCTATGCTAACAAGGGCTTGAATTCATGTTTTCCCCACACAAACCCCACCCTGGTCAACATGCCAGCAAGTGTTCTTTCCAGAGGAGAAATACACCCTAAAAGGGGGAATTTTCATATGAGACCTGAAGCAAAAATAGAAAAACACTTTCCCAAGATAAGAAACTCAAGAATTTTATAGAAATGCAGGGTTGATTATGTGCCCTGAAGCTTACCATGACTTCACCTTTTGCTCCCAGGAGACTGAGAAGTCTGAGGCCACAGAAGAGAAGTCTGATGCCACAGAGGAGAAATCAGAAGCCACAGAAGATAAATCTGATTCCAAGGATGAGAAATCTGATGCCACGAATGAAGCTGAGGCACACACAGAAGACAAGGCAGACGAAGGGGCTCCTGAAGAGGCTCAGCCTGAGCAGACATCGCCAGAAGGTCAACAGGTAATTTTTCCTTTCTCTTTGTGATCTGCAATACCTGTGCTATGTTTGTGTTATGAAACATAAACCCAGAAGCCCTCCTGGTGTGCCCAGAGTGTCTCTTGGATGTGTTTTCTTTGATACCTGGACGATAATGAAACCTGGATAAAACTCCAGGGAACTTTGTTCTGATCCTCGAATAACAGCAGCTGCCTTTTGCCACTTGTTACCACAAGCTTTTTATTTTATCTTGATGGTCACTGGGAGCCAGAGTCTAGTTATGGAGGGTGATTTAGGACTCGACATCTGAGTCCTGCCTGTGGGGAAAAAAAAAATAAAATTGCTGCTCTCAACGGCCAGCATGTGCATTGCTCCTAAATCTGGTTGTAGATGTTTGCTGCAGACCTGACAGTGACTTCTCCAGAATCCCTGGGCAGTGCAGAAACGGAGGCCAATGTTTTTATTTCTGTCTGCTCCTGCTCTGGTGTAACACACCTCAAACTGCAGCTCAGGTTGGCGTTTCAGGATGGGTGTTTTTGGATGCTGACTCTTCCCAAGGAGCCAGGCCTGCTGCTGATCAAGCACTCACACTTGTCAGGCTCTGCTGTGTTTGGAGATCAGATGGCCCCTGGGGGAATATCCAGCACAAATGCATCATCTCTTACATCAAAGATCAGAACAAACCGAGTTTGGGTTTTTTTTTTTCATCTAGCTGCAGTATTTCTCCAGAGGAAACACCTCTCTGTAGGCCTTTCCGCATTGCTCAATTTAATAGTGACTGATCTGGTCACTGTGAGGCTGGAAAAACCCCTTTTACACCCCCACTGGGAAGTCCCACTCATTATTTCAAAACATTGATGAGGAGAGACAGTCCTCAGTGGCAGCTAAATTCCCCCTTAATGAAAATTATATCCAAGCACTTGTTATGTCGCTGTGAATTTCAGCTGGCAGGTGAGTGCCATCAAACTCCTTTTTTTTTTTTCTGGCCCATAAGAGGAGCCAAAACTGCTGCCTGGCTTGGGTGCCTTGCCCTTCTGGCTGGCATTCTGCTTTAATATTTTTCAAATGAGAGCAGAATGCTGGAATTTCCCTGCAAATGTGTCAGGCAGCTGTGTAGGAGAGGTTTTGCTCTGACATCACACAGCACCACTCCTATACAACCAGCACCTTGCTCCACTTCTCCCAGAAAGGATTGGAGCTAAAAGGGGAAAATAAATTTCTTTGCAGGTTTTCAGGGAGGGGAGAAGCAGAGGAGAGAGCACAGAAAACACTTTTTGCCCTGCTCCACCAGCCATTTTCTGTACCACCCAGGACAAATCGCTTCATTGCCCTGCATCTGCCTGCCTTGGTGTAGTTCATCCCAATTATCACTCCTGTTGGGATGGGATGAATCATCCTGCAGGAATTCTGCTGTCCTCACTCACTCACTGCAGACAGCTCACAGCGGATGGGGTTAGATGAGAAGAGCAGCTCTGAGGCAGCTACAGCGAGATGAATTCCACCTTTAGTCTCTGTAGCTCATTTCATGCTTGTAAAAGGAAGTAAAAATACCATTTCTTTACCTGAGCAGGGTTTTATGAAAGTAAATACGCTCAAAGACTGCCAGGTTGCCATCAGAGTATCTCCACTGGATCTTAAGTCCTAAAGGATAGAGGTATTTTCAACACAAAAATTTGAAAGATGGCAGTTTGATGTTCTATGGCTGAATTAATATGCCAGTGGGAATTTAGCACTGGAATTTTGGCCTTTTTTAGCAGTGCTTCAAACCATCTCAAGAATGACTGCCGTTTGTGGGGTGTAAGCAAGCCAGCTTTTTCTCCAGTGACTTTGCAGGAGAGGTGTCAGCACTGTGGGAAAATTCTGGAAGAGTCTTGGCGAGGTAAAGTCACCTCAGCCTTTGCCAGTGAGCACAGGACGGGGAACAGAGCAAACTGGGAAACAGCAAACTGGGAAACAGAGCAAACTGGGAAATGAACAAACTGGGAAATGAGCAAACTGGGAAATGAACAAACTGGGAAACAGAGCAAACTGGGAAATGAACAAACTGGGAAATGAACAAACTCGGAAACAGAGCAAACTGGGAAACTGAACAAAAATGTGAAACTGAACAAACTGGGAAACTGAACAAAACTGGGAAACTGAACAAACTGGGAAACAACAAACTGGAAGACAGAGCAAACTGGGACTGTCTGAAGCTGGGGCTGCAGCAGGGTCCAGCTTTCAGGAGGCTCCTCCAGTGCTCAGGAGCAGGGGATGTTCAGTGTGGAGGCTGCAGCTCTCTCCAACCTCTGCTGCTCTTCCTGGGAGATGCAGAAATCCAGAAGCTCCGGCTTTTTCTCTACATGGATGCAGCGCCTCCCATTCTTGCTTTGTCTGCCCCTTTGGTTTTGAGTTTCTTGAAGAGAAGACTGAGCTCCCGCTGAATGGACCCTGCTGGTCCCTCTGTGTGCTGGTGGTAAATCTGTAGTTTCACTGTCTCATTTTGACTCCAGATTTAAGCTCGGAGGGCAGAATATTTTTTAAGCAGTGTCCCAGTTAAATCAGTTTTCAGTACAGATTAGGCTCCCTTCAGGGCAAAATTATTTTAGAAACATGTTCGAAAATCATATTATAATGCAAGTCTGTATCCTGTCTCAGCAATTCCCCAGGCCATGTTTAAACCCTGGCGCTGCAGCTCACTCCCTTAACTCCTTTTCCATGAGAACTCAGATCAGCCCCTCTGCCTTCTGTGTGGCACTGTGACATTTGCCTCTGTCTTTGGGATTTTGTGTAGGATCAGCTCTTTCTCCCAGTAGCCAGCTTAGGATCTGACATTAAATTCTATTCACTTTGTACAGTTTTGGATTTTTTTTTTCTTTTTTATCTCTCTCATCACTTCTGCTCAATCTACAGTCTAAAACCAGCTTGAATTATTTTTTATTCCCTGTTGAGCCAAGGCATCTGTTGCAGCCTACAACACTTAACAGAACCACAAGGCAGATTCTGAATGATGATATATAGCAGAGATAAGACTCCATAATTCTGATTATACTTTCATTTTGTAGACCAGCTAATTACCAAAAGAAAAAACCCACAAAAACTCCACCTGAACAAGCAAACAAAACCCAGCTCCAAATCTTTGCTTGCCAATGAAGCAGTTTTGATTTGAAGTAACTGAGGAAAAGGGAGCTCAATTTAGTGATTTTATAGTCCTTTTCCAACATAAAAGTTAAGCTTGAATATGCTTTGTGAGTTAATTTGGAGAACATTATCTCCAAATTAATCCACATAATTTTCCTAAATTCAGTGTTTAACTTCTGCCGTGTTTGGCCTGTCTGATTTCTGATATTCTTTCTTTAATTTATCTTTTTAACATTTCCTTTTGTATCTCTTCTGTAGGAAGGCAAGGAAGAACATGCAGCAGCAGGGGTATAGTATACCTGGATATTTTATCATCATCTTTTGTTTGTGTGTATTTAATACCTTTTCAGTCCCTTTGCTTCACTCAAAAGCTGATAAATTCTTATTCATGAAAGTAAATACACCACAGTCATATTCTGCTGGAGATAATGATTGGTCCTGTCGTGTGGTGTTATTGACGGGGAACAAAGATGGGCCTTTCATCATTAAAAGCTGTAAATGGAAGAGAAATTGTCTGTCACAGAGTCTTCAATAAAATTTGCCAAGGACTCCCATGACAAGTGTATCTTTGATAATCACTGCCTGACACCGTGCTGTGATTGCATTTTCAGTGTGAAAATGACAACTCAGGCAGTTCTGCCCATAAAGGAGATATTTCCCTCTCCAGAATTCGTAACACCCAGGTGCAAATCCTCAAACACTTTTCTGCTTTGCCCAAACCTTCAGGATCCTCCAGTGCCACCCCAGTGCCACCAGCATCACCCAAACCCTGTCCCCAAGGGCCACATCCAGACTCCTCCTGAGCACTCCCACAGACAGGGACTCCAAACCTCCCTGGGCAGCTCATCCCAATCCCTGACCACTCTGCCAGGGAAATTTTCTTTGCCAATCTCCACCCTGAGCCTCCNGTGTTTTCCTGACCCTAAAGCTCCTGGACCCATGAGCAAAGCGCAGGGTTCCTGGAGAGGCTGCTGAGGGCCATCAAGCCTGGTCGGCTGTACCCTGGCATCACCGCCTCATGCTTCAAGCAAGAAAAATAACCTTTTTTTTTTTT
>VXBU01016255.1:118416-133386 GCA_013400315.1 Bombycilla garrulus
TTTTCTGTAAAAGTTAATTGACTTGAATTTTGGATGGAAGTTGGTAATATCTGAAAGATATGGCTCATCTGTGGGCTCTCCTGGCCCTGTGTCAGAGTTCTCATGAGATAAAAAAAGGCACCTTTCCTGGGGGAAAATGCCCAGACAGGCAATATTCCTTTGGCATAAGAACTTCTAACATCCACAGATGTTTGTGTTGCATTTCTGGTTTTGCAGGAGTGATTCTTTAGTGCAGTGTTTTCCCCTGGAAAATAATTGAAAGCAGGGATCTGATTCCAACAGCTCCATTCCCAAGCTGATATTTAGGCAGGATTTCACTTCAGCAACTCGGGTGTGACTCCTGCACAGACAGGAAGAAGAAAGGTCTGTGCTGCTCATGGACGACCTGCAGTCCTGGCTGAAAATTCATTATTGATTCTTTGATCAGTTATTTGATTGTGCCAGGAAGAAATTCACGTCACTTCTGCAGTTTGTGAAGGGGGGGCAGATTGAGATAAAGCTGGTTTATACTCATGGGAGTGCCTTTGGACAAGAGATGGCTGGAAGAGGAGCAGAGGAGCCCACAAAGCAATTTCCAGCTGTCTTTCAGAGCTTCATTTACTCTAGAAAAAGAGCAAGCAGAGATTGTTGTCTGTGTCACACAAATTCGAGCTTCCAGATAACTGCTGGTTGAAGCAAAGGGCTGTTGTCTTTCAGTTGTGTCATTTCTCCTGCACAAAAGAGAGAAATAAGAACTTCTGAGATATAAACAAGACTGTATTATCTGATTCCAGATGATTTTTAGATCAATCAGGAGTCTAGTTCCTGTGCCATGAAGCTTGTATGATTAAAAATACGGAACTTTTTGTCATATTTACACATAGTTCATATCCTCATTTTGATTTTGAGCATCTATTTTCACATTAACCACATGTTCTAACCTCCCTAAGAAGAGGGTTCTTGTATTCCAGCATGTGCCTATTAATTAACTCCACAAAATAAAGCCCTGCCATGTTGAGATTAAAAACCTTACACATTAGTTCTGTTTTTGGATCTCAAAGAATATTGCATTTACTAGAAATAGAGCAGGTGTAAAAGCAGAGCTCTGCGTTTCAAGACTGTTTATTTCTTCTTTCAATTCCTATAACTACAAATATTTTTTGTTTTTTAAAAAAAGGAAGAAGAAGAAAAGCAAGGAGAGGGAGAAGAAAAGGAAGAGGAGCAGGAAGAGTCTTAGTACCGTTCCCTGTGACACAATATTTCTTGAACAGGTTTTCAGGTAAATACATCAAGCACGGTTTCTAAAAACCCTTAAAGTAAAATAAACTTGCATTTTTGTAATTATTGTTGTGGATGGGTGAAATGTCCATGCACAAAATACCCAGCAGATGACTCAAAAGTAGATTTAACTGCTGCAGCTTGTCTTCCACGTGGAGTAAGAATTCTTCCCTCTCCTCTCTTACTCAGCTACTGATTCCACTGCAGCTTTTTGGAGCTCCACGTCTCACATGAGTTCCTCTCTCAAATTTAGTTGAAAACTTAAAATACTGGTAAGAGGGAGGAGCCTGACACGAAATGTGACTCAGTATAAGATTACTGAAAATAGGCCAAATTTAAAATGGCAAAACAGGAAGGCAGAGTTTGTGCTGCACAGGCGAGTGAGCACACCAGCACTGCTCAAGTTCTCTCAGCATGTGCTTTCTAATTCTGATTTTCAGGTTTTCTCCTTCCTCTGTCCTTTCTCCCCTGCGCTGAAATACAGATCAGAAAATCACTTACTGGGGAGAAACTGAAACTTACAAGAGAGTTGGAATTTCCAGCAGATTTTCCTTCGGGTGATGGGACTCCCTCCTGATCACAGGGTGCTCTTTCCAGGATCCATAGAATCATGGAATGGTTTGGGTTGGAAAGGACCTTAAAGAGGATCCAGTTCCAACCCCCTGCCATGGGCAGGCACATTTCCTCTACCCCAGGCTGCTCCAAGCCCCATCCAACCTGTCCTGGGCTGGATTCCCAGCTGAAGTAGCTGCCAAAGGTTTCACTCACCAAGTGCTGGTGGGATTTCCCAACACCTCGACAGGGCAGGAAATCCTTCACTTCTTTCATGCTGCCTCTCCCAAATCCGGGTTCATCTGTTGCGTGGGAATTAATTCATCCCAACATTGTCCAGAGTTCACATCTGTAACACCACAGAAGCGCTGAGTTCTAATTGAATTTTCTCTGTTTTTTTTGTCCAGGAAGCACCAGCTGGAGCCACCCCACCTAAGAAAAGAAAATCCCTTCCTCAAGCAAAGCACCACTACCTTTTGTGCCTGTACGAGCATAAAAACACAAACAGAACACAGCACTCTGTCCTACCTGTAGTATTTATATATATTTGGTATTCCAGTTGCTTGTTAAAATGGATCTGATGTCTGACATTCAGTCAGGTATTTCAGTCAGGTATTTCAGTCAGTTGTTTTGTGTTGGGGTAGTTTTGTCCGTGTCACATTTAGACTGTGAGCTCTCCAGGGCAGGAACCGCGTCCCTCTCCGTGTCCAAACACTGCCAAGCACGTTGCTGCCACTCACCCCTGACTGCACTCACACCACGGACCTCTTCTTCAGAGGAAAAGAAATTCAGCCCTGAAAACTGCAGAGAGGCTTCCTGTGCATGAGGCATGTGAGTCACTTCTCCCTCAGCTGGCGTTTGAAAGTGATTGAGATTCCCATTGTGCAGCAGTTTAAATAAATGTGTTTTCTGTCATATCTCCTCTTTGTCTGCAGAAGCATTCATTTAACTCTGAGCACAGATGTTTTCTCCATCGTTGGGGTTGTGGGCTGTACAAAGCCATGGAGTCACAGGCTCGTGGAATGGTTTGGGTTGGAAGGGACCTTAAAGATCATCTAGGTTCTGTGGGAATCCAGGAAACAGGAATATCTCCTGTGCCTGTCCTGAGATGTTTTATTCCTCAGGAGAGCACAGCTTTCAGTCTTTGGTCATGGAAAAAGCTTCCAGGACTTTGTGAGAAGTTGAGTTTTTGTTAATGTATGAAGTAGATGATATTGTAGTTTATCATAGGGTGAAAAGTAGATTTTGGGTTTTAGTATGGAAGGTGGATGGAAGACAAGATGGAAGATTTTGGGTGCTGACTCAGTTTCTTCTTTCTTCTTCATCTGCTCCATTTTCTGCAGTGTTGGTGGCACAGTGATTGGTCAGACAAAGTCACAATGCAGATGTTACGTGACTGAAGAATAATTAGGAATTGGTACAGAAATAAAAACATACTACGTGTTAGGTACGTTGTAAAATTAATTGGATAAGGGATCTGTGTAAGGGTCTTTGGAATCGTCCATTTTGTGTCTTTGTGGCACCTGGCACTGAAGTGTGCAGGGCCTGTTGTCACCTGAGGCTCGGAGCTGAGATAAAGAAATAACAAACACCTGCAGAGCGAAGGCAGCGAGTCCCGCTGGTCTCACTGCTGGTTCAGACCCTGCACAGACTTTCCACAGAGGATTCCTGGGAAGGGAACCCCTGGTGTGGGAGGTGAATCCCACAAGTTTCCACTGTCCCAGGTTGCTCAGAGCTCCATCCTGTTGCCATTGAGTTAGGAACGGTGGCAATAATGACTCTAATATATCAGAAGGTGAAAGAAGCATTTATTGAGAAAAAAAAATCGTGTTTTTATAGATAAGCTTGTTAACTAGATTTGTATTGGTTATAGCAAGTGGCACCCCTCAACCCATTGGTGCAAGAAGGAGAACAACTTCTTGAAAACATCCTAATATCATGTAGCATGTTCACAAATAACAGGTGCAAGGCATTGATTTTAATCCTTTCTCTGCACCCTCCCACAGCCTTCCCAGGACAGCCTGAGAAAGCTGTGAGCTTTTGTCTGTGACCAGGCTGTCAGCAGCCACACCATCCAACCTGGCCTTGGACATTTCCAGGGATCCAGGGGCAGGAATAAGGAATTTCTTCCCAATATCCCATCTAACCCCACTCTCTGTCAGTTTGAAGCCATTCCCTGTGTCCTGTCCCTCATCCCTTGGGAATTGTCTCTCTCCAGGTTTCCTGCAGCTCCTCCAGGCCCTGCAAGGCCACCCTGAGCTCAGCCCAAAGCTTCTCCTGGCCAGGCTGAACAATGGCAGCTGTGCCAGCCTTTGCTGCCAGCAGAGCTGCTCCATCCTCTGCTCATCCTGGAGCCTCCTCTGGGCTCTCTGCAGCAGCTCCAGCTCCTTCCAAAATCGGCTCAAGGTGCAGCAGTGGCCAAGACCCGTGGAAATGCGGTGTCAGCAGGATGGCAGGGCTTTGCAGCCATACAAACCCGGCTGTGTTGACACCTTGAACAGGTTGTGCAGTCTGGTGTCAGGGAAGACCTGGGGATGTGAGAAATTCAGAGGAAACAGCAGCTGGAGAGGATGAAACAGCTGCTCCATGAGGAGGCTGAAAAGACTCTTCACTTTGGGGGGGAGGCCAAGGCAGCTACGAAAAAATCATAAAGATGAACGCAGAGCAGTGAGTCAGAAAATCCTGCAACACCATAATGAAAATTAGCAGAGACAATGAAATTAATAGATCAGCTTGAAAGAGAAAAGAGAGAGAAGGTTTTTCTGCAGTGAGTCAGGAAATTTTGGAATTCGTCGTCACAGGATGTTATGGAAGCTGACAATGTCAACGGGTCCAGGAAGGGATGAGGCAATGTTAGGAACAGGAGGCTCTTAAATGGACACTGCAGCCTGGGATGTGTCCAAACATCCCAAATCCAAGGAATCCCAGACAGGGAATGGGGACAAGAGGATTTAAATACATCAGATTTGCTATTCCTAAATAGTTTTGCCTGTTTCCACTTTCAAAGACTGAATACCAGGTTAGTTGAGGCACTGATTTTAGCATTTCTTATGTTCCTGGGAAAAAAATTTCCCATCTTACCAGCAACCAAATCAGGACAGCAGTGATTGCTGCAGAGCTTTTGAGCAGAAGGATTTTTGGGAGCAAGGTGGACAATATAAACACAGAACTGTTAGCAGCCCTGGAAATGTGGTAAATCCAAGAGGTGACGTATTCCTGTGGCTGAAGATCCACCAACTCCACTTTTCCCCCCAGAACAAAAACCCTGAGTGTACTGAGGACATCAGGCTTTAGGCTTTGGGCTTGAGACAAAACCCACCACACTTCGCACATTCTTGTTCAGGCAGAAATACAGCAGCGATCTCCTGGAGAGGGTCTAATCTGGGAAGGCCGGGAGGGAATGTGAGGAATGCCGAGCCTCCCACGTGGCAGGGACACACTGCCCCGCTCTCCCGCTGCTGTCTGGGGGAAAACAGCAAACGGGACAGCAGAAGATCCCACAGCCAGCACAGAAATTTGGGGCGTTCCTTGGGATCAGCAGGTGCTGCTCATCCTTCCTGCCAGGAGAAAAGGAGGCTGTGAGTACGCCAAGGATAAACCGGGGCCGGCTGCTGCTCTCTGCTTTTAGCCATAGCGTTAATTCTGCTTACATAAGCTTAATACTTTCTGCAGTAATTTAGTGCAACTGAGCAAAGATTTAAATCTTTTCTGAACTGCGGCTGAATGAAAAATCAGTAGCACGAATTTGTGAGCTGTTGGCTTAAGTGCACTTGGAGGAATACTGGCTGCATTTTTGTATTCCTGTTTTGCAGCTGGATAACACAGAGTCCACAGCATTTCACAGGCTTCGGGAATCCATGGATGCAAAATCCTTCCAGTGCACCCCAGTTACACACAAACCAGCAGGCTGTTCTTTTTTTTTTTTTCTTTCTTTTTTTTGGTGACACTTTGGTATGTAAAGCATTTTCCTTGGCTGATTGATGCTTGAAACTTCTCGTATCCTGAAACAAGCTAAAATTAGAAAGGCTTCAAGCCATGCTTCCTACAGATCCATATATGTCATAGGATGTGGCTGTTGGCACTTTGGGATGATTGATTGTCAAGTTTTGCAGGCTGCTGAAGTGTAAAAGACGTGATTTCGAGTACCGTGGCAAGCAACAAAGTGGACAGGGTTATGTCAATTGTTTGTTTGGTGGGAAAATAAATATGAGGTGGCTCAGTGCGTTGTTCATAAAGGGTTTGGAATGGCAGGCCCAGAGGGCAGCTTGGGCCATGGATGGGAGCACTTCTGAGCCAACAAACTGTGGGAGAGATTTTCTCCTAAGAAAACTCTTTGTGAAATTCACTGGAGGGAAATGAAACTGTTCAGGAGCTTTGCCAGGACAGGGCCAGCCCCCTGTCTGGGTTCCTGGCCACTTTTCCAGCCACCACACCTCTTCATCCACCTTCCAAGTAATAAAACCGGCTTACAGCCCTCTCTTTAATGTGAGAATATCAGCATTAAAGGAGATAAGTCTGTCTGCATCCTTTGGCAGCTTTGGGAGGCTGGAAATTTGCTTGACATATCATCTGGGAAGCTGAGAACTCAAGCCAGTTATTCCTTCAGGAAGCAGATTGTGAGTTTTCGGTTTGATGTCAAATATCCTGAAGGATGCTTGTTGTTCCCGTCACTGCCAAGCAAGAAGCACAGGGAGGGAGCAACAAATCTGAGCTGAGACTCGTCTTAACGAGTTTCTGTCTCCATTTAGCTCAGGGGAAAGTAACTCAGTGGTTACTTTCAGAGAGTGGGATGACACAAATCAGGGGCACAGAGTCCAAATTAGGTGTGGAGAACTGTTGGTGATGAGTTTCTGTCACGGAGAATTTGGGATTATTTAGGTTGGAAAAGACCCTTGGGATCACTGAATCCAGCCATAAACTCAACACTGCCAACCCCACCAGGAAAAAGCGTCCTTTAGAGTCACATCTTCACTTTTAAATCCCTCCAGGGATAAAAGTAGGAGTGGAGAGATAAGGATGAATCTCTGAGGCCACAGTTTCTTTGAGGCACTGTACCTTTCTCTTTCAGGATGTTTGATTTGTGAGGAATAACTCTGTCACTGGGTTTAGGAGAAGCTGAGTTTTGATACCAGCTCATCCAAGCCCATTTTTGACCACAGACTACCCAGTTAACTTCCTTCCACATTAATTTCCCCATGAGAGCGAGAAAATATTGCAGAGAACTTGTGGGAATAAAATCAAAGCATCAATGCCCTGATGAAAAGACGAAAGCATAACTGCACTTCTTCCTTCGATAAGATTTATTTGCTTCTGAGTTGTCCATTCCCCTTTAAAAATTATAACTTTTTTCCCCCCATCATTTTGATACCTGACAGCATTTAACCTTCCCCTTCACATTGTATTTTACTGCTTTCTCACCAAACTCTCCTATTAAGCAGCCTGCAGGAGAATTGGCTGAGAATATGGTCAGAACACAACTTATCTGAGTTTCCTACTTCCCTGAAAAAGTTGGGAGCGTATTTCCGAGGCTGCAGAGGCCTTATGTGTGTAGTGAGACAAGTGGTTAAAAATTAAAAAATACTTACTTGAGAATAGATATTTAGACATCACTTACTGTTTAAGGCAATTGTGTTTGAAATGTACTGTGCCTGTACTGTGCTTGCAAAAAAACAAGATATACATGTGAAAACAGTGTGAAGGAATTAATGGATATATAATAAACTATTTACAAAAAAAACCAAAATAAAGAATGCCAGAATTACAAGGCCTCAAAATAACAAAGCTCCTCAAACCCCAAAAACCAAATCAAACCAACCTTACGGTCTGAACTATAACCAAACGCCCAAAAAACATGCACAAAAAGACAAAATAAAAAATTCAATCTACCAAAAAGTGCCAGCTTTCATCAGTTACCACCATCAAAACCCCCACCACAATAAATTACGTACTGTAGAACTAATTACTATACAAAGCAAAGACAAGCAAAACTAGAAAATAAATATATATAAACATATTACAAAATGTAATACATATATAACATATGAAAAGATAAAAGAGAACACAATCAAAATTTCAAACATACCTTTAACAATTGTTATTATGTCTCCCAGCACTAAAATAAACCATACCTACTTCATNCGGTCTGAACTATAACCAAACGCCCAAAAAACATGCACAAAAAGACAAAATAAAAAATTCAATCTACCAAAAAGTGCCAGCTTTCATCAGTTACCACCATCAAAACCCCCACCACAATAAATTACGTACTGTAGAACTAATTACTATACAAAGCAAAGACAAGCAAAACTAGAAAATAAATATATATAAACATATTACAAAATGTAATACATATATAACATGTTAAAAGATAAAAGAGAACACAATCAAAATTTCAAACATACCTTTAACAATTGTTATTATGTCTCCCAGCACTAAAATAAACCATACCTACTTCATAACTTTTACAAATGGTAGAATTCTTCCCCATGTCAGTAGAGGAAGGTGTCACAGAGAGTGCTTTCCTGCCAGCTCGCCGAGATTTTGCTGAGAGCTGTGGGAAAAAGCTGTTAGCACCTCTCCTTCCTCAGCAGAGTCATCCCCCAGGAAAATACTTAGCCCCAGAAAAACAAGCATGGAGGCACAAAACAATGCAAAACATAAAAGAACTTTTTTTAAATTTTTTTTTTTTCTCCTTAAGTGTGTAGCACCTGAGTGGAGCTCAGTGGATCAAAGAGAAACCAAATCCCAAAGAAGGGATTTTGTCTCTCTCCACAACTCCCTGAGAGGAGGGTGGAGCCAGGTGGGGCTCGGGCTCTGCTGATGGGTAACGAGGAGCTGGACAAAAGGAAGTGAGCGGCCTCAAGCTGCGCCAAGGGAAGTTGAGATGGGATGTGAGAAAAATTGATGCAAGGAAAGCGTTGTGGAGCACTGGAATGAGCTGCCCAGGACAGTGCAGGGATTAAAAACTGTGCAGATGTGACACGGGGGACAAGGGTCAGTGGTGGCCTTGGCAGTGCTGGGAGAACAGTTGATCTTGATGATCTTTTCCAAGAATCCACGATCCCGAGACAGACACCAGGACACATCGGAGTGCACAAAGAGAGGGAGAGGGTGGCTGTGGAATGCAGAGCTGTGGGGCTGGGGTCACAGCACGGTGCTCTCTGCTCTGCTGAGCTCCAGGATGAGGCCCTGGCTGGGTGTCCAGGTCCTGCCAGCTCCAGTTGGTCCTGCCAGCTCCAGTTTGTCCTGTCAGCTCCAGTTTGTCCTGTCAGCTCCAGTTTGTCCTGCCAGCTCCAGTTTGCAGTGCCCTGCTCTGGTGGGGCCGAGCAGAGGCTGCAGGTGAGCTGGGGCCGTGTGCTGAGCAGTGCTGAGCCCGCCTCTTGCCAGCTTTAGCCTTCCAAATCACATTACCCTGATAAAATTTGCAGTCCTGGAGCTCTCCAGACAGCACCAAGCACACGAGCTGCCTTCTTCCCTGTTGTTTCCTTTAGCCCTCACCACCGGGATTTTTTTGTTTGTTTAGTATTTTATTTTAACAGAAGTGACGCCCTTCCACAACAGGCTCCAAATAAATAAATAAAGCAGGCACGTTCTCTTCCAGCAGCCCTCTGGCCAGGGAGGGGACAGTTTTTGCATGGCACTGCAGGTGAGTGATTCCCAGCAGTCAGTGATGGAGCAGGGATATTTCCTTTCTGTGGGCTCCAGTACTTTTCCATAAGCATTAGGGTCCTGCTGGATTTTAATGATGGGTCATGCTGCAGCCAGTTGAAAAGGCTTGGACACTGGAATCTGTGTGGTTTTAATGAGATAAATCACTATAACAAAATAATCTTTATCTTCTGGCCAGCCTCGGGCTGGCTTTGGGGGAGTTGCCGGTGTGGCCCATGCAGAGACAAACACAGGAGGTGGAGGGAGCAGCTCTTGGAGGGCCAAGATTTGGGTGGGGAATCACTCAGCTGTGCCGTGGTGAGGACAGCTCCACCTGATCCCCAGCACTGGGACAGGGGGAGGCTGCAGGGAAGGAGCCCAGGGTGGAGGAAACCTCGGGGTGGGTCCTGTTTGACATCAGCCCCAGCCCAGGCTGCCTGTGCCAAAGAAACGTGAACTGGCAGGGACTTGAGGAGCATTGCCAGCATGGAGAAAAACAGGACAGCATCCCAGAAAGAGGTAAAAGATCCCCAAGTGCAGATATCAGGTAAAATTTAGAGGCGTGGAGTCCCAGCATCACTTGCTTTGGGTGCTAATAAGAATTTCTGCTAGGAACTGGGATCCTGTCCTCCTGGGATTGGCCCAGGAGGCAGAATTCTGTGTGCACAGGTTTGTGTCCAGGCTGTGGGGAGCTGTAATGTGATGCAGCCGTGGCAAAGAGGAATGTGATGAGTAGATGTCCCAAGGAGTTATTTTCAGAAGTAAAGGGGACACCAAAGCACTGCCCTGGCACCTCCTTGGGGGCAGCTCGTGTGCAATGTTTGAATCCTGACCAAGAAGGTTAAATCCACACTGGAGAGATTGGGGAGAAGCCACTCCAGTTATCCAGGTCTGGCACCGTCCAATTTATGAGAGGAGGCCACAGGACCTTGGTTGGTGTAGAGCAGCGACATTTCCGAAGTGGAAACTCCCAGAAACGGTGGATAATGAAAGTTGTTTCACACTCGGGAACAGAGAAAATGTAAAGCTGGAGCAGGAGCAGGGGCAATAAATCTCATTGGCAGATGTGCATTCAGCACTGTATGTGTCAGGAGGAAGGCGGGATGTAAAGCAAGGACTGACAGCAAATACCGCGGGTACAGGACCTGCAGTGTGCTAGAGGCACCTGAAAAGAGAATTCACTCCGTGCTAAATGTCCTCAGCAAATTATTCTGCACTCCCGTTCTCAGCAGCGCGTTTTTAACCCGCGGCGACCTTTGCCCGCCTGTTACCTCAAACCTCAGCACCAGCCTCTTCCCTAACAGGAAGAGCTAAAAACGCAGATATTTTGGTGCCTGCTGTCTGAGGGGCGGGCTTGTTGAAATCGTGTCTGCTACAACTCGGAGAGCCTGGCAGACACTCGATCCCGGCGGAGTCAGCGGGCGGGACTCCGAGCCCCGCGCCGGGATAATCCCTTTGGGACAGGGACAGAGCCCCTTTGGGACAGGGACAGAGCCACCCCACAGCGCCCAGGCTGGCTGCAGGGCTTAGCGACATGCCAGAGATGAAGGTCAGAGACTCCTGAGGGGTGCCCTGTCACGCTGTGTTTTTTGTTTCCAAATTAGACGCTGAGCCGGCGGCAGAAACTCGGGAAGTTCTTCCTCGCTTGGGATTGTGTCCTCACCTGACCTGTGGGATTGTGTCCCTGTGTCCCCTCAGGTGAGACCTGCAGAGCTGCCCCAGCCCTGGGCCCAGCACAGGAGGAGCTGGAGCTGCTGCAGAGAGCCCAGAGGAGGCTCCAGGATGAGCAGAGGATGGAGCAGCTCTGCTGGCAGGAAAGGCTGGCACAGCTGCCATTGTTCAGCCTGGCCAGGAGAAGCTTTGGGCTGAGCTCAGGGCCTGGAGGAGCTGCAGGAAACCTGGAGAGAGACAATTCCCAAGGGATGAGGGACAGGACACAGGGAATGGCTTCACACTGACAGAGAGTTGGGTTCAGATTGGATATTGGGAAGAAATATTTTACTGTTAGGGTAGAAAGCATGAGAAGAGGTTTCCTAGGGATATTTTGGGTGCCCCTGGATCCCTGGAAGCATTTCTCAATGACATAGCTTGCCTGCAGTAAGAAAACCCCAATAGCTGCCTTTTGGTCAAGATGAGCTCTTTGTACGGTGCATTTCCTCTAAAGGAGTTGGATTAAAACACAAAAGTTCCACAAAAGCAAAGGTCAATGACCTTCTTAAATTTTGCCTGATTTTCTTTTTTTTAAAGAAGAGTTTCCTGTTTTTCTTTGTGTGCAAGGGCTGGGAAATACCCTTTGTGTTGAGAAGACGCCAAAAAGGGAACTTCTAATTCCTGTAGCCCCTGGCCCTGCTGCCAAAGCTTGGCCATGCAAACCCAATAAAAGACTCCAGAGTCTCCAATTGCTTCAAGATTTGCTGGTTTAATATTTGAAGCCCAACACTGACTGAATCCCTAAAAACAGGAAGCTGATTTAGTGGGCAAGAGGAAACAAGGAGAGGTATATTTACTGCTCATCTATGTTTTACTGCCCTGAATGAAAGATTAATGAGCCCTGAACTTGTGTGCAGCCACTTTTCCTGACCTGACTCACGCTAAAGAGGAGCTGGAAGAGCTGCTGACACCCCTGTGTCTGTGGGAGCACAACACACCCTGATCTGGGCGGCTCATGGGATTGATCTCCTGAAAAAAAAAAGAGGGATTGAGAGGGGGAATGTGAACTATAGGCCTGATAAAATGCTTGTTAGCAGAGCAAGTTGCACTATGTGTAGATTTTTTTTTTTTAAATATTCTTTTCATAGGATCACAGAATCATTGAGGTTGGAAGAGACCTTCAAAATCATCCAGTCTCACTATCAACTCAGAACCACCAAAATCACCCCTGAACCATGGCTCCAATTGCCACATTCAGACACCTCTTGAGCACTTACAGAGCTGGCAACTCCACCACCTCCCTGGGCAGCTCATTCCAACGCCTGCCCACCCTTCCAGGGAAAAAGCCTTTTTCTTATAGCTAATTTGAACTTCCCCTGACACAACTTGAGGCCATTTCCTCTAATTGTTTCATCTGAGAATAATTGTCCATGTTTAAAAAATGCCGTTCATGTAAAGTCACCTGGCACGGAGGCCCTCAGAAGTAAATCTAGAAACACTCAGCCGGACACTGCCCCAGGGTCTGCTCCACCAGCCATTTATTTTATTTAGTGACTCTTAAATAAACTCAGGGTGTCCCCGTGTGCAAGGTGAGGGATGCAAGCACCAGGATGCAGAAATGAGAGAGATCCTCTCCAGAAGCAGACATCCTGCACAGAGGGAATGTTGGTCACAGCAACCCCTGGAGCTCCAGGCTGGGAGAGGGGCTGGAAAAGCTGGAAAAGGCCCTGGAGGTGCTGGTGAGGGGCTGGACACGAGCCCAGGGGTGCCCAGGGGGACAAGAGGCCACTGGCAGCTGGGCTGGGTGAGGAATTGTGTGTCCAGCAGGAGCAGGGCAGGGATTGTCCCTCTGTGCTGGCACTGAGAGGCCCCTCCAGGGCTGGGTCCAGCTCTGGCTCCTGCAGGAGAGACCTGGAGGGGCTGGAGCGTGTCCAGGGCAGGGAACGGAGCTGGGAAGGGNTGGAGCAAAGGAGGCTCAGGGGGGACCTTGTGGCTCTGCACAAGTCCCCGCCAGGAGGGAAAACACAGAAAAGAAAAGGTTTGGGGTTTTTTTTAATGTTTATGTATTTAAAAAGCATTGATAAGTATTTGTGGAAGTAGGGGTATTACTCAGTTTACAAAACTACTGCAAAAAATGCTTTGAGGGAACAGAAAATAGTGTGGTAGAGCAAGTGGATGGGGATCAGTACTGACAAACATGGTTTCCCCTAAAAAAATAGGGTAAAAGAATTATAATTTTATTTCAGATGCTGACATGGCAATATGCTATAGATCAGTTGCAGATCTAAGAAATAAAATAAGAATATAAATATAAATAATATAAATATTAGTAAGAATATAAATAAGAAATAAATGTTCATTGAATGGTATTTTTTTCTTTTGTGACAAACACATTTCACTCCTTGGAATTCATCTTGGAACAGAATGGAAACATCTCAAAGAGTCACAATATCAAAAATATTTCTGTTGAGCTTTTAGGAGAACGTTTTTGCATTTCCAATTTCTTTGAAGGTAATATTGTACCACATTTCCTTTGCATCCCATTTTATACCGATGCCATGCCCAGCAGCAGATGAACTCATGATCAGCTGGATTTGGAGCCTTCTGTTCTGCAGGACAAGTGCAGGGCAGGGTGGGATTTGTTTTTTTTTTAAATTTAGAAACTTTGGTAGACTTGGTTTCAACCCAAATGACCTGAAACTTCCTTTTTTTGTCAAGCCCTTGGTTTGAACCAGATCAAAAAATATTCCATTTGGATACCTTCCCCTTGGCTTTTGCTCTCTTGCTGCTCCAGAAGAGGAACAGGCTGATAATAAATAAATAAATAAATAAATAAATAAATAAGAAATAAAAGCACATTAAACTCAGAAGGATGCATTTGTCAGAGCCATAACTGAGTGAACATTTTTTTGGTACTTCAATCAGGCTCCATCAAAACCTCCATCTCATGCTCTGCACCAGATAATGGTGCTCAGAGCAGTCAGGGCTGAGAAAACATTTGCAGGCAGATAAGGCCAGGAAGGAAGGAGTGGGAGTTTTGTTAAACGTGGGTTTCAGTCATTGTTTCCCAGGGATCACATCCTGGGCTGGGTGTTGTCCTTCCCTCAGGAGCTGAGGGGATGAGAGCTCTGCCCTTTCCCCAAGGGGAGGTGCAGAGTCCCTGCTCCCAAAGAGAGTCCCAGGCAGGGATTGCTCCAGGCAGGGATTGCTCCAGGCAGGGATTGCTCCATGCTGATCCTACAGCAGATCCCAACACCTGGGCTCAATCCTCTGACCTGCACAGCTCCAGGATCACCCCTCACCTTCCTCTGAGCTTTCCATGACTGCCTCACTGCTGTCCCTTTCCCTTTTCCCCTTTCACTTTTTTCCTTTTCCCCTTTCCCCTTTTCCCCTTTCCCCTTTTCCCCTCTCCCTCTTTTCCCCTTTTTTTTCCTTTCACTTTTTCCCTTTTTTCCCTTTATTTCCTTCCCTTACCCTTTTCACCCTTCTCTTTTTTTCCCTTTCCCTTTTTTCCTTTCCTTTCCTCTCCTTTCCTTTCCTCTCCTTTCCTTTCCTCTCCTTTCCTTTCCTCTCCTTTCCTTTCCTCTCCTTTCCTTTCCTCTCCTTTCCTTTCCTCTCCTTTCCTTTCCTCTCCTTTCCTTTCCTCTCCTTTCCTTTCCTCTCCTTTCCTTTCCTCTCCTTTCCTTTCCTCTCCTTTCCTTTCCTCTCCTTTCCTTTTCCCTTTTTCCCCTTTCCCTCTTCTTTTCTTTTTTCTTTCTTTTTTTTTTCTTTTCAAAACAAGCGGACAGGGCAAAGAACCACAAACACATGGCAAACCTCCACAAACTTCCAGTTAATTTTGCAGTGGGTAGAGACCAAAAAAAA
>VXBU01016255.1:155611-177997 GCA_013400315.1 Bombycilla garrulus
TTTTTTTTTTTTTTTTACAGCTGGACTTTAATTCATTACTTCATGACAGCAATATATTCCCAGAAATATCCGCAAATATTGTCACAGGACTCAGACAAATGCAGCACATAGGAGATCCAGCCTGAAAAAGCAGACTTGAATTTGCACACATTCTGGATGAGCAAATAGAGACTTTTTTCAAAGCCTGGTAATACAGGATTATTACCAGGACTTGGATTTGAGGCTGTTCTTCTAAAGATTTCACTTAAGTGAGCTGAAAAAACGTAATTGGATGATTTCAATGGCTGAGAAATAACGTTTCACATATTCAAAAATTCATTATTTTTTGTGGGGAAAAAGAAATAAATCCAAGTCCCTTCTCTGAATCTCTCCAAGTGCACTGTGAACACAACATTCCTTGCGTTCAGCTCCTGACCTAACCCGACCTCGTTCAATTGATGGCTTTGGGTGCAGGGACAGAGGCCCGCAATCATCCTGTGCTCCTCAGGAATCCCAGTCACACTTACAATTGCACAATTACCCTCCACAAACTCCCGTGTGCAGCTGGAGGCACATCAATTAGCGGTGGGGTGTGATTTACGCCAGCTCCAGCTCACGGATCTTCCAGGCAGCCCTAATCCCTTCATGTTTAATTTCATTATTACTGCTGAAACAGCGCTTGTAAGTAAATGTTTGACTCGGGTACACAAAGGATTTACACGGGAAAGGTCCGACAGCGGGGTTAGAGAGCAGGGAGGGCTGAGCTGGGAGCAGGCAGGACGTGGTGCGGGAGTGATGCTGCTGGGTCCTGGCAGGGTGGAACGGCTCAGGGTGAGGGGCTGGGAGGCAGCTCAGCCCATTTTGGGGATGCCAGCCGCTCATGCTGAGGCCAAGCCCTGCAGGAGGGACTCTGGAGGTTTCCTGAGCAGCGCCACTTCAGCAGTTTTGCTGAGGAAGGTGCTGCGTGGGGACACGGAAGGGGAAAGGACTGGAAGCTTTATCCTTTGAAATGTCAATCTTTATTCTTGAGATCTTTTAGTACTCACCAGTTCCTTCAGCCTGTAGGCGATCTCATTTTGTGCACAAGTGTTTCAGAGGAGATGACCAAACACAATCATGAAATCAGAGTGGTTGGGTTGAAACAAAACCCAAACCAAAACCCAGTCCAACCCCCTCTGCCGTGGGCAGTGACATTTTCAACTCAGAGCCCTGCCCAGCCTGGCCTTGAAGTTTTCCAAGGATTGGGAATCCATCACCTCTCTGGACAACCTGCTGTGGTTTTCCTTACGCTCACTGTAAAAAATTTCTCTCATATCTAGTCTAAAGTGACCCTCCTTCAGTTTAAAGCCATTGCCCCTTGTTCTATCAGTAAGGCCTTGTAAAAAATCGCTCTCCAGCTCTCTTGTAGCTCCTTCAGATAATGAAAAAGTACAATAAGGTCTCCCTGGAGATTTCTCTGGTCTGAACAGGTCCAGCTCTCTCAGCCTGAATAGCAGAATAAAATTCTCCGCTCCTCTACAGGAGAAAGCCAAAATACAGCAGTGATTCTGCCACACGAAGAGAAATTGAATATCTGAAACCATCTCTGCCAGAGCCTTATGATATCTTACTGAAAAAGGGCAGCGTTCAGTCACAGACCTGGTATCACAACACAGTGAGAGGAGATATTGATTTCCAAAAAAAGAGCCCTGCCATTTCTACTTGGTGATCTTAACTGAATGCCCAAAGGGAGCAGCAAGATGTCAGTCACAGGGATGTATTCCGTGAAAATGCAAAAGCTCTCCAATATCACACCTCCTGTTCTGGTGACAATCTGCTCTCTCATCACGGCAGTGCCGCTCTGGATCATGCCTGTGGGTCACTGGGGGAATATTCATTAATATTCTATTTTCAGAGGTGTCAGTATGAATGTTTCTCGTAACTGGCAGCCCTTGCAAAATCATCAGGAAAATGGGAAAAGCTTGGGGGTGTTGGACAAGATGATCTTCAGAGGTCCCATCCAAGCCCAACAATTCTGTGGGATCCTGTGTGGAAAGGGGTTGAATTCCATAGCCCATGGTAAATTTCCTGGGAAGTCCTGTGGGATTTGGGGTCCTGGACAGTTTCTGTGTGTGCATTCCCCTGACAAAGCTGTTCATTTGTCCATCTGATGTGCCCAGAGCTGGACTCACCGTGCTTGCTAGAGAGGTTTAAAGGAGCTCTGGATGGATTTGCACTTTGCCTGAACTCCCTCAAGAATCTGGTTTTCCAAGTAAGCCTCAGTAAAAAGCATGACCTTAAGCAATAATGAGAAATGCAATCATGATTATGAGTGTAGAAATGATGTTTCCCTTTTCCAGGCACATTATCACGCATTGAAAAGTTCTTTAGAATAAACTGAAGGATAAGCAGAGCAATTAAAGCTGTTTGAACCAGAGACAAAGCATTTCTAAAGCTAAAGAAAATGTTGCCAGGGGAACTGATGTATTAAAAAATTTCTTTCTCAGATTTACACTCCCTCTGACAGCACCAAAGCTGCATCTTCTGTCACTGTGTGATAAACTTTCTTCATCTCGCCTGAACTCCATGATAAATGTCTTCATCTACCTGCCCTGAATGATGACATTTCAGTTTTTCCAGCTACAACTCACTGGTTTCAGTGCTGCAGAGGAGAAATGCACCTGGCAAAGGGGAAGCACAGAATGTGGTTCACAAGGAGTGCTGGCAGGAAAGGACTGGAGAACAACATTCCAGTTGTGCAGATTTATTCAGGCCAAATAAAAACTGCTAGGATATTCGTGCCAAAAAAAAAATAAAAAAAATGTTTAATCCTGTGGCCTCCTGGGTGTGAAAGTCTGGAAGAAGATTATGTCCAAAGCTTTCCTCATCAAGGGCCCACAGCAATTCTGCACAGAGCTGTGGCTTTATTATGATCAGCAAGGAAAAAAAAAAAAAAAAAAATTTAAAGAAAAAATCAGATGAGTTAAATGGATGTTACAAGGTTTTTGAGAATTTATCCTGGCCTAGATTCATGGTAGCATAATTTCATGGATCTTTACATCAAGGCAAAGATCACCTGAGTTCCTTGGAAAGAGGCAAAGCAGGATTCCTCAGACTAGAGCTTGGTGGGATTGCTCTCAGCTACTTCTGCAAACCAGAAAGTTCAGTCCAGCCCAGTCTTTCAGATTCCTCTGGAGTAAAAATAAGGAGGAGGACAAGAGGGGAAAATGCCTCTAAATGTTTACAAAGATAACACAAAAGGAAATAGCCCAGCCCCGTTATATCCAGAGCTTTTCCTCTAAGCTTCTGATTAAGGAAAAATGTGACTACAGTAACAGACTAATTAAAAGGTTTTTGAAAACTCATTAGAGACAGAGAGGGATCTGTGCGTCTCAGACTTCTACAGCTAACACTAATAAAATCTGTTTTGAATGAAAAACACCTTGCAGAGCATCGGATATTTTGGAGAACAGTAGAGAAAAGGAGAAGCATAAAAGAGAGGAAAAAACCCAGAGGCAGAGTTGGAAAAGTTATGTCTTAGCATGTCTTTGGCCTGATTTGCTACTGGAGAACAGCATCCTGTAGGCAGCAAGACAGAGACAGCTAATTCAGTGCCATGGGCAGCTTTTCTCCTGCCTTTGTCTTTTCTAGGGGTTTCAATTCCCTTGCTCTTCATGACAGAAAACAACACTTGTTTCTTTGATAGGGGGCCATTTCTCAAAATCCCTGTAATTGTCAAACCTCCCTTCAAACCCATTTTCATGAAGAAATGAAGAATCTTATTCCTGTTTCCAGCACTGACCTCAAATCAGCTTTGATCAGTAAGTGGCTCTTCTCTGCTGTTTTAGTGCTCACACACTCTGATCATATTTTCTTTAGCTCAGCTAAATAAACCAAAATACAGCACGGAACTGTAGGGCCTGGTGATTTTACAGATGAAGGTGTCAAAATGCTGTTCATTTTCTGTCACAGAATCATGGAATGGTTTGGGTTGGAAGAGACCTTAAAGATAATCCACAGGAACACTGTCCCAGGCTGCTCCAAGCCCCAGTGTCCAGCCTGGCCTTGGGCACTGCCAGGGATCCTGTGCCAGGGATCCAGGGACCCTGTGCCAGGGCCTGCCCACCCTCACAGGGAAGGATTTCTTCCTTATATCCAAACCAAACCAACTCTCTTTCAGTTTGAAGCCATTCCCATCGTGACAATTTGTCCCATTCTCCTGCAGGGGAAACAGAAACTCCACTTGTGGCCCCAGTGGCAGTGACAGAAGGTTTCAGCAAGCAAATCCCAGGAAGTTCATTTCCCTCGGAGCTCCCTGCGTGGGATTGCACAGCAAGCTGTGCAGACATATGTTCCAGCCTCACACACCCCAGAACAAAAAATGTGGGGGGTTGCTTAGGAGTTCACAGTGTACACACCACCCAGAAAAGGGTTTGGAAGGGCTGGAGAGTGGAGGGGGAAAAGGGTGAAAATCCTCCTACTCACTGTCAGAAGAAAAAGGAAAAATTGGAACGAAGCGTCTAGGGGAAGCGGAGTGGGAGGGAAGACTCTGCCTGGTGTGCAGGATGTGATTCACAAAGTGACCAAGATGCTTTTCCATTTAAATCAGGCTGGCAAACTTAGGACCTGGTGATGCCTTAAGTTTGAGCTTTTCTATTTTTCACATTCTGTGCTGGTTTAGCATGGAGTTCTGGGTTTCATATTCAGGGTTGCTGAGCTCTCTGCACAGAGCAGGGACACAAAACAATTCCTTTCCAGCTGGGCACCAAGGACAAATTTGGGGCCCAAGAGTGGAAACAGCAGTGAAGGAAGAGAGGGAACAAGGAGGATGGAGCTTCATCAGCTGGAGCTGGAATTGGACAATGAACTCCAATCTGCTGATGGAGCAAAACCTATCCAAGTGTGACAGTGCCCTATAAAATGGCCTCCCCCCTCATGACCGGTGGCCATTTTGTGCCCATTTGTGGGTTTGACTTGGGTGCAGCCCCAAGGGGTTCCTGCACTGCCCAAGCTGGATCCTTTCCATAAATCCCTTTTTATTCTTTTACTCTACCTAGTTTCTCTTTCCAGGTCAGTCTTCCTAAGCAAAACTGGTCTTGGGTAACCTTGTGTGTGCACACTGGGGACTCAGACACTTCACCACATCTTATCCCACTCCATCCTGACCCAAGGTTTTGCCCATCCCAACACCACGGTTCATCAGGAAAGCCAGAGTAAGGAAAGAGCTGACAGGGGCAGTAATAAATAATTATTAAAATGTCAGTGCACATGCTGATCTTTTCTAACACAACTGATTTTGTCCTCTCTACACTGAAGGGATGGGCATGAACCTCAGAGCAGCTTCAGCTTACCTGAAGAGCAATTAGAGAGATGACAGAGCCAATCTCTTCTCAGCAGTGCCAAATGATAGCTTTGTAAAAGTTGTAAAAGCAGCAATTATCCTTTCCAAAGCGTTTTTATGAAGCGTTATCTTGATTAATTCAAGCTGAAAATTAATTTTAACCTTCTGCACTTCTCCTGCTTGGGCAACCAGAGATGGATTGTGCTCATTAGATGTTATTTGTCTCTTTTTTTTGTCTAGCTGTATTCAGACACACCTGTATGGAAGGCATTTCAAGAACACTGTTAGTTAAGTCAGTGGAACAAGAGCGTGAGATTTTAGACTTTAAAAAAGAAGGTGTTTGTAAAGTCAAGGAAATAGTAACAAAAAATTGTAACTGGTCAAAAAATGCCTCTTCCTGCAGCTTTCATGGCTTTGTTTTAACAAGTCAGCGCAATATTTTTTTTCAAATAAAACAAAGTTTTCAAAATTTACTTTCAGAAGTTTCTCACGACTCCCCAAACTGATTCATTTCCCTTTTTCTGAACAGAACCTTTCCATTGCAAGTCACTGTGGCATTAATTTCTACTTGCTATTGTTACTGTGCTTAGTAGGAAACACAGTTCTGGGAAGGTTTATGTCCCTTTTTTACGATTTAAGCTTCCTGGCAGATGGAGTCATCATAAAAACCTCCTGACGTGTCACACCAGTTCAGCTCACCGACCAACAATGGCATAAAATGCAGGATGCAGTTCTTGGAGGAAGACAAAGGCTGTAGGAACATCTCAGGGGGCAGCAGGGAGCACACACAGTCTCCTGGGGCCACGAGGAGGAATTTCTTCACAGGAAGGGTGATTAAACACTGGAAAGCACTCCCAGGGAGGTGGAGTTACTGTCCCTGGAGGTGTTTGATGGAAGACTGGACGTGGCACTCAGTGCTCTGCTCTGGCTGACAAGGTGATGTTTGGTCAAAGGTTGTACTGGATGATCTCAGAGGTGTTTTCCAACCTAACTGATGCTGTGACTCTGTGATGCCACAGACTGATCCGTCCCTGCCCTGGTCCTTGGATGGGCACCTTGGTTTGACACGGAACTGAAAAGTTTTACACCACGACTCTCACAAAGCCTGACCTCCAGCCCTGCCCCATCCCCTCCAGCTGTACACTGGGCCCCCTGGATGCTCCCCGGGCCTGGCTCAGCCCCTCACCCTGGCGAGGGCTGCTGGTGGATCTCAGCACCCCAGCTATGGGTGACAGTGACCACGGGCAGGGGCATGGCTGGCACAGGCACTTCTGCTCTCTGCCACACTGCCTGAGGCACTGCCACAGTGGGATGTGCTCCAGCCTCATCACCTGACTCACCTGTGTCACTGCAACAGGGGACATCAGTGCCAGGCACATCACACTCAGCTGTATCACTGTAACAGGGAACACAAACCCTGTGAGGAAGCACTGAGGAGCTGGGGCTGCTCAGCCTGGAGAAAAGGAGACTCAGGGCTGAGCTCATCACTCTCTGCAGCTCCCTGCAGGGTGCCTGTGCTCAGCTGGGCTGGGGCTCTTTCTCCAGGAACTGACACAACGAGGGGACACAGCCTCCAGCTGCAGCAAGGGAAATCCGGGTTGGATATTGGGAAGAAGTTCTTGAGGAAAGGGTGATAAAGTGCTGGAATGGCTGCCCGGGGAGGTGCTGCAGTCACCGTCCCTGGATGTGTTTTAAAAAGCCTGGTTGTGGCACTGGGTGCCAGGGTTGAGTAGAGGAGCTGGGCACAGCTTGGACTCGATGACCTTGAAGGTCTCTTCCAACCCTGTGATACTGGGAACAGGGGACATCCATTCCAGGCACCTTTGCACTCACCTGTGTCAGTATACCAGGGAAATTGTCACCATGGGCTCACCTGTGTCACTGTAACAGGGGACACTTGTTCTGGCACTGTTCACTCACCTGTGTCTCTGTAACAGGGGACACTTGTTCTGGCACTGTTCACTCACCTGTGTCTCTGTAACAGGGGAAATTGTCACCACTGCACTCACCTGTGTCACTGTTCACTCACCTGTGTCACTAACGGGACACCCGTCCAGGCACCAAGGGCTCACCTGTGTCACTGTTCACTCACCTGTGTCACTAACAGGGGACACCCATCCAGGCACCAAGGGCTCACCTGTGTCACTCACCTGTGTCACTGTTCACTCACCTGTGTCACTAACAGGGGACACCCATCCAGGCACCAAGGGCTCACCTGTGTCACTCACCTGTGTCACTCACCTGTGTCACTCACCTGTGTCACTGTTCACTCACCTGTGTCACTAACAGGGGACACCCGTCCATGCACCAAGTGTTCACCTGCTGGTCGCAAGCCCGGAGCTCTGTCCTCCCGCCGTGCCCGTGTCGCACCCCGCAGCTGCCGGGCTGGGGCCGTGAGGAGTTTGCTCCGTGTGTCACCGGCCGTGCCTCACTTCCTGCGGGCCGGTTAAACATTGACAGGGCGGAGGAAGGCAGAGGCCATCCCTGCGTGTCACGGGGCAGTGCCAGGCACGGCCTGCGGACGGGGACAGCTCGGAGCAGCCTCCCTTCCCTCAGGGACAGTGTCCGCGACACCTGAGGGACGATTCCTTGTGACAGCAGGTGAGGGCTGGTCCAGGATCATCGCTCGGATCGCCTCCAGCCCGCTGCGGAGGAGCCGGACCTGTCGTCAGAGGGGAAGCGGTGGGAGACCCCTCAGCACCAGGGATGTGATCCAGGTAAACCCCTCTGCAGCTTTGATTTGCTTCCCTGCAGAGGAGCCGAGGGCTGAAAGATAATTTAGCTCTTTTGCCTGCTCCTGCCTCAGCAGGGAGCCCGCCCTGGGGTGGCAGGACTGTTTTGTGGCTCCTGTTCTGCCTCCTGGCATTCGGGGTCGGTGGCTGTTGTGGGGTGCCCAAAGCCCCCCAGCCCCTCTCTGGGTCCTGCTGCCATTCCATAGGGTGACATTATTGTTATTGTCTCCCACCTGTGTCGTGGATGAGGGAGGGAGCAGGCTCAGAGCAGCACTGGCAACCTGAGTCACCCCATGCACCGGCAGAGCAGGGGAAAAGCAGCCCAAAACAAACCCAGCATTTAATTCATTGTCAGCCAAAATATCCTGTTTCATCTGGGGATCAGATAATATTTCCCAGCCCTTTAAAAGCCCATTTTGAAACAAAGTAAAACAAAATATTATAGATCCCTCCCTTTCCTGTCTCGCTGTACTTCACCCCAAGCTGTTTACTGATTTTTAAACTGGATTTGGTGCAATATTCCTTCCATTTTATTCTTTAACATGTAAAAACTTTGTAAACCTTTCAGCTCAGATTGCTTTGGTGCAGCCAGATTTGTCAGTGGAGGTATGAAGGCTGCTGTTCTGGCTGGAAATTCTGCTTGCTGTCACAGCTTCCTGGAGAAGGACCCAGCCCTGTGTTTTGGATTTGTTTCCTGGTGCTTTACTTGGGCTGTTTCACTTCGTATGACACACGATACCAGCTCCTGCAGTCCTGACTGGTTTGTGTGTGTGCCAAGAGCTGTCACAGTGACAGAGCAAGGAGAAATCCCTCCAGGCTGTGCAGTCACCCTCCCTCCCCACCTGCCTGCAGGGGACTCCTCCACACGTAAAATGTGGAGATAAAAAGACCCAAAACTTTTCAAAACACACTGGGAAAACCCAAACCAGCCTTTGAATGAGCAGGTGAAGAAATAAGCCCGCAGGTGTGGCTTGAAACGTTGATAAGTTGACAGGGCTGTCCTGTGGGTTCCCAAGGTAAACTGAAAGCTTGAAAAACGGGAAAACGTGGATCAAAATGCCAGCTGAGCCTGCCAGATTCCAGGCAGAGAACAGAGCTCTGGTACCTCCTGGTGCTGCAGCTGAGCAGGAAACTCAGGGTGTCTCCCAATTTTTATGCAGGGCACAGTGCTGCCACAAAGAGCATCCCTGGAGTCAAAAACGCTTTCCTGACAAGAAACTTGTCTGGCCATGAACCCAATCCTCTGGCCTGGGTCCCTTTCACAAAGGCAAGCTTCAGTTGCCCAGATGAGGAATTTGTAAACCAAGAGCAGTCAAAGCCTCTCCCACATATTTTGAGGGGGAGGAGGATAATATCTCACAAGTGAATCACAAAAAGATAAAAAGCAGAAAGTGTGGCAGTAAGGTGGTGTCTCACACCCAGCCTCTGTGTATTATTTCTGACCACAGTGGGGAACTGCTGCTGGTTTATTGTGGGGTATAGGAGGCACTCTCAGGTTCTGAGGAATAACTCTGGGGACCTTTTTTGCACTATCAGCCTTTCTGAGGGCTCAGTCTGGGGACCTGGGAGGAGATTTGATGATTCTCATCCTCACAAGTGCAGCAGCTCAGAGAATTATTTTCCCCAGTTTTTCAGGAGCAGCTTTAACGATGCAGCAGGAGCTCCCTGGCCCTGTCAGTGCTGCAGCAGGAGTGTTGTAACAGCCAGGAGGGACTGAGGGATGTGAGATCTGCAGGAGGAGGTTTCTCTGCTGGAAAAGGTTCCTCTGTGTCTTTTGAAACAAATATTTGAGGAAAGATTTCTGCTCTGCTTCCAAACCCTCCCTCATTTAATCTTTTCCCCTTGCTGGTGATACAGGTCACACAAAGTCACCCTTGTCACAGGACCCAGAGCAGCGGCTCCTTCCCGAGTTTCTCCGTAAGTTCCGTCCTTCAGCTTCTCCTCAAGCATGCAGTGACCACTGGTGGCTTCCAGCCTCAGGGACCAGGAGAGAATGCTCCAATGGAGAGCTTCCAGAAATCCATTTTACTGCCCCTCGTCCTGACTGCCTTGCTGCCAGGTAGGATCTGTTCATAACCCCCGAGACAGCCATCACAGAACTCGTTTTAATTGGTGTAAACGGCCTTTGCTGATGAGCTGGAGTGAGCAGTCGCTCACAGAGTGGCTTTATTTGAGCTGTTTGAAAGGGGGATGCTTGCATTTCCAGCCTGAATGATCTGATGATTTAAAGTGTGCTTCAGTGTGAAGGGCTGAGCAGTGTGTGGGGTGGGGAGGAGGTGGGAAAGCCGCCTTCTTTCAGCTTCTCCCTCTCCTTGTTTTTTTTCTTCCTCGTGTTTGGGACTGCTTTTGAGGGTGCATCTGTAGAAAACTCAATATCAGCAGCTGGTTTGTACTTCCAGAAGTAAATGCAAATTATCACGTTGCTGGTTTACCACCAATTCACGCTTCACATGCCTGAGTCTCAAAGACAATTCAGATTAAAAGCATCTTGGTGGCAAAAGCTTTAGAGGAAAAGTGAATATTAAGTGATTAGTTGGGTAATGGAGACAAGGCTGATTTTTTTTTTTTTATTATAATCTAGCTGGAGTTTAACAGGCTCTGACAGGAACAAGCTGCAAGGGGATGAGAGGAAAGGTATTGTCATGGAGTCATAGTGAAAGGAAACACGATGCAGGAATAAACACTGAGTTTTCTGAGCAGTGGAGCTGCACAGGGATGTGTGGTATTCAACAACCTGGTGCAGAGGAGGGAGCTGTGAGGTGGCAGACTTTGCAAGCGGTGCAGAATTACTTAGAGCAGCCAAATACAAAAAGAGACTAGGAAGATCTGCCAGAAAATGTCATGATGCCAGATGAGTAGGTAATAAAGGCAGGGAAAGCATTCAATGCAAAGCATCTCTTAAATGCAATGTCTGGTGAAAGAATAGATGTCTTGAGTAAGAGAGTAAATTGCTGAAAAAGAGAGAGAAAATGTCACCATTTAATGTCTTCAGCAAGGCAGATAAAATGAAAGCTGGCATGATGTAAATGCACAGAAAGGTTTCATCTGGGATATTGGCTGTTTTGTTAACCCTTCCATCACAAACAGGACAAGTTTGAGAAGGCTACAAAGAGTGACACATCAAAGAATCATAGGAAGGTTTGGGTTGGAAAGGACATGAAAAACCTTCCAGTTCCAACCTCTCTGCTGTGGGCAGGGAGAGCTTTTCAGGTTTTTCAATGCTCCATCCAGCCCTGAACACTTCCAGGATGGGGCATCCAAAATCCCTCTTGCCCAGGAGGGAAGGATGAGGAGGCTTCGTTAGACTGAGGTATCTTTTGATGAAAAAGAATAAATAGTAAAAATGTGTTAAAATAATGAATTGTATGGAAATGAATGGTGAAATGATTATTCACAATTTCTCATAACAGAAGGAATTTGTGGCAACACTAAAAGTGTCAGAAGATTTAAGGCTAACCAAAGCCTGTTCTTTTCTCAGATCATGTAATTAAATGTAAAGCTCATGGTCACTGGGTGTGAGGGGATACCAATTTACAAATAGGTTGAAAAAAACTAGAAATAAATGTCATAAAGGGTGGATCCATAGGTGCAGAAGCAGTTTTTGGCTCAAGAAGTCCCTGGATCTCTTATTTTTGGGCACTGGGAAGTTCTGGCAGAGACTGCTGTCAAACAGTGAGTGAGAGAGAGAGGAAGACATGCCTGGGGGCTGTGGAGAGTTTTGTGTGCAGGTGGGAGGAAATAAGTGTTGCTGAGCATCAGGAGTCTGGTATTGCTTGACAGAAACATCCTGTAAGCATTTAAAAATTCTTGTTAACATAAGCGAGCAAGGCAGTCCCTGGCTGCAGGCTTTGACAAGCTCTAACCTACTTTGGTTTTCAAAACCGCTCAGCTGCAAGGCTGTTGGGTTTTGAAGCAAACTTGAGCTCTTAATTTATTTATTTATTTGTTTATTGTTGTGTATTTAACAGTTCTCAGCAGAGCTGTGGCTGGAGCAGTGGGCCAGTGGTGAGGAAGGGGAGGTGGAAGGCAAGGTGGGGTAAGCAGGAGACTGAAGAAAAAGTGAAGAGAAAAGGGAATTTCCAAGAGCCTGGAAGGAAAAAGATGTAGAAAATCAAACAGAGCTGAGCGGAAAGGCAGGAAGACAGATATTAGACACAAAAACTGAAGGATGAGAAGCAGTGTTCATGGAAGGGCAATATGGGTATAGAGGGGGAGATTATTTTGAAATGCGATAATGAGGCTGAAAAAAAGAGGAATCATTATGGCAAAAGGATAAGCCCATCCTGTCCTTCCCTGCACTGCATCCAAATAGGTCACCTACAAAAGAGCAAAGAGAGCCAGCAGAGGACAGGAGGCAGGGAAGAGAAGGTAGCCACGTCTCAATGCCCTTGTTGTTGAAAACTCCAGCGTGGAAGAGTGGTCCTTTGGGGTTTATTCAGGCGTGGAAGAAAAAACATTGCTGATGAAGGGCAAGGGTGGTTCTGTGGCAAATGAGGCTCCCTCAGTGCAGGCATCATCGTGCACAAGATGCATTTTCATTTCTTCACAACCTGCAGGGTGTGACAGTGAGTTTGTGTGGCAGAGGAGGGAAAACACCAGCTCGTAAAGGAGTTGGTTTGTGAGAGCACAAACCAACTGGGAGGCCCTGAGCAGCTGGGACACCACAAACACTTAATTGAAGCGAATTTTCACCCCTGGTGACTGCTCTGTAAGCATTTAGTGATGTGCCTGAGAGAAGGTGTCCTCACTCAGCTCTGTTTTTCCAAAAGGCAAGGGGTGATCATGGAGCCAGCCCAGCATTTCCCTGCTCCAAGGATGGTGTTGCCTGGGTGGGATGTCTCCCTGCTGGTGTGTGGGGAAGCAGATGTTAAAACAGCTGTTAAGAGCTGAACATGTAATTCCTGTAAAGTGCAATGAAAATCTAGCCCGAGGCCTTAATTTGTTTAAAAGCAACCATCTGCAAGGTATTTTTGAATCAGGATGCAAATGAAACCAGCACTGAGATTTTTCTGCCCAGTGCATGAGGCAAGGTCCAGCAGAAGGACTCCCAGCAGCAGCTTGAGGCATTGGTGGCTGGGTTTAGATCCCATGGGTGCCATGAATGTCCTCTGTGACCTCACACAGGTGACTTTATCAGTGTTTGTGCACAGGCTGGACAATGGAATACGCTGTTCAGGACTCCACGTGCAGAACAAACAGTAAAAGCAAGAAGATAAAGAGGCAAAGGTAAAATCACCAAAAGCGTTCAGGCGACAGGTGGAGAAAGCTGAAATTGCTTTATTGATTGTGCTGGGGCTGGGATCTAAATGGAGGAGGGGTTATGTCCCACTCCTCAGTCTTTCTGCCTCCCAAAGGATCCCCATGCAGGGCTCAGGGACCTGCTCCTTTTGGGGCAGCAATCAGGGAAGGACCATTTATTGCTCCAGCAGACATGACTGGTGGAAGATGTAGATCCTACCTTACCTTCCCCACTTCATTAAAAAATATTGTCATAATAAATGGTTAACTCATACCTACCTGCCTATACTGCCCCGAATGTCTGAAGAAAGCAAAAGTAATACAGCTAATTATTTTTAGAGCCAGTGATCACTGATTATTCCTGTTTAGGGGTAAATTTCAAAGATTAATTAACAGCAAGCATTGTCTTGCAAGTGGCATCATTTATTCAGAGCCCTGGCAGACCACAGCTCCTTAAAAAAGTAAAGTGTTTGCACAGGCATGGAAATAAATTCCAAGAGCAAAGAGAACAATTTGCATTAAGAGGGGCAGAGTGGGTAAATTTTAATTTGAACAGAAATATGATTTACTTAATCTTATCTGGCTTTATTAATTATCAGAGTAGATAAAGTTTGCTTTTCATTTAATGTTTCCTTGCTCACACACAGATATACTTTGCAGACTGAGGTGCATGGCAGAGGTAACGTAACCCAGGAAGGTGGAAAATTTTTGTGAAGGTTTTTGTAAACACGGGAGGACTCAGAGTCAGCCACACACAGAACCAGGGAGAGCGAGGTTTGCACAATCCTGCAAAACAAAGAAGTCTGTAAATGCTTGCAGCGGGTGGGAGGGAAGAGAGGAGTTATTTATATTAAAGAACAATTCCTGGCACCAGCCTGGTTGGATATAGCAGGTTAAATGTGGGCTGGGAACTGCAGAAGGGTCTGGACAATGGAGCAATGAGGTTCCAGACCCTGCGTCCTGGGTGCAGTTCACTGAGGCACTGGTTGCAGTGTCATCACTGAGACTGGGCTCTGGTTCCATTTATACAGCCATCAAACAACCCCTGTTGTGTGAAAAATGTCCTTCTCTCCCATCAGCTGCTGACTGAAAGAAAAAATGTCTATTTTTCAAGAATTTGTAACTAATCCATTAATGAATAAACTACCTAAAAAAACTCTGTGTGAACGAAACCCTTAAAAATTACTTCATTGTCCTGAACGCCCTTCGCAAGGGAGTGATGGCCATTTCAGACTTCCTTTCTCCTGGAACATAATTGAACATTTATTCTCTGGCCAAATCTGTGGGCACGGGGTTTTAATTAGACTGCCTGGACTGCAGTGTCTAATTAGACAGTGTCTAATTGCTGTCATGGAGCAGGGCTCAGCTGGAACCGTGGGGGCACCACGAGCAGTCCTGGTGCTCCCTCGGCAGGAATGTTCCCCTGGTGAGGCAGATCCCCCTGGCAGGACTGTTGTGTCTGCAGGGAGGGAAATGATGCTTGGACTCAAAATATTCCTGCATGAGGCCCCGTGGAATTGGTGGAGTTGGCAATGGGAGGCCCTGGATCGAAGAGGAGAAAAGGAAAGCAATTTCATTTTTCCTTTTTGCAAGGAGCTTTCAGCTGTGAAAAATATTAGCCAAAATTCACATTGCCTTTCAGGGAGTTAAAACTAATGAGTTACAGCACCTCTGGTTAACAGAAAGCCTGAGAAATGCTTTAGAAGAAATCTATCACAATGTATGTGATGAATGATTGAGGAACAGGGGAAAGAGCACTGAAGGACAAATGATAAGGCTGCAAAAAAATCAGTGGCAATCCAAGATATGGAAAAGGGACTGGTTACACACTCCTTTAATTATTTAAAGCCTAGGCAACTCGTGTATTTTCCTGTTTAAAAGTGGAATTTGTTTTCTGTCAGCAAAATGGCAGTCAGGGAATTACTAAAGAGAAACAGGTGATTTTGGAGTGGGAGAAGGAGAGGCAAAATAATTATAGGTATTTTTAAAGAAAACCACTTAATATAAGCAGGATCTGAAAGATCAGATGGCACACCTCCATCTCTGAACCGGTTAAGATGTTCTACACTATCCAACCACCTCTGTTGGTGCTGTATAGATGTATTTATGGACTGATTTTGGTTCCCTCACAGGTCTGGGCTTGTGTTACTCCATCACAAAAGGCCCTGAGAACGCCACGGTCCTGGCTGGCTCAGAGGCCCGGTTCAACTGCTCGGTGTCCGCAGGGTGGAGAGTCCTCATCTGGCTTTCCAGGGGCAGCCCTGTCCTCACTGTCATCAGCTCCCAGGGCTCTGTGGAAACCACAGAGCGCTTCACCTCCCAGAACTACACCAGTGGGGATGAGTTCACCTCGGAGCTGATCATCCACAACGCCCAGCTGAACGACTCTGGCAGGATTGAGTGCAGCATCCAGCAACCCAGCGAGAACAACTTTGCCTTTCTCTCTGTGCAAGGTGTGTATGGAACAGCAAAAAGCACTTAAGGGAATCCTCTGAGTGATGCCTGGAAGCAGAGACTGGGTAGAATAAAAGGATAAAAGGGATTTATTGAAAGGATCCAGCTTGGGAAGTGCAGGAACCCCTTGGGACTGCACCCAAGTCAAACCCACAAATGGGCACAAAATGGCCACCGGTCATGAGGGGGGAGGCCATTTTATAGGGCACTGTCACACTTGGATAGGTTTGGGTTCATCAGCAGGTTGGAGTTAATTGTTCAATTCCATCTTCAGGTGATGAAGCTCCATCCTCCTTGTTCCCTCTCTTCCTTCACTGCTGTTTCCACTCTTGGGCCTCCAATTTGTCCTTGGTGCCCAGCTGGAAAGGAATTGTTTTGTGTCCCTGCTCTGTGCAGAGAGCTCAGCAACCCTGAATATGAAACCCAGAACATCTAAACCAGCCCAGAATCTGAAAAATAGAAAAGCTAAAACTTAAGGCATCCTGAGGAATCGCTCAGGTTATCCCTGGGAAGGAGTACATCCTCTCATTTACCATCCTTTGCCTCCTGCTCTCCTCATCCTAATTTTACTGCCTGAGTGAGTTCTGGAGTCACATGCAGAGTGTCAATAACAAAGGTTATAACTTTGTTATAATGGCCCCTGTTTTTTTCCTCTTCCATCTCTTATTCCTTATCAGCCTGCAGGCAAGAGAACAGGATCTCACCACCAAGCACCATCCATTTGTCAAGGAGGGGCTTTGGTGCAGTGATGGCATCTCATCACCTCTCTGTAAACCTCTTCTTATATGACCTGAGCGTATTTAAAACTTATAGAGAAATACTATTATTTCATTTTGTTGTCTTCCAGCTGGATATGTGTCAAGATGGCTAAAATGTGCCATTTCCTGCTTTTTATTGGAAAGGTGCTGAAAGATGAGACTTGTGCTTTAGACATTTTGGGTAATGGGCCCTTGCAGTTGAAGTATCTGCATGTTTCCATCATTCATTATGGTATATCTGTATTAAGAATTGTTTTCCACTTCATATCTCAAGGCACAGCTATTTCTGGGTAGAGAGATAAGATTTAAAACTACCAGCAGGAAAGCAATGCAGCGAAACATTCTGAAGGAACAAAAACATCTTTTCCCTCCCACAGTTAATGGATCCTTACTCATCAAAAATAGCACCTTAACAGTAAAAGACAACCAAACAATTGAGATTGTTTGTGAAGCCTTAGGATGGGCTCCTGCTCCAGACATTACCTGGATGAAAAATGACTCTCTGATTGATTATTCGAGCTATGTTACCCAGCAAAGCCCAGGATCTCATGGCCTCCACAATGCCCTGAGCACCTTAACTCTGACTCCGACGGACACGGAGGTTTTGACTTGTTTAGCTGACATAGAAGCACTCCCCAGCCCTCAGAATGCAACTGTAACTCTTATTTTTGACAAGTCTGCCACGGGTAAGTGAATGTTTGTTGTGCTTTTCCCTCCGTACTGTACCGCCTGTACTCAGAGCTGAGCCTTTTGTTCTGGTTCGTTTTGCTTTGAAAAGTCGTTTATTTGCAAATGAAATCCTCTGGGGTGTGGAGTTCAGGGCCAGGAGCATGATGTAGGGTTAAATGTACTTTTACCAGTCTAATGAACCATGAAGCCCAAGGTAGGACTGAGCAAGACAAAGCCTCTGACAAAAAAATCTGCCTCTGACAAAAATCCTCTGACTCCTGTGGATTCGCTGCTAGGAGAACCAGCCTTTGCTCCTTGACCAAGAAACCACCCAAGGAACTCAGATCTTAAATATCCTTCATCAGAGCACGCCTGCCATTTTAACTTAATTTCTTACAAAGCCAAACCCCCATGTGAAGTTGTTCTCCATAATACCCAACATCAGTTTTACCCCGATTTGTAAAAAAAACCCTTCAAGTTTCTCTACACAACCCAGAATAAATTCTGTACTAACACATACAGAATTTTTTGGGCAGTGCATCAGGTTGCTTTTTACTGGCTTTTACTTAAGGAAATTAAGATTTGCTTTAATCCAAGCCTGGATGGGGTGCAAATCTCTCCAGAGCAGTTAGCAAGGCCTTTGATAACTCTAAATATTTTTGCTACGATTGTAATCATGCTGACAGCTTCTCTTGATGAACTGATTCTTCTTCTGCAATGGGTGAACAAGACACATACAAAACATCTTCCAGGGTATCAATGAGGGGTTTGGTACAGACATTTTGACACATAAACAACTGAGAAGACTGAGTAGCTGTGCCCTTTGTTTTCAGTACGAATCATTATTAGCAGGCCTTTTTCAGAAGTGCTTGCCTGGTAATGCAGTTGGAAAAGGTCATTTTACCATCCCTAATATGGCCTTTTGTAGTCACATTGATCTTAATTACTGACTAAGCAAAATAGGACTATCTGACGAAATTAATAAATTCCCCTGCCCACTCATTTGTGGAGTTTCCATAGCTACTCCCTGCAAATCAGAAGAGGAGAAAAACAGATGTCATGAAGCACTATTAGTGTATAATTAGGGATTGTATAGGACCATCATTCACCTCTCTTTGGAAATACCATTGTGCAGCAGCAGCAGGCACTCAAAATTTGACAGGACAGGAGAATCTGAAGTCTTTAAGTGATCAGAATGAAATAAAAGCATGGCATTTCTGACACAGGAAGGTATATAATGTATATATCACACTCCAAATCTACGAGCTTGTCCCAGTTTTCATATAGAGGCTCAGACTTGGCTGGCTGTTGGGAAAGAACACAACCAGCTTCAAACATGTAAGATATCCTTCCCAAAACTACTGAAATATCAATTTTCCCCTTCACTTAAAGCTGGGGGAATCAAATTCCTCCTTGTTCCTCTCAAGCAATACCAGAAGACAGAAAATCAGAGCCCTCTCCAGCCACCAGCCCCTGGTGAGGGAATGTTCCACCTTCCTGCACCTCTGGGCCAGTCTGTCCACACAAAGTGATGCATTTTTATGTCACTCACTCTTCCTACAGTGGTGTTTGGCTGAGCCTGGAATTTGGGAACTCTGTAGGAGTTATCCCAGGAGATGCATTCACAGAGCTGTTGCTTGGAATGGGAACCATGCTGGAGTTCCTTAGCTGGGTCCGAGCTGTCTTTGGCTTTGGTGTTGACTTCCTGTGGCTTTTGACCTGCACAAGTTGAGGACAGAGAGTCTCCCATGAGCCTGGATGTCCTTTGCTTTTTGAACTCAGCCAGAAAGCTCCGCAGTGTCCGAGAAACCACCTGCAGGTTTTTCCAGTCTCTCATTCCTCAGTGGTCACCAGCTCCTGCCTGGTAAAATCCCCTTGTCTGCAGACAGACACTTTGTCAAAGTCAATGTTGGACAACTCTGCCAGGAGCCAGAGGCCGGGGGTGGCAGCAGAGGATGGGCCCTGTGGATGAGGAAGTGGCTCTAAACACTTCATGGAACTCGGTTTGGATTTCCTAGTGCACTCAAAGGGATTTCAAACCTTCACACCTTCGTGCCCCTCCCTCGCAGCCCTGCTTGGGTGTTCCCCTGGCAGCTCCTCACCCATCCCCAGCTCCAGTTTCTTTCTGCATCCTCCAAAACCGCAGAGACACAAAAATGCTGAAGCTCTGGGGGTGTTTGTGTTGTACCCTGTCCTTCTGGATTCAGCTCCATAAATCTCTTGGCACACAACCTGACCCTGGCAGGGAGTGAAATACCTTGGTGTGGCAGCCAGCCTGCAGGAATGGGCTGCTGCAGGTGTGTTTGGTTCCTCCCTTCTCACCAGGGTTAAGCTTTCCCCTCTAGCTAAATAGATGTCACTCATATTTTAGTCATCCTGAAATCCCCGTGGCATCTCTACGGAACAAAATGTACTAAAATGTAGATATCTCTTGTACTTCTAGATAAAAATACGATGAACCAGTTTATCACCAATTGATGGCAGCCTACAGGATTTACTGCTAATTTTCAGGTTACTGAGTGCTTGTTTTTTTGCCTAATAGAAGAAATTCCAAACATGCTGGTTGAGCATCAAGATTAGAGAAGACTGGAACAAATTGCTTAATGACAATGACCTGAGCTTTGGAGAATGCAGGTTCCTGGCAGAGTTTCAAGCTTTGTATGAGGCTCTGGTACTTTTAACTTTTCAGTCAGAAACCTCCAAACCCCAGACACGCACCCAGGAAGATTTGTAGATAGAAAGGGTTTAGTTTATTCCCTGCCACAGGTAAACCTCACACATCAGGGGAATTGCCCCAACCTTGAGCAGCTCCCAGTCCCCCTCATTCCTGTGGTGCCATTCCCAGAGGCTGCCAGCCCAGTGTGGCCATGGAGTTGTTAACTGGGACCTCAGATGAGGAAAAGACAATCAGAAACCCCTGGGACAGAGCTGTGCCAAATCTGGGTGTGTCTCACACCGTAATTTGGATTGGAAGATTGTTTCTAAACAACTGCCAAAAGTGTTTTGGGGCTGTCTTCCAAAGGGAAGCCAAATTGGAGGTGCCTCTGGAGTATTGGGTCAAACCAAGGGGCAGGATGATGTGACAAGCAGAACTGGCATCTTCTTTGTACATTCCGCTGCCTGAGAGATATTTCCCACCCCTGGAAATGTCCAAGGCCAGAGCTTGGATCAACCTGGGATGGTGGAAGGTGTTCCTGCCCATGGCAGGGGGTGGAACTGAGGGGTCTTTGAGGTCCCTCCTGACCCAAATCATTCCATGATTCTACAATTCTAAATGAAAGATATTTTGAAAATTCTGTGCATGTGGGGGCCCTGTTTGGTCATAGCGACTGATTTCAGCAAGACATTGAATTGTCCTTAAATCCCCTCACTTAACCCTGTAGATTACAAAGACGAAGGAATAAGTTAAACATGAGAATGCTGTAGAAAGGATAAGTCAGTAGCTGTGTTCTTCTCTTTGGTGCTCTTTAAGTGGGGAACAGGTGTCCCACCAAGCACACATCCCAAAATCAAACACTTGTTGCATTCATTGAGAGAAATTCCAAGATGGAATTGATTAGAAAATCATATTTCCAGGCTAGAATCACCAACTGTATTAATCACCTACAATTCTGGCTGTGGTTTGTGGGGAGAAATGGATATTTTTTTTGAAGCAGTTCAGTTTATTAGAAGGGACACATACACATTTGATCGAATAAATTGTAACCCAAAATACCTATTTTCTCTCCACTGACAAGAGCAGCCAGGCAAGACAGTCAATATCTGCAGTATGGAGTCCTAAACTGAATCTAAACACCTCTCCCCAAATGTCTCCAAAGGACTCTGGCATGCCCAGCATAATTAGAAAATAAAGTTAACTTTGAAGGTTGAAACTCTGTGCTTTTCAGAAGAGAAGTGGCAGTGGGAGAAGTGACAACTGCAGTAAAGGATTTGAATTCGGGAATATTTTGAATTCTTGGGTGCCATCCATAAATAGAGTCTGTCATTTGGAAAACACAGACAATCCTCGTTAAATATTCACCAAGCCCTTAACAGCATCTCACAGAACAGGTAAATATGCTGAAAAGGACGTTTTGGGCCTCTGATAGTCCAATGTTTCTCCCTTTAATTTAACAGAAAATGACTACAGTGAAGACAACAGGAGCACGTGGGTTATTGTACTTGCAATTGTGCTTTCATTTCTTGGTATTGTTCTCCTGATCGTTGTTATTGTGGTTGCTGTGCGCTGCTGCCTGAAGAGGAGAGGTGAGTATGGGGGTTAGAGGGTTTATTTCTCTTGTTTTGCATGAAGAGATGGGATTTTTAGATGTTTAAAAGTGTAGTTTATTTATTTTCTATATGAAGTAAAAAGCGCGTGGTCTTTTACATGTGTTGAAAGCATGGCTAGAAGTCATGGGACTCTGGCTTGCAGCATTCTTTAAAAACTTATTAACCAATAGAATACTGACAATTAGAATGTTTACATTATGAAAATAATGATAAATTTCATTTAGTAATAATATGACCTTTTAAAACTAATCTTGTTCTGCTATACAAATCTATTTTACAGGCTTCTTGTTACCTTTCTAATTACTTTTATTCTCTCTATCTTAACATGTCTCTATTTTGATTATAAATCTACATTTTTGCTTCCAGCACCTAAGCTTGGAAGCTTCTCCCAGGGCCTTAGATCAAACCCTGGGTTTAATTCTAAGCTTTGGCCTGCAGGCCCAGTGTTCTGAAAAGCTCTCTGCTTTTTGGATCCAGCATGAGTGAACCTTCACAGCTGGTCTGTACATTAAAAAGTTTTTATTGGGTGTAAAAAGTTTTTATTGGTTTTTATTGGGTGTAAATCTACTTGTGTCAGCTCTGATGCTGCACAAAGACCTGTAAGCAGAAGACTGAGCAGGCAGATCCTGCTCTTAACAATGGCTGCTTAAGATCCTCCTTAATTTCACCATCATGTTTCTCTCATAAATTTATTCCAATCAGTGTCGGCCCTTCACATTAACTCCCGGGGGGGGATAATGTTTTTTGGGAGTACATTCACTTTTAAAGACATTTAAAGGTTCTTTATTGAAGAATACTTTCAGTGCTGTGTGCCTAATTCCAGTTTCCACGTCAGATGCTCTGCAGGGCTGCCCAATTTTGCGAACAGGGTGGAGGGATGCTCCTGTGCCAGCTGGGGCTCAGGGCAGAAGTTAAACTTACAGAAGTTCAAAATTTTAATTTCCTGCATTTTAAACAGCTTTTTTTT
>VXBU01016255.1:178127-210418 GCA_013400315.1 Bombycilla garrulus
GATGTGTCAGTGTCCTTGTCCTGGCATCCATCATCGCGGTGCTGTGTGAATCTGTGGGGTCAGCAGAGGGGTGGGGACAGCATCCAGGGAAAGGGACTGACCTGAGGGGTGAGAGGAGAGCACCAGGACTGTGAGCTCTGATCCCACATTGGGGAAAACCCCACCAAACTCCATCGAACCCCATCAAACCCCATCAAACCCCGTCAAACCCCATCAAACCCCATCAAACCCCATCAAACCCCAAAGCGCCGCCTCGGGCACGGATGCAGCGCTCCGGTGACAAACCGAGCGACGCCCCGCTAAGGCTGAAGGACAAAGCGCATCGCTTGGAGCCGGCTGTGCCCCCCGGTGTCCCGGGGGAGGCAGGGGAGGCTGGCCGGCCACCAGAGCCCGCCGGGCGATTGCCGCCGCCGCCACAGGATGTCACTGGCAGACCGGCAGCGCGGCTGGCGCTGCGAGCGGGCGAGCCCGGGCGAATTCCGCCGGCTCCTTGAGGCTGGATAAACTGGTAAAAGAGAGGTTCAGAGGGCAGGTTTGGATTAGACATTAAGAGGAAATTCTTGACCGGGTGGGTGGTGAGGCACTGGTACAGGTTGTGCCGAGATGATGTGATTCTCCATCCCCCTAGGAGTGGTCATTGGAACAACCTGGGACAGTGCAAGGTGTCCATGCCCACGGGGCTTGGAGAGAGATGATCTTTAAGGTTTCTGCCAACCCAAGATATTCTATAATTCTATAAAAAATTAATAGAGCCGTCCCGCTGGTGGGTATCAGCACCTCATTCAGTGATTGCCAGATGTGTTTCAGCACTAAGCCATTATTTGTCCATTATTGCACTGAGCTGGGAAACTTTAGAAATCAATAACTGGTGGCTCTCAGCATTAAGATCCTTTTTTATCAGCACGTGTGTGGCTGCCCTGTGGCAGTGGGGTTTTCATGTTATTATTTATATTTAGGCAGCATTGTAAATTCATCCTCTGCCTACGCTTGTGGGGCCTTTAACTTCCCTTCCCTTAATGAGTTTGCAGAACGTTCCACCCCGTTGCCTGGCACATCAGTAATTCCCAGTTTCATTAGCAGCCTCTTGTGGGGAAAGTTTATGGAGGTCTGTTGACAGATTTCCATTTGTAGAGCACTTTATTGACAGGAAACAAAATAAGGAGATTAGATACCCTCTGTTTTCTTCCAAGGAAATGATGCTTATTATGCCACGCCACACATGTAAACTTCCAAGATTTCTTACTTTGTGGTGCTAAATTCATCATTTTGCCAAGTGCAGCTACACCAGTAGGGCAGGACTAAATCAGCAGGGATTGCTTGGATTCTGACTTGGTTCAGAATGCCAAAAACTTCCACAGGGATCAACGCTACTGAGGCAAAACCATTTGAACGTGCAGGGAAGGAGCTGCTCACAGTGGGGTCTGGAACAGTCAGGTTCGTGTCCTTCCCAGACCCTGCCTTGCTGCTGTGGGTCTGCAGTGCTGCTTTCAGACAGCCTGAACATGTCCAGAATGGGACATAAGTTCCCTTTCCCTCTGTGGTTTTGCATGTGGTCTGGGCAGAAACAATTCTGCCTTCTTTAGCTCTCAGTACTGCAGAGTTACTATTTCTCCATTAGCTTTAAAGATGAGTTGTCTCCCTGTGTTCACAAACTTCGCTTATACTTTAAAGTTAAGAAAACTGGGGTGAGTTCAGGCTCTGAGGCTCTGTTTGGAGATTCAGTGTTGGCAGTTCTTCGAGGTTTGAAAAACAATGACCCTGAAATCACAAGGATTATTAACAATCACAGATTTTGTCGGCTCAGTGGTTTTTTTCTTTGGGAGAAACTTCCCAGCAGCAAAAAGAATGATGCTTGTCCAGATTTTGGAAGCTGCATTGCTGTGGTAGCAAAGAAACAGTGAGACCAAACATACACTGGTTTATTTCTCACCTTTATTTTTAACTTGCCTGGATATCTTCCTATACCTCCCACACCTTTTTTTTTTTTTCCTTTTCTTTTTTTTTTTTGTAGCTGCTTTTTATTTGGCTGCTCCACCGAGTTTGCTGGGATCTAAGGCCCAGATAAAAGAGACAGCACAGTGTCATGTAACATGTGGGTGTGGTAGCCCTAAACAATTGCTTTTGTCTTCTAGCAACCACAGCAGGGTTCTTAGTGGTGTCCAAGGTGTTTATCTCCTAAAAAAAGCCCCACAGTTGACAGCTGGCTTGCCAGATTTGTGGATTTGTGTGTGCATCAGTAAAACCACTCTGGAGCTCTGTGGGCCTGCAAAGCAATTCCTACTGAATATGAAAAACAAAAAAGTAGAAATATAAAAGTAACTTGTAGGATTATGGAATCTTTGAGGTTGGAAAAGCTCTGCAAGGCTGTCAAGTCCAACCTGTGACCAATCCCCACCTTGTCCCCAGCCCAGAGCTCTGAGTGCCACCTCCAGGTGCCACCTGCAGGGATGGGCACTGCAAACCTCCCTGGGCAGCTTTTCCCAATCCCTGAGCTCCCTTTCCATGGGGAAATTGCTCCTGGTGCCACCCTGAGCTGCCCTGGCCCAGCCTGAGGCCGTTCCCTCTCCTCCTGTCCCTGTTCCCTGCGAGCAGAACACGCAGCAGTTTCCACAAACATCACTACCACCCCTTCCCACTAAAAATTCCTGCTTTTCCACAGTTGATTTGTGTTTGCCACACCTCAGACCTAGGCAGAGGTTGGCCTGGAACTGTCCTGGAGAGAGGTCCATGGGTAACATCTCTTCTAGCATCAGAATTTTGGGTGAAAAAGCACCATTCTCTCCCTGTGCAGCTGTGAGGGCACCGTTCTGCAAATTCAGAGATGTGCAACTTTAACCAAGGAATTTCTCTCACGTGTAAAGTGAATTTCAGAGTGAAAGATTAACTTCAGAGTGTGATGAATCACTGACTGTGGGGATGTGAGGGGACACACTTTGGTTTTGCAGCTGGGCACCGAAATGAGCTGTCACAAGTGACCTGGCTGGTGTTCCATTGCTGGGCACTTAAATATCCTGCAATTCAGAATCAGAGATCAAAACTAATTTTCTACAAAACCTGTGATCTGCCACAGGTTCACACTTTTTTAAAGCTGCCTTATTTTCATGATTTTTGACATTGCAGCTGATGGCAACTTTTCAAACAGAATTCCATGGGCAGTTCTTCCATGGAACAAGATTTTTACCAGCTAATTGTTTGGAATATGTTTTACACCTGGTTTTTTTTGGGACGTGGGACATTTACTTTTGTCTCTCTAGTCTGCTACCCAAGAGTTCTCCCACCATGAAGAACTTCTGATGATACCTTTTTGTTTTCTAGAAAAGTTTCATCTGAGAAGAAAAAAGGTGGCGATTTGGAAAACGTGCGGAGGAGCGGCAGTGAAAATCTGGGATACATTCCAGAGGAATTGTGGAACACAGAACAAAGCCCAAGTGAGTTTAAGCTGGTGAATCACAGGTTGTCAAATTGCTTCTCAACATGGGCCTTTTGGACAACAGATCAAGCAATTAAAATTATGAAGTTTCACAATATTTAGTGAAGTATCTTTGCTTTTCGTGGACCTCTCCAGAATGTTTTTGATTTTTTTAGAGGAAGATCCTCCAAAAATATTGAGGCGACTTCTTTGCAATTGAATTTAGAGTTAGTCCTGGGTTTGTTTTTTTAAATGCTTTTGTTCTTCCAATTGTCTTCTGGGGCCAGATGTGGGAGGACTGGATTTTCATACAAGCAGCAATTTAGGCAATATTTTGCAGTTGGTCCGTGAAAACAAAAGAAAATTCATCACTACCAGCACCAAAAAAAAAAAGAAAAAAAAAGGAAAGAATAAAGGCTGTTAGTGAGCTATTCTTTTACTGATAAATGACTAAGGCATTATAAATTCTTGTCCTTAAGCACAAAGACTCTTCAAAAGCAAATGTAAATCTCCACCAAATCGTTACCCGCCACTTGCATTTATAACCACATTCTTCTCAAAACATTTAATCAAACACTTAATGGCATAAAATTATTGTGCAGAGTCTATAATCCAGGCACACATCCTTTCCTCTCTGAAAAATAAGTGGTGAAGAAATAAGTAGAGGGGAAAGATTTCAAGAGTATGTTGTATAATAAAATGCAGCAGTTACAAAAAGTAAAAGGAAAATTAAATGAATCTGGACAAATTGATTCCACAGAATCCTAGATTGGGTTTTTTTTTTATATTTGTTTGTGTTTTGGGTTGATCTTGGCTGGTCACCTCCCTTCTCCACGGACCTGGGTGTCTACAGCAGTGTTTCCCTCACAGTTTGTCACTCCTCTTTCCCAGGTCCTGCTGTGCTGGGATTTTTTACCTTTCCCTAAATATGTCATGGCAGAGGTGCCACCCATGTCACAGCTCAGGCAGGAGCTGCTGGAGCCACCTGGAGCCGCCTCTGGCTGACACTGAGGGCAGCTCCTGGTGTCACCTCACAGAGGCCACCCCTGCAGACTCCCTCAACACAAAAATCTGGCCTTTTTAGCCCAAAAAATTAGCCTTGGTTTTGCTCATATTAAATCCTATTTAGGATAGGTATTTAGGATAAGCATAATATGATTTTAAATCCGATTTAGCCACTGTGGTTCGTGCCATGGTGGAATGGACACTGAGTAACAGTAATCTTTTCTATTCTTCTTTCAGGAATTTCCTCTCTTCCCTCCATGTTTTCAAAGTTTTCTGGCCCTGATGACGATTTGCACGTCAGTTCTGTACCAAAGGTAACGCTGAAATCTTGAATATCTTGGCCTTTCTTTTTCTTTTTCTCACAGTGTGTATTGTGCTAGAGCCAAACACACATTTTGGGTGGAGGTAGAATTAGATAATTAGACAATTAGAAGTCAATTACAGCTGAATTGGGTAAATGGAATGTCCCTTCAACATTCTTGACTGTATTTTCCTTCAGCCTTGAAGGAGATGTGGATATAAGATGGAGGCTCTGTGAAGGTGAAGTTTGAGGTTCCCTTGCAAACAAAATCCAGCACAGAGAGAGTAAATAAATTTGCATTTTCTCTGAATCATTTCTTGACTGTTTTTCCAATATTCCAGAAGTTGCTTCAATCAGGAACTTTACATTGATGTTGAAACCTTTGGTATCTCAGCAGTAAGAGCTGGGAGGGAAAGCACACACCCCACACCCAGTGCCCCCAGAGCTTTGCCCCTTTCCCACGTGGATAAAATGTAAAAAAGAAGAGCTCAGTGTTTATTCCTGCACTGGTTCCATTCTCAATGGCCTCGTTCTGAAGGCTGCTGCTCCTCTCTCTCAGCTTCCAGCACAAGAGCAGTGTGAATCTTAATTTATGCCATATTTTTGTAAAATCCATTTAGCACCTCCAGGAGGGTTTTTGCCAATTTTCTCTTGAGAAAGTGGTGGTGATGTGGTACTGAGTTCGCTCCTCAACACAGTGATAACTCATTTATTTCTGAAGAGCTGCTTCAACATGTACAATGCAGAAATCTGTCTTGGGGATGACACTGCACATAAATCACAGCAGAGTGTGTCAACTTCTTTTGGCACACAATGAAATTTAGGAAGCACTCAATCAACAATTAAAACAATGATCACATAATGCCAGTAAAAAATAACAGCAATGACACTGATGCATTTGTGCCTGGTAGTTATGATGGCTGACATGAATTACTTGTCAAACAAAATACTGCTGAAGCAAAGCTGAAAAGTCTGCACAAAACAGTGGAGGCATCAGTGAGGATCTATAACCCCAGACAACACTTTCAGGCAGAGTTTGGAATGCTGAAAGGATTGTGAGCAGGAATTATGGGGCACTGGCTGTCTTTCCGTGCATGTGGCACATGGTGTCTGCTCTGACAACCAGGGAAGGTCGTGCTGGGCACCCTGGACACTTTTCAGGGCAGGATTTTGACTCCAAGAATCACCTGGATGTGGCACTTGGGGACATGGTCGAGGGTGATGATGGTGGTGTTGGGTTGATGATGGGACTGGATGATCTGGAAGGTCTTTGCCAGCCTTGGTGACGCTGGGATTTGGTGGTTCTTGGATTCATTTGGCCATTTCCCAGTGCCTGGGTGCTCACTGATGGTTCTTGGGCACTGTGGTGGCATTAAGGCATTTAGTGACATCTGAAAGGCATCGAATTTGGGTGTTCTCAGGCAGCTCCATCCACAGTGAGAGCAATGATGTGAGCAGGGGCCATCAGGAGACTGGGTTCGCTGTCCTGATTCAGACTGAGACATGAAAAGTGCAGCTCCACATGAAATCCTGGGCTAGGAGTTCAAGTGGCCAGGGAAACTTTGCTCCATCACAGGAACACAGCATAAAATAGAAATATTTGTGAATTTTAAACCAGTTTTAATCCCTAGACAATATAAAAACTCTGTTACAGTGGCTTCTACCTGCATCAATAGCTGCACACACATTCTTGAAAAACACCAAGAGAGAATCAAGAGGTGAAAATTATTTATAACTGTTTTCCATGTGTTAGAGGAATATTTAGCAATTTAAAAGTGGCTTGGTAAAGACAAACTATTTCTCAGTTTGAACAGGGCTTCCCAGTATATTGTGATGGCCCCATCTTGTGTATGCAGGAGCTGCTAAAAGGCTGCTGAAAATTTACCCTAAATTGTGGATTTGCAGCCCATGATTTAATTTTATCACAATAAATGCAAACAGAGTAAAACATTTCCCAGACAAAAAGCATTTTCCTTTTCCCTTTGTAACCTTCCCTGTTATACCTGCATAATACAGATTTTCTCACAAAAGGCATTCCTGGATTTATTCCAATAAAGTTCAATCACCACTGATGCCAATATATTGCCCAATAACCATTGTAGTGCTCTTTCACTATATTTCTTGTCAAGTAGGAGAAATCAGATGTTAACTCATTTAGCTGTTTGCTGCCTAGTGCTGAATCAAACAATTTGGTCAGAAACCACGTGCCTTCCTGCCATCTTCTAAGCACAGAGAGTTGTGATTCTCAGTTGGCTTTCCCTGCCTGAGTATTGGAAACATTCCTAGACTTTTCGTCTTTATTCTCCAGGACCTTTAGTGAGAAAGAGGGGGTAAAATAAATAAATAAATANTGGTCAGAAACCACGTGCCTTCCTGCCATCTTCTAAGCACAGAAAGTTGTGATTCTCAGTTGGCTTTCCCTGCCTGAGTACTGGAAACATTCCCAGACTTTTTGTCTTTATTCTCCAGGACCTTTTAGTGAGAAAGAGGGGGTAAAATAAATAAATAAATAAATAAATAAATAAATAAATAAATAAATAAATAAATAAATAGGAGGAAGAAAAGTTATCCTGAGAATTTTTTCCATAGTGAAGAAGGTCAGGAAGGGGTGGACTCTTAACAAATTACTTCTCTCTCCCTGGATAATCAGGAAAAATGAGCAAAAGTCCTTGCAGTGCTTCTTTAGAGGTCAAGAAGAAGGAAGGAAAATGCAAGGCCTCCCTGAGGAGCAGGAAGTCCATCTACTGATGGAAAAAGTGCAGATTGAAAATGGAAAACCTTATCTATTCCTGTGTCTCTGAGGGTAATGGCTTCAAATTTGATCCCTTCTGTTCCATATGTAAAAAAGTTACAATTTTAAACGATTTGGGAGATTGAAGGAGACTTCACATCACAGGTTTTGCTTCCTCAGGATTTGTTACCTATAGACCCAGCTGGGTACAAACCTGAAATCCTTGCTGTGTGTCGTAAAGAATGACAGCAGAAAAACACTGAGCTCAGCTTTTGGCCATTCCAACTCTTTGAATCAGAAATTAATGCAAAACGTCCTCAGAAGATAAATGCTGCCCAGTAATTGCACTGATCAATTTGCAACCTGAACAAAAGGTTTGGCAAAGAACAAGGGAGGAAAATCAAAGTTGTGAGAGACGTTTAAAAAATGATGAGTAATGAAGCAAATTATTGAGCTGAGGGAAAAATTACCAGCCACTGGAAGAGGAGGGCAGAAATATCAGTCAGAGGTGCTGGAAGGTCTTCATTGTGATGATATTAACTGAGAAAAGGTCAAACTGAGAGCAGAGGTGCAAGATTCTGTTTAATTGCAAATGTAGTTCCTGCCAGGGATGGGAGAGTGGGATCCTTGCTCTCAGTACCGGGGCTGAGCTGCCAGAAAATGGGTTTTAGGGACCAATATCTCGCTCAGGGAACATTCCTCATCCCCTGACCCACAGTGCTCCTTCCAAAACCCAAGAGCAGTGAGGGGGATCCCCTGCCTGGGATTCTGCAGATTCTGGGGCAGCCCCACAGGCAGCTGTGCCTGAGCAAGGGCCACAGGGTCACTTCTGCCAGGTCCTGAGTGCCTCCTCCGAGGAGCTCTGTTTTCCAAGTTCCCACAGCAGGAGCTCCAAGGACTGAGATTACAGGATTGGACAGTCTCCTAAACGAGCTTCCTAATTAGCTCATTTACTCTGCCATTAACATCTCTTGAGGAATCGGGAGCCCATTCCATCAGAGGGTGTGAGTGCTCATTTCCAACGGGCCGGATCCATCCTGGCTGTGACTCCAGCACAGCTCCAGGAAGCTTCCACAGCCTCGCTCCTCCTTTCCAATCCAGAGTGAGTCATGGCTCCCTTAATGGGGAAGGATCTATTTTTCTTCTTAACTACTCCAAATGACACTCTATAAACTGGAAATATTATTTAGCTGTGGTTGTGGTTTTATACCGAGAAGGAAATGAATGATGGATTGCAGCTCCATTTATTGCCCCGTATAGAACTGCTCTGACTCTGAGGGTTGTTGGAAAGAAAAATTAAGCTATCAAAATTGAATTAAAAGGTCAATAAATAGAAAAATAAATCAATGAAAGCAAACAATTTTACCCCTGCTGATGAAATGGGCTGCAGATATGTCATGTTATGATATCCATTGGTTAGTATGGCTTGATTAAGAGAGCAATAAATATTGATGATACAGACAGAGAAATGGCAGGTGCAGTTTGCAGTTTGCTTTATTTTTTTCCCAAATGTCTGTGGCAGAAGGGGAGGAGTGAAGGCATATGGGTGGGATCAACCAAGGAGGAATTTCCAGGCTGTATTGATGGGCAGGGAAATGTGCTGAGTGTCCAAAAAGTTAACAGCATGGAATTGATGTATCTGAATTATTTTGAGGGTATCCAGAATTTATGGAGTGGGTATTTTCCTGTAAGTTTATGAAGTGAAAAAAATAAAAGTGAATTTGAATCATAATTGAAAACTAAGGGCAGGGGGAGAAATAACCAGAAAGCTGTACCCCCCCTGATTTTTTGTTCAGTTTTTGTTAGCCCAGTGTGTGATGCATGCAGACACATTTGGGAGCACTCCTACCACATTCATGTCAGCAGTTTGTTCTAATGCAGTTAGACTTGAATTTTTTTGGCTGGCTAATACCAAGCCTTCAGTTTATCACACAATTCCACAGCATCAGTGTCTGAGGAGCTGCCATCTGTCACATCAGTGATGGGATCAGAGTCCACAGGGCCCGATGTGTGCTCATCGTTCACATCACTGGTACCACACGGCGTGCAGAACTGACTGAAACAAAAAATCCTTCTTTCATTGACTGAAGATCAGTATTCAAAACACCTCAGAAGGATTCAACCCTGAAACCAGCTGATACACACTCAGTTTACCTTCTGATTCATCCATGTGTTGCTAGCTTCCTTTTTGTCGGGCTGAAGAGCTGGAAGAGATGAAAAGATCTGTGCTGCATCTGTTTCCCCAACCAAACCAACAAATTGTGTGAAGCTTTTCCCAGTATTATAATCCTTTTATAGTAATCCCTGTGATGAGGCACCCAAGGCAGATGATAAATCAACAGGCAGGCTTTGAAGCATGGGACTGTCAGATATCCATGGTTAACGGGATGCCAAGCTGGCAGGACAAAGAGATTTAAAACAGTGTAAAAGAAATGCTGATGTCAGTGCATCCTTCCTGTTGGGGGAACACCTCAGAAACTCACTCCTGTGATGTGCTGTGCAGCAAAGGCACTGGAGATGGGTTTTTTCCCTTCAACCTGTAGGGTGTAATGAGTTATGAAGCCATTTTTCCTCAGACTAGGACTGGCAGGACTAGTAGAGCACTGAATTCATCTGAAGAGGAAACAACTTTGCAATGAAAACCTGCAGCTCCAGCAGATGAGGGTATAAATATGAAGTGGTTGTTGTGGTCCTGCTCCTCTGCATTATTATTTGTAATGTGTTGTGTGAGATCTTCCATTGCATCCAGAAAATGAGTTTTAGGTCAGTCACCAGCAGCCAGCAGCCTCCATCTCAGTGAAGTGCAACCTCAGGAAGGCTCTGCTGCTTCTGAGAAAGCTTCCCAGAAAATGGGCCAGCACACAGCATGAGTTGATTGAAATTCATGAAATTATTCATTAATTGATACTGGAGCACAGCAAGCATGAAGTAGAAGTAACTCTGAGGCAAATAACCCTGAGAGATGCAGCAGGGGAAGGGTGAACCATCCTGGATGTCATCCCTCCCCTGGGAGCAAACTCAGCTCAGTTCCTGCCTTGGTGGTGGGGAGCAGTGCCATGACAGACAGGGGCTGAATGGCTCATTCCTGAAAATGGGGTTTCCAAAGAAAAAGAAGCCTGGTGGGGTGATGCTTTCCCCAGAGCTCTCCTGGGGCCTGGATCCAGCTGCTGTTCATCCTCTGGCTCTCTGCTGTTCAGAATCATATAAAAGCCTAAATCACAGAATCTCAGAGCGGTTTGGGTCAGAAGGGAACTTAAAGATCACTCAGTGCCGCTCCTGCCATGGCAGGGACACCTGCCACTGTCCCAGGCTGCTCCAGGCCCCAGTGTCCAGCCTGGCCTTGGGCACTGCCAGGGATCCAGGGGCAGCCACAGCTGCTCTGGGAATTCCACCCTGTGCCAGGGCCTGCCCACCCTCCCAGGGAACAATTCCTGCCCAAAATCCCTTTGGCAGTTTGAAGCCATTCCCTGTGTGCTGTCCCTCATCCCTTGGGAATTGTCTCTCTCCAGGTTTCCTGCAGCTCCTCCAGGCCCTGCAAGGCCACCCTGAGCTCAGCCCAAAGCTTCTCCTGGCCAGGCTGAACAATGGCAGCTGTGCCAGCCTTTGCTGCCAGCAGAGCTGCTCCATCCTCTGCTCATCCTGGAGCCTCCTCTGGGCTCTCTGCAGCAGCTCCAGCTCCTCCTGTGCTGGGCCCAGGGCTGGGGCAGCTCTGCAGGTCTCACCTGAGGGGCTCAGGGACACAATCCCAATCCCTAAATCTCCTCTAGCATTGCCTCCAAAAATGCCCCAAACCTTCCCCTTTGCACAACACTGCTGGATGAACTTTCTGATGAACGTCCTTCTTTCCCTTTAGCAAATCTGGTGCAATAGAATATTTCTCTGCAGCAAGTTATGGGAAATATTCTCACCTCTGTATTTTGCTAAACATGGGATTCAAAACATGACCTATTTCAGGGAGTTTTAGAGACAGAGTGTTCTTGGGCCCCCTCTGGAACTTTCTGGTTACTCAGTATGCTTCTGGTTCAGTATCCTTTATTCTCACAGCCCACAGTATCTGGGAATATTTCCTTTCCACAACATAAAACTCGCCTTTGGCATTTTTTTCAAATTTTTTTTCCCATTCTATTTGAAAATTTGTTATTTTGGTGGGAAAAATAGTAGAGAGCTCTGCTCAATGCCACTGAGGTCTTTGGGCAAGAAATTAAGTGCAGCAGAGGGATCTTGGCAAAGGGCCTTGAGCAGAGCCAGGCAATGCTGATACTTCCCAAAGTACCTCTCCTCTCTGCAAAAATAAACAGTGTAGAAGGGTAAATTTAGAAAACAGCAGCATGTTCTAGCAACAAGAAGGGATGGGAGGGTGGAGAAAGAGAGTTGTGTTTAAAACAGAAGGCAGCTGTCTTGTGAAATGCTTCCAGGATAGTTAAATTTATCCCACAGTGGTGCTGGGGCTCATTAAATACCAGAGGCATGTTGTCCACATTTGTTATCTAACATTTGCCTCTGTGTGTTATTCAATAATGTATATGTACCAAATGCATTATTGAAGATGTTTAATACTGGAAGAATACCAGAGCAATGCAGACTGTACGTGATTAATGCTCCAGAAACAAACCTCAGGAAAATTGGTCAGTAGTTAGAGAAGCAAGTTTGCCTTGATAAAACATTTCACTGAGAAAAACAGTGCAATTTCCATTAATTTCCAAGGGCTTGAGACCAGCTGAGGAATTGCAGGGTGGGGGTGTTGCTACTACATCTAAAAACCCAAAGTTTATGTTACTTGGATTCATTTGAGAGTGAATTTTTTCTCGTTTTTTCCTCTCTGATGATATTTTATAAAAGCACAGAAGTAATTAGGACTAGAGATGCACCTGCACATGTTTCAGATGAGGAAAAGCTTTCCAAGGCTGCTGAGCCTTTGTCCTGCTCTGATCCCGCCAGGGGCAGTTTGAGAACAGCCTGCAGTCCGTGGTAGTGGAATCCTGGCAGTCCTGGGAAGTTTAAAAAAAGCCTGGCTTGGATAAACACTGAGATGCTGAGAGTGATTTCCCAGCCACATGAGATGCTGGCATGCTGGGATTTCTAATGGATTTGGAAAGCAAATATTCAGATTTTTTACAGCTTAAAACAGGTTTTTCCTTTAAGAGAACCAAAGGAGAAACACCCAACACCACCTTTTGCTTAAAAGCACACGGACTGCAGAGGCCACAAGAAGTTCCCAGGCAGCACAAGATGAGATAATGAACTCCCAGAACTGCCAGCAGCGTGTTGCATGTGAAGCTTTTGATTCCTTCTGCTTCTCATGCTTTCCTTTGTGTTTGGATTTCGAGTGGGCTGCTGCTGATGGATTTCGTTGTGCTGCAGTGCTCTGGGGTGAGGGGTTGGCAGGAAACCTCCTGAGACCTGCTGTGGGACTGCTTTTCTGGGATCTCCTTTAGTTCTCTAACTCTTTCTGCTCTCCCCCAGGTGCGACCTCAAAGACGAACTGAATATCTGATCAGCCCAAAGAAAATCAGGAATGTGACACTCGTGTAGGATGCACTTCTCCCAGAAGTTGCTTTTCTACATGTTTGGATGTCTTCATGCAACAGAGAAAAGTTAAAAGCAGTTCTCTCACTTTAAGTTATAAGTTATTTTTCTTCTTTTTATTTTTTTCCTCATGCAGTGAAATAAAATTGCAACCTTTGTAACGCAGCACGTGATATTGCAGCAAAATAATGGACATAAATGACATAAATAGACTGCCCTAATTTCCAAGACAATGAGTTTGTTGGGATTGTGGAAGAAGAATCCACATTTTGGGTCCCAAGGAAATCAGCAAAACTCCTGTCAGACAGGAATATTATGTTACAGCAAGCTCAAGGACTGGAAATGCAAGATATTTATTATTTCAGAAAAACTGGTTAATAATAATAATGGTTAATACAATATCTATGCTTTAAACACTTTTTTTGTATAGCTGATCATCTTGAGCTCTCAGATCAACAACATTTTTCCATTCCTATTCTGTAATAAAATCAAGGGAATTTTTCATGAGGGCTGCTTCAGAATTTCTAACAAAACTATCTTTGGATCAGAAATGACGTTTCTCCTTTTCAATACATTATTTCATAAGAAGTTTTTGCTTTAAAATTCCATTTCAAAATAAAACCCAATCACCCATGTGCCAAAAAATTCCTTTTTTAAAAAAAATTGAAATTCAAATATCTTAAGCTGAAAAATGTAGATTTGAAACTCTTGACTTTGAAGAGTGGTTCCTTGAATGTTTTATGTCTCTGTTCTACTTGTGAGCTGTGTCCCAGCAATGGTGGAATTCAGTTTGAACAGTGTTTTTTCCTCAGGGATAGATTTGATAATGACCATGGGAAATGCACTTTAACAAAGCAACTTCTCAGCAGAGCGGATCCAGCACATGGACCATATCTAAAATCAATGAAATGTTTTGTCTGAAATTTTATATTTCCTAATAAAAAAGTTCAAGCTTATTATTTTATTTTTTTTACTTTTACTAAAAGCCAAACTTCTTCCAGAAAAACAAGTTATTTTTAGTGTGCTCTTCTTTCTTCCCACTCAAAGAATTCTGAATTATTCAGTGTGTCTTGTGTTAATCTTCGGTACGAACCGACGCAGGTGCTCTTGAAAGAAGCCATTGCTTAGAATCCCTTCCAGTGACACTCTGTGCAACAAAACGGGGGAATTTGAAACCTGAGCTCAAGAAGGAGAAGTTGTTTTGCACATTTAGCATTTGGTATCTCCTTAACTCATGCCAGATTTTGTGCTGCTGGTGGCATTTTCAGCCAGTCTGTCAGAACGAGTGCACGGTCTGCCATGTGCTGTTTATATACAAAGCTGTTTCAAATTCTGACCATCTACTGCCTCTCTATCTTGATTGCCTGAGGAGGAGCTTTGAAATGAATTTTATAATGTTACACCGACAAAAATATAAGCAATTTCCATTGTGAAATTGTCTTTGAAAATATCTTTCTTTTGAATTAAACACTCGTATTGAAAAACATCTACCTTATTCTGGTACGAGGATTTGTATTGGTGACATGAACTTGTTACCACAGTTGCTGAATGCAACCTAAACACAAACAAAAATCCAATTTATTATAGGAATGCCCATTGCATGAGAGAGGGAGGGGGTAAAAACCATGGAGATTTAGCTTTCTGTTCATGTGCATTGTTAAAAGGTCTCCTGGTTGTCAGAAAAGTAAAAATAATCTGCAAACTGTCTGGAGACAGTGGTTTCCTGGGAGAAATTGTTGATTCATTGGAATATATTTTGCAAAGGGATCAAGCTGTACTCCTTTGTTCATCTCCAGGCCCTTGTTTTCAAGCTTAGTTTCAATATTATTTGGCATCATAGCAAAGCAGCAACCTAGAACTGAAGAAAACATTTTCTCCACTTAATCTGAATCCTTCCACACTAATCAAAAACATTTCTGTGTTGCTGCCTTGGGCCAGAGGACACAAACCCGAGACTGTATCAGCAATGAGGAGATTTCTGTGCTGGGGAGTTCCCACTGAGATTCCCAGGCTGTGCTTTCTGGTGCTCGAGGCTCTTCACAGCACACCAGCAGTGCTCCTGATGCCTCAAGTTTTAGCTGTTATATTTTCCAGATTCTGTGCTGTTTTAATGTGTAGTTCTGGGTTTCATATTCAGGGTTGCTGAGCTCTCTGCACAGAGCAGGGACACAAAACAATTCCTTTCCAGCTGGGACCAAGGACAAATTGGAGGCCGAAGAGTGGAAACAACAGTGAAGGAAGAGAGGGAACAAGGAGGATGGAGCTTCATCAGCTGGAGCTGGAATTGGACAATGAACTCCAATCTGCTGATGGACCCAAACCTATCCAAGTGTGACAGTGCCCTATAAAATGGCCTCCCCCCTCATGACCGGTGGCCATTTTGTGCCCATTTGTGGGTTTGACTTGGGTGCAGCCCCAAGGGGTTCCTGCACTGCCCAAGCTGGATCCTTTCCATAAATCCCTTTTATTCTACCCAGTCTCTGTTTATAGATCAGCCTGTCTAGGCAATACTCCCAAAATTGGTTTGCAGGCTGTGGCCGGGCCAAAGCCTTCCTGGCACTCCTGGTAAGTGAACAATCTGAGGAGAGAAGGTCGGAGACTTCAGAGCAGCCTTCCAGCACCTGAAGAGGGGCTACAAGGAAGCTGGGAGGGATGCTCCATCAGGAACTGTAGTGCCAGGACAATGGGCAATGGCTTCAAACTGACAGAGAGCAGGGCTGGGTGGGATATTGGGAAGGAATTGTTCCCCGTGTGGGTGGGGAGGCACTTGGAGCTGGATTCCCAGAGCAGCTGTGGCTGCCCCTGGATCCNCAGTTTCCCAGGCCAGGCTGGACATTGGGGCTTGGAGCAGCCTGGGAGGTGTCCCTGCCATGGCAGGGTTGGCACTGGACGATCTTTAAGGTCCCTTCAAACCCAAACCATTTTAGGGTTCTAAGTGAGCTCCTAACCCGGGAACCACGTGGGAGCCCCTTCCCCGCTGCCAGCTCCAAGCTCAGTCGGACATCAGGGACAGCCCAGGCAGGTCACCCTCCAGCTGTGCACCCTGCCTGGCAGCTGCAAAAGTGCTCCAGGGTGCCATGCTCACCTCAGGGACCACCAGGAAAATGCCCATGAACATCCCACAGCTGCAGGAGGAATCGCCCCGCCCCTGACTGCACCTCTCACCGCCTCAAAGCTTTCTGCACAAACAGGTACCACAGCCATGGAAACGTGCACGTTAACCAGAGTCTGGAGCTCTTTTCCCTCCCTTCCAGCTGAAAGAATGCATCCCACACAGCTTTGGAACACTCCTAACAGCGCTGGCATGAGGTTAAAAAAATTCTCATCGTGTCCTTGGGATTTATGGTTGGGGGCATTTATTTCCTTCCAGATTTGTTTTCTTTGGGCATGTTGTACAGCCTGTATATCATCTGCAGTACTAGCTGTTACTTATGTTTGCAAATAGAGCTCCACAAATAACAATACATAAAATACAGAGACAATTTTCAGCTCACAGGGAATATAAAATATGCAGGCACTTTCAGAAGGCACAGTAGACTAAAAATATTGAATTTCAGGCACTTTATGGAGACACCAATCTTTTGTATGCATGCATATTGATTTATAATTATGACTTGAGGGGCATTTTAGTAATCTAGAAGTATCCAGCTTTTTACAGCTCACAGACTGTGAACAGTTTGATAATATAAAACCCTTCCATGTTTCCTTACAAAATGTTCTGATTTGAATTCCGTGCTTGTGCACGCAGGGAAAAAATGCACTGAAGATAAACAGTATTTCATGCCACAGTGAGGTTTCCTAAACTTGTCTCACCAGTTTTGTATTTCACAGAAAATTCAGGCTACCTTTAATACAAAGCCACTTAAAAATAACACTTGGCTTCATGGGGAGGTTTCTTGTTTCAACAAAATGCACCTCAGGTTTGTGTGGGCTGAGTGGAATCAACAGATGAACTCTCACTGAAGAGTACTCACAATATTGACTGAACATTTGGTTTCTTACTGATCTGATTGAACAGAGCCTCTATTTTCAATATTTATTTGGTAGAATGAACGATATTTGGTGCTGCTAACCTAAAATGCAGCATTTTTGAGGATTTGGGCCTCCCAGTGACATAGATGGGAATAGCTCTTTGGCAGGAAAAACACAACTTCCTATCAAATTCCCCAGCAGAAACTCATGGAAAACTTGAATATGGTCTCCTTAAAGTGTCAGAGAGAGCTCATTTTCTCATCCCTCACTCTTCACTCAAGCGGATCTTCCCCATCTAAAGCGGGGAAATGAGGCCCACCCCCAGCTCTCCCTGAGCTTCTCTAAATCCCACACCCACATTCCCAACAACACCATAAAATTAATCCAGTGGCCTCATGGTAACTGTGTACGGAAAATCAAGCAATCAGGATAGACCAAAGTGGGCTCATATTTTCGAGCTCTAATTAAACCCAACCAACCTCAGCTGCCAGGGGCAGAGCACAGCTCCCCAAACACCTTTGGCCTCTCAGTACTTTTCTTCCCAACAGCCTCCAAATCCCCTCCTAAAGATGAGGCTGAGCATTGAAATTCACAAAGCCGCTTGATCTGGAGGAGCGTGCACTCGGCAGATGTGACTTTCATGATTACTCTCCTCCCACTCACCACGATTGACTCTTGTTCCCCAGGCTATAAACTACCTGCCTCTTCCTCCCCCCAGGTGACAAGCAGCTTCATTTAAACTTTAACTTTCTCTATCTCTCATTTTCCGCCCTCTTCCCCATCCTTTCTTCCCCGCAGCTCCCAAATACATTTCCTTTAAACAAAGGCCTAATTGATACATACCTAATTAACATCTCAGCGTTTGTTCTCAGCTTGTATTTAGCTCTGAAAATTGCTGCTTCTATTTCAGACCTGAATAAGTGCTTGCATACCTGAAAGTTTGCCTGATATTTCCAGCAATACCAGTTGATCCGATAAAACACACACTGGTGGCTGTGTGTTCCCATCTTCCCAAATGCCAGGACTTTGGTGCACACCTCAGTGACCTTCCTGAAGTGTTAGTGGGGAAAAAAAAGACAAAGAAATGGAAGCCAAACCAGGTCTGCGTTAATTTCTCTGCACCAAACCTCCTCAGCCAGCAGGAAAGTTCTCCATGTTGTTGTGGAGTTTGACAGGAATGTTCTGCGTTGCTGCAGTTTGGAGCTCTGTGAGATTTTTGCCCCTCTGTCCTGAGGAATTCAGTTTTCTCTTACCCATTCCCCACCCCACTGTCTGTTCTTTGGGAGGTGAAGGTTGGAATCAACTCTTTCCCATTATCCTGGAAATAATGGGAATAATCCTGTGGATTTTTTATGCTAGATTAGCACAGGTAGTTATTTAAATGATGCATATTTGCAGGCTCAGAGGAATATTGCAACTCCTTTCCAGCTCAGAGAATCAATGTTTGGGAGCTCCCAGCATCATTTGGCATTGGCTGTGATAGCAGAGCTCGTGTCACACAGATGTTATTTATATTGTTTATTTTCTCCTGTGCTACGATCACTCCCTCAAATGAGTTTTACACCAAGTGCTTTTTTTAAAAAAAAAACCCCACATTCCAGCAAAACGCTCTGTTTGGTTTTGTTTTGGGGGAAGAGTGCCAAAATCGAGGGAAAACAACACTGAGAGGTTTTTATTAGAGAAGTCAACCATCTCTCAGCCCTGCCTCCCACTCATTGGCTTCCCATCAAATGGACCAAGGGCTGCTCTGACCTTGCACCAGCTCATCTGTGCCACTGATTCCCTGAATCCCAGCGCCCTTCCCATCAGATGCTGATGCTGTGGGCTCAAGTCTTGCTTGGGCTGTGTTTTCCTGCACCCTGGCTCTCTCCCCTGCAAACAGCCCCCATTTCACAGCTCCTGTGCAAGGCTGGAGGAGGCTCTGGCTCAGCTGCTGCCCCACAGCTGACACTCTTCCAGAGAGGCTGCCAGGATGGATTTTCCTTTCCCAGCAGAGCAAGGATGCACGTGGGGCTACAATCCACCAGATGCTGGGATTATTCCACGCCACAGGGTTTCATTTAGGTGTCACCCTGCTGACAGACAGCCCCCTGATGAACACTGCTCCCTCTGGGTTTGCCTCTTGCATTATGGAGAAGCCTGAACTTCCTGACAGCTGCTGGTCCACACTGGAATTGTGTTGGGGAGACATTTCCTGCTTGAAAATTAGCATTATGCTGTGATGTTTTCCAGTATGAAGCTGTTGGATGCATTCAAACCATGCAAAACCCTGGCACAGGGTGCCCAGAGAAGCTGTGGCTGCCCTGGATCCCTGGAAAAGTCCAAGGCCAGGTTGGATGGGGCTTGGAGCAGCCTGGGATAGTGGAAGGTGTCCCTGGCTGAGACAGGGGATAGGATGGGGTGAACCTTAAGGTCCTTTCTAGCCGAAATAATTTTGTGATCTGATGATTCTAAAACAGAGACTGTTAAAATGCCAGCAAATTTAGCCACAATTTTTTTGTGGAGATCTTCATCTTGGAAATTTGCAAGTCTGTTCCCTGATTCTCTGAAAACATCCTCATGAAGATCTAAAGTTACCAGCTGAGCCCTCTGACGCTGCTTGAGCTCAGAAAACACTTCATACTTGATCACGGCTTCCCTGTCTCCATTTGCAAAATGAAAACTAAAAGGTGCAAAGAGGGAAGCAGTGCCTGTGCCAAGCCAGCCAAATTCACTGGAGAGGCATCTGAGCTGGCAGAGGAACTGGTACTTTCCCCTACTGCTCTTATCCACTGCCAGAGCTGGGGACAAACACAGAGTGACTGAGTGCTGCTCACCAGCAGTGCTCACACTGTGCTGGGGGCAAGGGAGCAAAGGACTTGGGAGAGCAGCTGAGACTGCGACACAGATTGAAAGAAAATCTGCCCCCTTAAATTATATATGATGTTTACATCCTGGATTCTGTGATGCTGCTTGCTACCAATAACAATTATTGATTGTTTACCCTTCCCTGGCACAGGGTGCCCAGAGCAGCTGTGGCTGCCCCTGGATCCCTGGCAGTGCCCAAGGCCAGGCTGGACACTGGGGCCTGGAGCAGCCTGGGACAGTGGGAGGTGTCCCTGCCCTCTGATCTTTAAGGTCCATTCCAAAATATTCTATGATTCCATGATTACCTTCCCCTAGAGATCCTGAAAGGAATTGTGACATTTTAGAACTTTGCATTAAATGACAAATCAAAATTCTGTTCCCTTTGCTCATGAAAAACCTTTGCTGATCTCAGTGGGGTTGAGCCTATTTTTAAAACTGAAATACCTCTCTTATGCAATAGGTCCACCCAGAGTTACAAATAAATGTATTCTTTCCAAGGCTTCCATCTTTTACTTCTTTCCATAAGGCTTAAAGGTGAGCTGAGCATATGAAATGTGTTTAGAAGTGTATTAAATGTGTTTAGAAGTGTATTAAATGTGTTTACTACTGGGGATGGAGCACTGAGAGGTGCAAGGTTGTAAAGTACAAGGTAAGGGAGGAGGTGGCTGTGGTACACACACATATTCCACTGATACCTGAGGTCTTGGGGGACCTGCTGAAATGACTTAGGTGCTGTAAATGCAAATTTGAGAGCATTCAGTGCAGCTCCTCAGGGCCTTGGGAATGCCAGCAGCCTCTGGAGCCACCTTTCCCTGTAATCCCCTCTGCAGGGAATTCCACCCTGCACATCCAAGGCTTTGCTGCCGGTGCTCGAAGTGATGGTGCTGTGTAACCTCCCCTGTGAGAGCAGCTGAGCAGTGAGAATCCTCAGCCAGGGCTTCTGCTCAGTCCCTGGCAGGGAGCTTGGGTGCCCTGCCTGCTGCCCAGCCCCTCCTGGGCTGCCTGGCCCTGGCACTGCCTGTCCCTCTGCACCTGAGTGCTCACCTGGGCTCTGGTGCCTGCCTGCTGGGGCTGGAGCCTTGCTGAGCTGCAGAAGAGGAATTCCTCAGGTTGTAAGAAAGAAAATTTTGGAGACCCATTTAAAAGTTATTTTTACAGACAACACAAAGTGGTTAATGCACCTTCTGTTGCACATTATAATGTCCCATCCATTCTGGGACAGAATTACCTCCAGATGTAAGTGCAATCCTTCCTCCAGGAAGTGAGGCACAGCATCACCCTCTACAGCTCCCTGACAGGAGGTTGGAGCAGTTTGGGGCTGCTCCTCTCTCCCAGACAACAGGAGGTGACCACAGGCTGTGCCAGGGGAGGTTCAGGCTGGACATCAGGAAGAATTTCTTCACGGACAGGGTGGTCAAGCACTGGAATGGGCTGCACAGGGAAGGAAAATCACCATCCCTGGAGGTGTTCTAGAGCTGACTGGACGTGGCACTCAGGGCTGTGGTGAGGCTGAGATGGTGGTGCTCAGGCCAAGGCTGGACTCTGATCTTGGAGGCTTTGTCCAACCTAAATGACGCTCTGTGGGATTCTGTCTGTGGTCCTTGGTGTCCCTGACCCAGGATCTCCTTCTGAAACAGCCACAGCATCGCTCTCAGGGCACAGCTGGGAACATCCTTTACCAGAGGGACAGGCTGGGCTATTTCTTTTTTGAGGGGGCAAAGCTCCCTTTGCCACATAACAGTGGACTGGGTGGTCACACAGGGAGGAGGGAGACAAACCTTTTACCTTCATCGCTGTGTGTTACTGAGCCATCTGTGTATCAACGCAGGGGGCACTCAGCCCTCTCACCCCTGGGTGCTGCCCCTAAGCAGATGCTCAAAGAAAATTCTTCAGTGTTCAGAAACCTTTTCACTGCAACCCCTTTCCTGCTGTGACAAAGCCACTGCTGAACTGTGCAGCACTACTGCCAGTAATGTTTTATTTCCATCCGGAAAGTTTTCTTCCTCACCCTTCTTTGCAGATGCTCCTTTTCTCCTCCTCAGATCTCAGTTTGGTGTTGATTCTCCGAGCTTTACTTGTTTAATCAGGAACCCAAACGGCTCAGAGCGGGTGCCTGGACTCCTCAGCTGGCTGTCAAGCTCTGTGAGCAGCCACATGCCACTGCAGAAGAACTAAGGAAGGAAATCTATATTCTTTTCCCTCACTGGCCAGGCTGCTGACAAATTCTGCCCTGCATTGCAGATGCGATTCAATTATTTCAATGAACCCAATCAGAAATAATTAATGAAGACCTTCTAATGCATACTGGGAAGACCATCCACCAAAACAGGGAGCTTTTCTTTCTTTTGCTGCATTGCTACGCTCAGCAGCTTACAGCTAATAAGTTACAAAGCCTTGGTTTACTTGATTCCAACCGCTAATCCCTTTGGGTAGGGCAGAGGTGGATACAATTAATGTCAGAGGATTATGAAGGCACTGATGGTGCTTTGAAATGGAAACTGTAAGAAGAGCCACAGGTTACGGTTACCCACATTACAACCCTGAAATCACTCCTTGGCTTGTGATTGTTAATTTTGCCACGGAGCAAGATTTGCCAAGCAGCACCTGTGTCCCTCGTGCCCTCTTGGAGCTGCTTAATGATGGAGGTTCACCGTGGGCGAGTGAGTGGCAGGGCACAGCACCTCTCACGTTGTGCGTGTTTCCCTTCCAGGGACACGCTGCCTTCAGCCACACTCGTGGGCCAGCAACCAAGGCAATTAAAACCATCAGCTAAACAGCCTGGTAATTGCAACCACTGCCATGGAAGGGCCAGGCTGTGGCTGCTTTTCCTGCCACAGAGAGCTGAGGGTTCAGCCCACACTGCCTGAGTTGATGCTGTGCTGCAGACCCCGTAGGTAAGAGTTCACTGAACTCAGTTTGCTCTATTTGCTGTTTTCTGCTTTTCAGCCACAGCTGTCAAATCAACAGGTTTGATAGCACAGGGTTGTTGCTTTTTTGCCTTTTTTTTTTCCTGTCAGGGAGCAAGAAGAATTTATGAAGGCCCTAAGACCTAAGTAAAAGGTCAATTGGCATAATCAGCAATTTAGGTAATAAATCTATTATCGTGCTTTCAATTTCATTAGGCAATGAATGATTCCAGTCCATGGGTTAGAAGTGGCATTTCAGTGTGCAGGGCATGGTGATTCCCAATGGAACCCCAGAATCACAGAATGCTTCAGGTTGGAAGGGACCTCAAAGCCCATCCAGTGTCACCTGTGCCATGACAGGGACCCCTCCCACCACCCCAGGCTGCTCCAAGCCCCAGTGTCCAACCTGGCTTTGGACAGAGATCCCTTTTCCAGGGATCCAGGGGCAGCCACAGATTCACTGTCCCCCCTGTGCCAGGGCCTCCCCACCCTCACAGTAAATTTTTTTTTTTCTAATATCCAATCTAAACCTGCTCTCTGTCAGTTTGAAGCCATTTCCCCTTGTCCTGTCACTCCAGGGCCTCGTGAATAATCTCTCTCCATCTTTCTTGTAAGCTCCCTTCAGGTCCTGGACCAGTACAATTTTTATTTACTTTATGGCAAAGATAATTTATAACACAAAACCTCCAAAGGACACAGTGGTTCCTTTGTTCTCCAGGCATCAGCCACGTCCTCCTTTAAATCAGAAACGTGTGTAATGGAACAGGGGGAATAAACATCTAATATGGAAATGGGCTTCTGTTGGGGTGTTTATGTACTTGCACATTTCTTTGCTTGACATTAATAGAAAGCAGCAAGGAACGTATTCTGGCAACACTCTTGGTCACAGTGCAGAACCCTGCAGCAGTGAGGGAGGAGGGAGAACACGGGCAGGGAGGGAAGGACACATTTCAGCTCTGCTTCTCTAAACCAAAGCTCATCTGTTTGGAACTGTTTTCTTGAGGGACACTACTTTGAAGAAGACTGAGACCAGCCTGCTCTGCCAGCAGCTCTCCTGGGAGCCAAATTCCCGAGTTTTACACTGATCACGAGCCTTTTCCCACTGAACACCACACATTGCACAGGTTAGTGACAGTGCTGGTCGCTGCTTTTTATCCTGGATTTAAATGTGGTCTAAGCAGATAAGAAGCCAGCTGTTTATAGATGCAGCACTGAGAGGGTAATTAACCATCCTGCTTAATGAGGCATTAGTGGGGATGTGCATACAGCGGGCATTCCCCTACTTGTCAGTCTTTGCCCTGATCAGTGCTCATCAAACTGAGCTCTCCAGAGCAAACAACAGAAAATCCCATCAGGAGGTAAAGCTTCAGAGATCATTGCAGATCCCGTGTCACCCATGCTGGCTACAACAGGACTGGCAGAGTTTTCCTCCTGCACCAGGGTATCACAGGTCCAGCAATGGGGGGCAGCCCTTGCCCTCAGGCCCTGGGTTTGAAGGTTTTCTGCCTCCCCAGAATTTGGGAATGCTTCAAAGCAACTCCAAAGTGCTCCAACCAAGGAAAAACTCCTGAGTGGAGGGCAGCAGGAATGCTGTGAGTGTGTGTTAGGGCTGCTGCAATCTCCTGCTAGAGGTTGGAACTACACTGAGTTCACACAAAAGCCCTCTCTACTCATGTGAAATTTGTATAAAAATACAGTCTCATAGCTAATGCCCCCTGGCACCATAACAGTGTGTTAGTGATGAAATTAATGCATATGCACAAACAACAACAAAAAAATCCAGGTTTAGATCAGAGGCCCTTGCACACGGTGTCCAGAAATCTGTCAAGTGTTTGAACTATTTCCTTACGTGCGTTCAGTATTTCATTGCTGTTCCACTGAGCTGGGGAACCTGATGACCTACAGAAATCCCTTTTTGACCTAAATTATTCTTTGATTCTGTGAATTGTTTTGAATTCCACTGAATTGCTCTGAAATATGAAACAAGGTAGATATATGCTCAGCAAAATGGCAATGTACTCTGTAAAACAAGCCAGCAGGTTTTTGGTCTTGCCTGGTTATGAGCTATGTTATTTAACACCCTTGCCTTCCTCAATATCAGGTGAACTCATCTGTTTGCAGTTGCATAACATCATTAAAGTTTCAGCTTCTGAAGCTTTAAATACAAAGAGACGATAAACTAAATATTTAAGAGAACCTGGGATTAGATTCCTCTGACCTTCACAAACTCCTTCGAGTAATTTATATAAATGAACCTACTTACTATTCATACAAATAAAATGCATAAAAATGTAAATCCAGGACTACTCCTGTTTTTTATAGCTGAGATCAGAGCTAGTTGGTCCATTAGAGTCATAGCCAGTGCTCCATCACACTGCCAAGGACACTCTAGGGCCTAAGCTGCTTCTAATTGAGTCAAAATTATTTTTTTCCTGGTCTTTTGAGGGAGAACTGTCTGGACTTTTGTTCTGGCCAGATCCTGGTGTAAATGTTGGACCTCTGTGCTTCAGGGCACTTGAAATGCACAGGGACAAACCAGCTACCCAAGAATGCATTAAACCTCACTGTGCTTTTTTCCTAGTCCCGGGTACCACAGTGCAGCTATTTTTAATTTCTGTGCAGCAGCAAGCATTAAACAAGCTCCACGTGACCTCACTTGCATTTTAAAGAGGTAACATCAGTTAAAAACAGCTGTAGAAGCAGCACAGTGCTAAGACAAGCAGCCTGGGAGGATGGAGTTGGGGGATCCCAGAGCTTGGCCTTGTTCTCACCCTCCTCCAGTGCCATCCATAGACGACTTTAATATTTCAGGGAAAGGTTTCTGTGTCAGCCCTTAGGAGTGTGCCCACAATGGCCAAAAATAGGCTTGGGATCTTTCCTTTCCCTCACCTGAGTAGAAAGATAAAAGAGAGGGAGGGAGAGGGAGTGGGAGATGCTCTGGCAGGGCATGGTCAGTTATGTCCTGAAATTACCTCATGGGAAACTTTCCTTTCATGGTCTGCAGAAAGATCCTCGAGAGCCCAGACCTTCCAAGCTCACCTTCTGATGGTGCTTTGGAAATACCACCATGGGAAACTCTGAATAAAATGGCACCACGGTGAGCCAGGACAGAGAACTGCTTCTCTTTTGTGAATGTGAATTTATTTTAGAGCTGTGCTGACCTTTGCAAGAACCTGCACTTAATAACACCTCAAATAAAGAGACTGGCTCAGAGAAAGCACTTTCTAGCAAGGATAAGAGGTGGGCAAGGGCCTCAGAAAAGTCATCAGCCATTAAGCTGAAATGTCACCATAAGCCCATAGGAAATAGCTAAATGAGGTGTTATTATTGGTAATACAGACATTGTAGAAGAAAGATGAAGGAAAGGGAACTAAGCATTTATTTCTGTTAAAAGTGAGGGGTCATCCTTTTACATCAGTCAGCAGGGAGTTGCTTTTATTTCCACCTCCATTATATAATTTTCAACATAAAAAATTACAAAAGCTATCATTAAAAAATATTCTTCCAAATTAGCTGCACCTATTCATCATCTTAGGTCTTAAAATGCTGAACAGGATCATTTTTTTGGTAGCATACTTTATGTCTCCTTTCCTCTCCGTGCCTCCCACTCCTCTCAGCAAACCAACCATCGCTAAAAGGAGAGATTTACCTCAGAAACAGGCTGTGCTAAAGTGCCTGGTTTTGGGTCTCTGACTATGCCCGTTCCTAAATGGATATTTCTGCAAGGCAGTCCAATGTGTCTCAGTCTGTTGTTGCACTTCACAGCTCAGGAATTAAAAAGTGCTGAGCTCACCTTTCCCTTGACTGGCTCAATTTCTGAATGTGGAGTAAATATCTTCACCTTGCTAAGTGGAAGGGATTCCATTTTGTGAATAAACTGGATGTAGAAAATAAACTTAGCTGGGGCCTCTTGAAGTATCAAGCTCATTTCATGCTTCCTATCTCCAGCCAACGTCGTATGTAACACTAATTCTAACTGGCTCCGTTCAAAAACCAGGCATGCAAGGGAAAAAAGGCCCCAGCAGATGAGGTTGAGAATTTCAAAACTTCACTTATCAGTCCATAAATATATTTTAAAGAAGGGATTTAGCAGTAGTGACAACTCTTGCTGTTCTGACCTTCTGTGTGAGTCCTTACATTGAGAAGGATTTTCCCTCTCCAGCAAACTGCTCTGTCGTGATCCCTGCCCATCCTGCACAGCAGAGGCATTTTTGTGCCCTCTGAGAAGGTGAGGAATCCCANGTTTTCCCTCTCTAGCAAACTGCTCCGTCGTGATCCCTGCTCCATCCCTGCCCATCCTGCACAGCAGAGGCATTTTTGTGCCCTCTGAGAAGGTGAGGAATCCCAGCGTGCGTTTGCATGAGGGAAGAGCAGAGATGAAGTGAGTTCACACTCGTTTCCTCTTCTGGCAGCCACTAACTATTCATCACTTGACCTGGTGACTTTAGCTTCCTTTTACTGGAATATGTCACGTGTAGTTACTGTCAACACAGCAATAAAAAGGTTTCTGGAGTAAGTGGAAAGAAAGGGTTTGGATGTCTCAACTTGATTCTTTTTTTTTCCTGTAAAATGTCTGGCAAAATTTGGGACTGCTATGACACAAAGATCACAGGTTGCTTTGGGGGCTCTGCTCTGTCTAAAAGATGTAAGACAAACAAGAGAGAAGCTCTTCTGAAGCTCAGCTTTTTGCTGTTCCAGAGATCAAGAAAAATAATCATCCAGCACTGCTGGGTGGTGCTTGGTGGATGGGGGGGTCTCGTTTTTGGCAGGTCCAGCTCTCTGCAGCTGGGGTAGGAGAAAAGAATGGGAATCCTGAGGTCCTCCCAGAGGTTGATACTGACAGGGATGTTACCTCAGCCTTTTTGAAGCTGGGAACTTTCTAAATCCATTATCTGAACAAGGATTTAGGAAAGAGGCTCTCTGGGAATTTGCCTTAACCTCCCCAAACTCACTGAAGTAAAGTAAGGGAATGAATATACTTTAAACTTCCTTATCTCTCCACATCACAAGTTATAATTGTGGATCTTCTAAATCACATTAATTCCTTTGCCTGTGCAGAGATTGAAAATTGTTAAGTGGTAATTATGATGTCTTTTTACCTTCTAATTAAGAGGGGAACTGCCACAGGTAAGCACCAGGTAACATCTGAATGCTGCACATCTTCACATCCTCTGGCTTCTGCAGAGCTCAGCCAGTCAAGGACTCAAAGCCCAGAACATTCTTCAGGCTTTCAAAAGTTTAGGGAGTTTGGCTTAAACTGAGAATGGCTTTCTTTACACCCAAGTTAAGGACACAGCTCTGAATTAAATCCATCAAAACCCTTTGGCCAGACAGAAGAATTGACACATATATTTGGGTGATTGGTTTTTGGGCTGTATTTTTTTTAGGATGGAAGATGACTCACACTGTACAGTAAGTCATGTCTTGTAACTCTCCTGAGGAAAGACTCAATTTTTCAAATTATATTTGATATCTTTGTGACAACGACAGCGATCAGATTTTGTTGGAACCATTGACTCATTCCTCTTGCATGGGAACAAAGGTTAGCTTGTAACAAAGGCCCTCAGGCCCAGATCTTTAAAGGTATTTTGTTGATTAACTACCCACTGCCATTAGCTTCTTAATTAAAAGGTAAGAAGGCATACTAATGGGAGTTCAGCTGTGGAAACTGTCTCTTTAGATTTTATCTTGGGTAAATTAGCTGATATGTGTGAGATGACCAGTCATCCATCTTCCAGCATCTGAGGCTATGCTTGTTCAACCTATTGCTACCAAAGCCTGTAATTACAGCATATTCTCTGTGATTAAGGTTGTGCACCAGATCCTCTCCTGTTTTCTAGGATTCAAAGGCACACATCTTTCTGAAACAAAAGCTTTCCACTTGAAATCAACATCCTTGACTTCAGCTTCAACATGGACTTTTTTCTTTTGTAGAAAGTTTGTGTGAAATCGTTCCCTCTCTTTAAAAATTCATAGAGTGTAAAAGCAGCAGGAGGCAGAGGTTTCACTTCACTGTATCAATTTCAAGCGCTGGGAAACTTCAGTTTTTGCAGTCACAGTCAAAATTCAAATATATTCTACCAAACAGAGCAGTTCTGCTCTGATGGAATGTGGAAAGCTGTTCAAGCCCCAGCCGTATTTTAGTTTAGATCTTTTTGGATTTGATTTGAATACAGCAGCCTGAGAAGACATCTCCCCCAGCACTTTGTGGCACCTCCTGACAGGTGGCAGGAGGCAGGTGAAGGTCGGGCTCTGCTCCCAGTGGCAAGTGACAGGATAAGAGGAAATGGCCTTGAGCGGTGCCAGGGGAGGCTCAGATTTCACAATTTCCCCATGGAAAGGGAGCTCAGGGATTGGGAAAAGCTGCCCAGGGAGGTTTGCAGTGCCCATCCCTGCAGGTGGCACTCAGAGCTCTGGGCTGGGGACAAGGTGGGCATTGGGCACAGCTGGGACTCGATGGGCTGGGAGGGCTTTTCCAACTAAAGGATTCTGTGATTCTGTCTCTTCTGCAGCTATTTAGTGCTTCTGATCAAACCACTTCACTTTGCAGACACCTTCCGTTGTGGGATTGAAGGCAAAGCAAGACTGTGCAGTTGTGTGGCGTTGTCAGTGACAGACTGAGCACGCAATCAGCTCTCTCCTTGTACAAATACCACAGGGGCACCTCTCCTCTGAGGAAAGGCTGAGGAACTTGGGGCTGTTCAGCCTGAAGAAAAGACTTTAGAGCCATTTCCAGTGCCTAAAGGGGCTCCAAGAGAGCTGGAGAGGGATTTTTCACATGCAGGGACAGGACAAGGGGGAATGGATTGAGACGACAGAGGGCAGGGATGGATGGGATATTGGGAAGAAATTCTTCCCTGTGAGGGTGGTGAGGTCCAGGCCCAGGCTGCCCAAGAGGCTGTGGACTCCCCACCCCTGGAACTGAAAGCTCTACGGGGCTCTGAGCAACCTGATCTAGTGGAAGATTCCCTGCCCACAGCAGGGGTTTGGAACAAGATGATCTTTATGGTCCTTCCAACCCAAATCATTCCAGGACTTGGACACGTGCTTCTCCAGTTATGGATTACTCAGTCTGGCACAGAAGAGCCAAATTCAGACCCCTTAAACAGGTGAAGCTCCTTGGAAGCCTGAGAGCCTTTCTGTTCCAACACCCAGCTCAGATTCTCTTCTCTTCTCTCTGCTGAATCTTTCAGGCAAGTGGGAGTAAAAGGCAATAAAATTGCAGTCATATGCCAGCAGACAAGATTGAACACACACTGAGTGCAGACTTGATGAATAAGAAGGTGGTATTTTAATAGTCAATTTTCAGAATATAATGGCTCTTGAAAATAGATTGCTTAGAATATTTTCTCTACTTAGAAGTGCTACTACTTAGTTGTGCACTTAAGTAAAAGCAGAACTTTGGGACACCTTTAAATTGAGGGACTGCCATGGGTTAGAAGGGCTGACAGAGACAGGGGTACCTCAAAACTAAAATGTGGTGCCATCTGACAGCATAAATGGCAGGGTATAAATAAAAAAACTTCTAGGGCTGTGTTGTAAGAACCTTTTGAGAAGCTCAAATTGCTGCTGCATTTCCAGAACTTGGGATTTGTCCGTTTAAGATGGTTGGACCCAAGATTTGGAGACGTCTGTGTGTCTGTGTTTGTGAACTGAAGAACAGTTAAGTCCAAACTGAGAAGCAGGAGAGGCACAGAGAATTTCAGCCCAAGGTTCATATCTGCATTGCTTTGGCTATGGAAATTTTCTGCAGTGTGTGACATGCAAAGCTGGGCGGCAGGGGATGAGATTTAGGAGAGAGAGAACAGATGCATCTCTGCAGGTCAAAGGTTTTCCCTGGGAGAGGGGAGCTCTGTGCTCACTCAGGGACCTGTCTGAGGGCAGAATATGCATTTTTTTACAGTGATTGCATGCCACAAAATGTCCAAGTTGTCCTCAGAGTAGTCACTGCATGGAGGGCACTGTCACCACCATCAGCATCATTCCCCTAGAAGAGGCACCAGGCTGGGCACTGTGTTTCCAGAGTGCCACCTCCCAGCCACGGCTCAGCGTGTCCTCCAGAGTGCCTCTCTTGAAACTATGAACTCCTCCAAACAGGTCAGAAAATTTGAATTTTATGTGTTCTCCTGCAGCATTTAGTGCAAAGAGCTTTCCCTGCTCACCTGCTTCTAGGGGCTGAATTATCACCGGGAGATTTTCTGCTTGGATTGTGGGACTGACATGACTCCTCTCGGAGTCAAAGGGACCTGAACAGATTTCCTCCCAGTGGTCTGTGTCTCTTCCCATGAGATTGGGAGCCCTTTGATCAGCAATACTCTGTTAATAATTTATGTTAGCCTGGTGTCCATAAGCTGACAGACCAGTGGCACTCCTGTCAGAACAGGAATATTAATGCAATACACCCACAACTGCTCTTCACTGGGAAACAGTGTCACATGAAACACAGCTTCTTCAGGGGCTAAACTTCATCATCTTTAGTTTGGGTCCTCACAGGGCAGCTCCTGGAGCTGCTCATGCAATGAACTCCTACCATGTTTGTTGCTGCTTGGGCCACTCACAACAAAAACTGGGACAATTCATGTCAATTTCAAAAAAAAGGGCCAGATTCTGGTGGAGGTTCTGGTGTAATGAAAAAGGCAGAAATTGTGTTCAGTACCTCAGATTTCCTGTTTTGTTTCCCAAGAGGGTAAATTTTCCTTTCTCCTCCTTTTCTGGCCAACGCACTTGTAGAAGTCCTCATTATTTTTCACATCCCTTGCCAAATTCAGCTCCAATTCTGCTTCAGCTTTCCTGATCCAATCCCTACATATTTGGCCAACATCCCTAAAATATTCCCAGGATACACACCCCTGGTTCCACTGCCTGTGGAGCCTCCTTATCCTCAGATGATGGAGCCCAGCCCCTCCTGCCTCTCCAGCTCCAAGGAAAAATGTGGTTTCTCATCAAATTTATTTTCCTGCCTCTATTAATACAGGCCCTGAAGCCAGATGTTGGCGAAGAGGCTGCTGCAAGGTAGTCCCTGGAAGTGGGAGGGCTTGTCAAGCTTCTTGGGCTCTCCAAGATAATATTTTAACTTCTTTATTGATTTGAGAAAACTTAGAAGGAGTTTGAGCATTCCCAGAGCTAATTGAACCTATATTTCTTCACAGATACGTGAGTCAGAGCATCTGAGTGTGTATTGCCAAATACAGTGATTGTGCTCCATCAAAAGACAGATGCTGGAGCACAACAGCACACAAAATCTCGCTTTAATTAACCATTCAGAGAAATGATAGAAAGGGCTGCTTTCCATGTATCTGTGGAAGAAATGCTGTATATTTTAACAGGAATGGCAGCAAGACTGATGAGACACAGAGGAAAGCCAGGGGTGAGCAGAGCAGTGATTCTCTGCCTGGTTTATAGGATCACAGAATGTTAAGGGGTTAGGGAAGGATCTTAAAGAGCATTCCCATCCCAACCCCTCTGCCATGGAACACCTTCCACCATTCCAGGCTGCTCAAGGCTCCAACCTGGCTTGGAACACTGCCAGGGTTGAGGCATCCATAATCTCCCTGTCCAGCCTGTTCCAGCGCCTCACCACCCTCACAGTAAAGA